>VFFE01008394.1:708481-781954 GCA_008921705.1 Burhinus oedicnemus
GAGGAGGGAGGGGGGGGGGGGGGGGGGGGGGGGGGGAGACAAGCAGGCGAGGGAGAACGGGGAGCAGGCGTTTCTCAGACCCATTTATAGTAGGCGAGACTGCTTTTCTGAAGCCGTTACTAAACGTGATCGTGTTGAGATTACTTAATCCCTTTGTAACTGAGAGAATTAGTAGCTGTTGCTGTTTGTGGTGTGCTCGCCGCATCATCGCCCGCTTGGACGGCTCCTTCGGGTTTCTGACCCCCGTTTCGGTCTGACGTCCCAGTTGGAAGCATGTTCGCTGCTGCCGAGACAGCATGTTTCCGAAATTAAAGTAACGTGTAGATCTTAGTGGACTTTCTTAACACTGAGATATTTGAAAATAAAAGAACACTGAAGTTTTCCTGCCTCTCATTGCTAGATACAGAAGAATATGGATTACTGAGCCAATATTTGACTGTGTCATTCACTTCCCTTTTGGCATTTGCACAAAATAACTATTTTCTGTTTTTCATGGCAACTTCTGTAGAAGCTCCTTAACCAGGTTTATCTCAGTCTGTTCTGATCTTTATTTTAAATTAACACAGATATCTGTTTTCAAGCACTGATTTCACAACCCATTTACTTTTGGTGACCTCTTTTAGAGGCTGCGTCTGAGGCCCTGTCAATAACTCTGCTGTTTGACCGCGCTGAGCATCGTTACAGCAACTGAGTTGATTGCACTTCTGTGAGTGATAGTGTGTGCGAATTGTTGTCCAAACAGTAGGTCATGCCTATAAATAATAGGTATTGCTAAAGCAAATACTAACAACTACCTAAAATCACGCATAAATAAAATAACTAGCGGTATAGTTGGAACCACAGAGTCCTCGTACGCACGCAGGGGCGAACACGATCGGGGCTGTAAACTCGAGCACTCGGAAGTTCAAGAACGTGGGAATTAATGTTCCCTTAGCAACAGTAATTTGCCCCTTTTTTTGCATGTATATTAAGATAACTCTTTAATTATGTATGGTATTGTTCCCTAGTAACCTTGCTCCTCCACTGCGGGGAATGGAGTGTGCTCAAAATTTTGATTTGTAGCAAAGAGAGGAAAAAAATTAAATAGTTCAATCGTTCAGCTCTAAGCTGCAGGCTGTTCCTCGTCTTCCTGCAGCCCTCTGCCTTTTCACCGTGCATCTTACATTCTGCAGGTACCAGCCTTCTCCACTGCCTGGCGTTGATTTGTTTGTATTTTTTTTTTTTAGTATTTTTATTGCAAGTATTCATCATTTCACAGTTCCTGGCTGCGAGGGAGAAGGTGCCCGCTCTGCCTTGGAGGGTCTACAATGCCTGGAGCTTCCTGCGGGAGGCTCCATGTTTTGTGCTGCGTGTACTTGACCGTGCAGGGAAGGGTCGGTGGGCCACGGGGCGAGGGGCTTCCCGAGCAGCCCCGCGCTTGCCTGCCTGCGCTGTGCTCATGCAGTGACCCCGTGGGTTTATTTACGCACATTGGGTCTGCGTGCGCGTGCCGTTCCGTACGTTTGTGAGCGGGATGGCTTGCCACCGGCTCTGCTGCTTCTCAGAGCGCTCCTCGCCACTGGATGGTTTTGAGATTGCCCGTTAGGTTTTGCCGGGTTTCACCCAAGCTACAGCCTTTGCTGCAAGTGCACCAAATGCAGCAGCAACGTGGGAGCACAATTGTGTGTCGACTGAAGGCATAATAGATGCTGACTCATCAGATTTATTTTTTCCTTTCCCAGCCTCCTAAATCGACTCGGGAAGGTAACTTGCTATGATTTTTCTCTCCCCCCTTACTTTATTGTGTACCTTGCAAATTACCAGAGAAGTCTGTGCCAGGCTGACTCCTGTGCAGCAGTTCCCCTTCTAAACCTGATGGCTTTGGCAACGAGTTGTCACCGTTTGCGTCCCGCTGTTGAGCTCTGCGGAGCGTTAGAGAGCAGGACCCCGGCTCTGCCCGGCGTCGGCCCCGCTGCCCCGCTCAGAGCAGGAGCGCTGGGGTTGGCATCTCCAAGGGGCTGTGCAGGAGGGACCCTGTCCTTCCAAGTCATCTTAAACAGATTCATTCCGACCCAGGCATGAAGTAGTCCAGCAGTACTGCCGCTGGTGGCTTGGTATCGTATCTCTTTAAGCTCCCATCACATATTTTATAAATTTACTGCACTTGGAAAATATCTGCTTCGCCAATAGGGGAACTGACTACTGAGAGACTCGAACCTACTCATTTTGGGCTAAAAGCTAACAGAATTTTTTTCTTGTAAAGAAAAGAACATACTTGTCTCTTAGATTTATTCCGTTGTAGAAAATCCAAGTAGGATTTATATTCCCAGTAAAGCTATTGGGTAAGAGCCTTCCAAACAGCGGCTTGTGTTTCCTCCCTACCAACAATGGTGTCATGGAAAAACCTTGTTGCTCCTGGAAATAGGAGACCCAAATTTTGGAAGAGCTGCAAACCAGCTGTGATAAAATGCAGGTCGATGCTTCGGGGCTCTGGTCTCCCTGGTGCACCTCATGTCACAAAAGCAAGAGACGCTTTCCTGTTCTGGGTCTCCAGTCCAACACCGGGCGATGGTGGCTCTTGCTGCTGAGAGCAGTTACGGGTCCCCAGAGAATGAGGTTTTATTTTTCACTATTCTTCTGAATGCGGGGCGTAGGGGAATGGTCCCGGCTCAAGTTTGTCTGAAACAAGCATCCCTGAAGCAGTTGGGAACGTAAACCCGGCTGGGCGAGGAGGGAGGACCTTAGGAGGTCTGCAGGAGTGGGGATGGGGCCGACCTAAAGCAAACCATGCTGAGGATGGGAGGGCAGCACGTGTTTTATTTAAAAGAGCCCAGTTATGTGAAAGGAAAAACAGTAGGAGTGAGTGTGGCTTCATACCTGGTCTGTTCCTTCATCTCCGGAGTTCATCCCACCCAGCAGCACCGGAGAGGTCGGGCCTCCCTTACTATGCTATTAGGTTTGAAGCCCAATTTAGTCCTTCAAGTCCTTTATTAATTTTTTTTTTTCCCCCCCTAACTTTCAAAACTCTTCTGTCTCTGTCAGGCATATATTAGAGTTTTTGGGTATTATGGAGCTTTATGAGATGAGGGCATTTTAAAGTTAATTTGGAACATCTGTTTATGATAGTGAAACTGTATTATTTATGTAATGAAATATTAGCTTCCTTTGGTGTTCAAAAGTATTTAACTGAAATGAGAGTTCAGCTGTTGTCTAAATCTTACTGCAAAGCACTATGGAAAAAGTTACTCTATGAATTCAAGAAAAACTTACAAACCAGTTTCATGTCACCAAACATTCTGTTGTTTTACCATAGTTTTAAAAACAAAAATTGCATTAGATTTTGAAGTCTTATGTCAGAGGGTTTTTAAAATGTAATTTAACCCAACTGTGCCCCATCCTCCTGTCCCTGGGGACCTCCTGGGTTATGCTCGTGGTAGGATGGGGCCGGGGCCATTGGTCCCTTTCTGCCCTGGAACCGCACCTCTGCCCGTGCCATCGCCTGCGAGGTGGCATCCTGCAGCATCTCCTCCATCGAACCCAAGCCAGCCTCTCGCCAGCTCCGTACCGGGGTAGAAGGTTTGCCAGGACCCGCCTGTGGATGAGCTGGACCGTCCTGGCATCACTCACAATAACTATGCAAAAAACCCACATATTGAGTTCATCATTTGATGACGAATATGTGGCTTTTGATAAATACAGGGTTTTACTCCTGATTTTAATATTGTGAGTTCTTTTTGTAACCCTAGACTTCTGAAACTTTCAGTCCTTATAATTACCGCTTCTTGTGTGTTTATGTTTGGAACTCGGAGGTTTTTTGTTTTCTTCATAACTTCAAGGTCATCCGTGTGGGTTTGTAGCTGAGTGGCCTTTAGCGACGGTGATTATATCTGTATAGCAAAGCGGTGTTCAAAACCAACATTGGGTATTGCAAGTGAAATGCAGCGACAGTCATCTGTTAATCCTCCATTAGATTATTACTCTTTGATGCCAGCCGGACTGTAGGAAGACTGGATGGAACTGACCCCCCGAGGGTATCTCCAGGCTGACACAGGCTCCTTGAAAAATTGCAGTCCCATTTGTGACGTTACATCCTTCTTGCAACCAGAACACACAAGTGAGCAGGGAAAATGTCGCGGTCTGTGGCCTCATTGACACCTGGCCATTGCGATGGCTTATCGGGGCAGGAGCAGTCAATAGGAAATACGGGATTTCTAGGTTGCTTTAGCTGGCTGTGGGATGCTGACCTTTACGTGCCGCTGTTGTGTGAGCAGGGAAGAATGCAAAGGGGACAGAAAATTGCATTGTGGGCCCCATTTGAGGTGCCTGAACGCTGCTTCAGGAAAAGCAGGGGCTGGAAGCGTTTGGCCGGGGGAAGAGGAGATAAAACCCCTCTCCGTAGCCTGGGCTGTGGTCCTGCTTTTTTTGGGGGTGGGGTGGAGGGGTGTCGGTAGACCTAAATTTTCGGTCACCTCATCAGTTGTGCTGTTGTGCTCCAATACACAACGTACCTTTCAAGCCAGAGTAACTCAGGTGTACTGTGAGTTGATAAAGTTGAATTACTTCATGGCGTAACAGGCCCAACAAATAACGTAGGGGTTATCTAGATACATAGAGATTGAAACGTATCAGAGTGCAGCTGCTTTTAGTATAATCAAAAAGTATAAATGCTAATAGCAGGTATTGAGTTTTTAAACAGCTGATTAAGAAGTTGGTTATTTCAAAACTATTTTTAAAGATTATAAAAGCCTCCCCTCCCCCTGCCATAGGTGTACTAAGCCCTGAAATCCATCCTGCATTTTAAATGCCTCGTTTTGCTTTTTCTCGATGTGCACAGCTAGGCTGCTTTGTGCTTTCAGCTTGCATCAACCCTGCGTACTCAAGCATCTATATCGATGTGCATATCTATTGTTTCTAATCTGGTCAGTTGATCAATGAAGACCGGCATGTAATTAATTGTATAATATTGTACATGCTGTCCCACTCTACATTTATCCAGATGGATTTGTTATTTGTTAACTATAGCTGCTTTCCTAAACAGTTTCAAGAGGATATAATGAGGGTGGTTTTGTTCTTCCCAGCCTTCCCATTTTTTAGCTGACAAATAATTTTAAAAGGAAACAATTTCAAAAAAATCCCCCCCCCTTTTTTTTTTAACCTGGATCTCTTTCATCATATGCTTAATATTTTTGATATTTTGATGTAACGGTCCAAAGCAAAGGAACTAATTGAAGATGCACAATTTGGTTGCTGTTTAATTCTAATATTTGTGGGGTCAGTAGGAGAAATTAAAAGCCTACTTTATAGCTGAGGACCTCACAGATTTCATTTGCAGTGAGCTGGGGAGAAACTGGAAGGATCAGCGGAGGAGTCAGCCAGCAGTTTGCCCCAGTTTCAGTCTGCAAAAGGGACCCTTTGTGGTGCTGTTCTACGAGATAGGTGATGGTACTCAAGGAAAAGTTGCATCTGCCTGACCTGTCCACTATGATGTTCTACTTCTGCTGTTTTGGTTCTCATGCAGATGGAGGGAACGAGGAGCCACCAGACCGAAGACAGGCAAGTGTAGACTCCCGTCAGAGCCGATCTGGGCAAGGTAAACCTTAGTGTTGTTCTGCCTCGGTGACTCGTTTCTCGTTTGTTTGCCTTGTATATATACATTTTGTGTTTTTCATAAGACTGTGTCACCTTACGGAGTTTTGCAACCATCATTATTATCCACACAGCTACAAATTTACTAATATTCACAAAACAGACTATCTCTGTGTAGTTTGAAGGAGCTCGGGCTAACTCGTGGCGCAGCATGGGCATACCTGCGGAGTGTACGGCATCTCCACTTGGCAGACGCAGGGATGGTTGTTGGAGCTGGTGGTGTGAGAAGTCTTCGGCACATACCAGTGCCAGTCAGCGGGCCGCTGGCATAGGGTGACTGCTTGCCTTCCTGCTGATTGCAAGGGGGAGAACCTGGCTGGTTCTCAACACCCAAGTTATCCTTTGTCCCCGAACCCCGTGATGTGATAGAGGTGGGACCTCTGTGTTCCTGCCTGGGGGCTGAATAGCCGTGTGCAACATCTTTCGCTTTGTTTCATCCTACAGGAACAGGGCAAAAGGTCCCAGGAAGAGTAGTAAAAATAATTTTTATATTCTTTAAATAATGATTCTGCAAACTCTTTTGTTGAGTGTCCATCGTTCACAATAGGCTTGGTGGTTAAAACCCCCACTAGAGCCATGTAACGGGGATTTCTGTCACTGAGAGCAGCAGCTCTTAGATCTGTGCTGGCTTACGCGTCCTTTGAAGTAGCTTGCTTGAAGTTTTAAGCATTTGCTCATTTGTGAGGGTTGCGAAAATGCTAATATTTTTTCACACAGCTCTTGAGACGAAGAAGCATTTTTTGGAGGTGTGGCTCCAGTAGGTGCTATGCGCATTGACTTATTTTCTCTTTCGGATCGCAGCAGTAATTTTCCCTTCATTTAGGTTCAAGTCAGTTGTTGTCATGGTGTCCTAATGACTTATTATGGAGACATTTTCTCCAGAGCATTGTTCTTTTTTGGCAGTGTTCCAGTGTTGCCCGGGCGAAATTACTGCAAGTGATTGAAGCCCGTGATCAGAATTAGGGCGATTGGAATTTAGAGTTAAAACCCTGAAGCCTTGTGAAACGTCAACAGCTGAAACTGCTCTGTTAACACAGGATCTTTTTATTATTATTATTTTAAGTGTTCTTATTTTAAAAGAGAAGAGTTAAATAAAATTAGGAAGGGATAGAGGAATTTATAACTGCACATACCCCATGATAGCTTGCCTACCAGTAGCGTTGGATTTCCGTGCTTTGAGAATACGGAATGAATGGTTGCTCTTTTCCAGCCGCTCTTAGCTCAGCTACAGTGGCTGCTGTGTTCCTTCTGGAGGCCGAGCCTTGCCCGCTTTCTCTGCCGTTGGTCCCTGTGGTGTCCTGCCATTTGTCTGGGTGTTGGCAGATGCAGCGGCTGGTGGGAGCTGCCGCTGGGTTTCCGTACGCTCCTGGCAGACACTCTGTTTGCCCAGGTTACCCTTCAGCCCATTTGTTCAGCATCTCGGCTGCTGTGGAAAGGTACTGGTTTTGGGCAGAGGACATGGGGCTTTTTTGCAAATACTTACTTGCCAAAGAATGACCAACCTACATCTGTTAGCCTCAGTGAGTATGGCTCTAGGAACTGCAGTAGCTAGCAAGAAGTTTCAGCATGAGAGGGAGTAGAGGGGGAAACGGGTAAAAAAATACTTCCAGCTTCTTGGAGAAACAAGCTTCTGCGCTAAATATTTCCATTTGGATCAATGGATGTGACTGTAGACACAGGCTTTCTACAGTCTAGAAGTAGTCTCTTTGCTCCGTAAAAGTATTGTCCTTAACTTTGCCCTGGTCTGTGTCCGTAAGTTGCTATCTGTCTGCACATGTTAACACGTATTTTTTGTAATGAGGGGTTAAAGGTTTTTATTATGCTTAGATAAACCAGCCAGCTGAAATGAGGTGGTTTTCTTGCTTGTGTTTAAATTTCTGTGTTGCTGTGTGTGATGCCCAAGTGTTACAGCTGCTTATAAAGCTTAATTATCTTGGAATACTTAAGGAAATAGTTTATTAGTTCAAATATGCACTTTGCAGTAATGTTTTATTTAAATACATTTTGTAGACAAACTCTCAAAGTTCCAGTTCAGCCGTGAATGATCCCTAATTTGAGGGTCTGGTAAACCCAATATTCCTTCTGACTGAAACAAATTTAAGACTATTTCAATGACCTTGTTTGTGTGTTTGTTTACTCTGGCAAGGATGAGAGAGGAATTTTGACATCTGTGGAATGAAACTAGTATGTTGTGAATATTTTGTGAGTTCACTGGTGTTGTTGTAAAGCGTTTGGATTTTAAGAGGGAAAATACTCCTGAGAACTTTGTGAAGATATCATTACTTTTATTTCTATACAAGATACTGCCCCCAGTTGCCCTCGGTTTTAGGTAAAGATTGGTCAAAGATACTGGGAACTTACGCCACAATACCCAGTGAAATGCACACAGACTTTGAGGTCTTTGCCAGACCTTAAGTTGCAGAAGATGCCTAGTGCTTAGAGTTCCCTCAAACCCCAAAATCTAGCCTGAGGAGATTTGAACCTTGTTTTTTAAGAATCAAAATCAATGATGGCAAATCTTTTTTTTCCCTGTCTGGCGCCAAATGTATTTTGAAAAAGCATCGTAGGTTGTTTCTGTTGATGCCACTGCCGATTTTTGGCGTTGATGCTGGTTTGCCTTTCCTGGTACTCGCAGGTGATGATGAATAGGCTTGCAGAGTCAGCAGAGGTGTTCAGCCCGCAATAACCCCGGAAAAAGCAAGGTCCTCAATCAGCTTCTGTCCAGTGAGCTATATATGGAGCCAATAATTACAATTGGCAATGTACAGCGCAAAGAAGTCAAATTTTTTTTTTTTTTTGCTGTATTAGCAGCATGCTATCAAGTTATGCCCTCCTGGAGAAATTATGCCCAACTGCACTAATAGAGCCACTGCATCTTTGGGATGATTAGCAGGAAAAACTTAGAAACAAGATCGTCAAACCTGAGATTTTGAGCCCTGCTGAGCAGTAGTGCTGTCCTGTGCGTTGTGTGTGTGCAAGACTTGGCCTTGCTCTTGAGAGCACATGCGTCTCTCCAACATACCTCGTCTGTCCTGTCTGCCCGATGTGCTGCATAACATCCAATGGAAGGAGATCGGAGAAATGGCGGTGTTCCTGCCTCGGAAGCAGTGGTCGTTGTGTGTAGCTCAGATGTGTGTCAAGCAGGAGACCCCAGGGTGGTGCTGAGCTGGCTGAACGCGGGTGGGTGCAGTGGAGCTGCCTGCCATCCTCAAGGCCTGTTGCAGTCCATGGAGAGGTCATGGATGGAGCCGGTGGAGTATCTGGGCTGGGATTCTTCTCTTCCTCATCTCAAACTTGTCGTTAGATGAGTCTTGTCCTAAACTCCCTGCCTTCTAGCACGGCTTCTAGAGAGCTTGCTTGGCCGTAGACACCAAAATTACATGAGAGGAATGCAATTTTAGCACACCAAAGTACTGCCAGTGTGTGTGACTGATGAGGACTGATGAAACGCTTTGGAGATGGCCATAACCACCGACTCCATGTCGGTAACGAAGCAGTGCTGATGGCAAGTGGGTCACAGTGGCGCACGGCCACCTCACTTGGACGGTCTCAGGTTGAGAAGCAAGGCTCATGTAGAGACGGTAGTAACTGCAGGGGAAGGGTGATAAGGCAGTAATTCTAGTTTTCTATTACTATAGCCAAATATTTTATATATATATATATACACACACACACATATACCCATATATATTTGGCTATATATATAAAAGGCGTGATATTGTCAGCAACAGCATCTTTTAATCTAAAAAAACCCCAAAAACAAAAACAAAAAACCAGATCTGTTCCCCCTTAAAGGGCTGCACTCCGTTAGAGCATCCGTGTGCACACTTAATTAAAGCAGCATGAAATGAATAGAAAAACATCAGTGTCTGGCTCATAGTTTGTGGCAATGATGACAGTCTCTGATGAATAAAACATACTGAACTGTAGCATACTTACTAGAGCATACGGGAGTTAAAGAAAATCACCTCTGTAAGGATTAGACTTTGAATATATGTTCAGTAAACTGCTGTGAACGTGGCAAGTGTTCAGTAAGCAAGAGAGTAAAAGTCGTATTTGGAACTGTCAAAAATAGTGTATGTGTAAAGTGTGGTAGTGTTTGTTTTGCTTTCTTGTAGAGAATGATACAAAAATGCTGAGCGATGTTCCTGAAAGTTGGCATCAGTAATGGATGGATTTTAGCCACAAACGATACTACCTCTTAGTACACTTCAGGAGCCTCGTCCAAGATTTTTGACAGTTAGCTCAATATGAGTTTTTCCTCCGATCATGAATAATATGTTGTTGTTCACATTGTCCTTGGGCTATCTGGAATAGTTAGTCCATCATCTCCTCTGGAGTACCACGTATTTGAGCCATTTACCTTTTTGTTTTCTCCCCGCTTTTGTCTGTCTACCCTTCTGTCCAGGAGTTACATTTTCTCCGTTAAACCTACTCTCGCAAGCCCTTGAGAACCACGCGCCTGTCCAATGGAAGTCAAGTAGGAAATGTCTTGATGGAGGAGAAACATTAGTATGCACTAAAAGCTAAAATCCATTTCTTAAAGGTGTGGCACAAGTGTAGTCCTACATTATCTGTAATGAAATATTAACGTTAACAGTTTTAAGTTGGTTTTGCAGATGAATGATTAGTTGTCTGTGTTAGGTTGTTAATCTTACTGACTAGAGGTGGAGAACCAAGGGTTCCTGCCCAGAGGTTTCCATGTTCTGCAGCCAACAGGAGGAACCTCACGGCTCCCAACTCTTGCTGATCTGGAGCACCCGCCCTTCATTCGTCATTGATATTTATTGCAACACTTAGCAGTATGTGCCTTGGTTGTTCGGTCTCCGCTTGTTGTCATGTTACTTGGTGTCTTCCATGTGGATCTGTAGCGATGCGACCCCCCTCCAGGCTTTGTGTGGCGCTGGGCACTTGCGTGTTTGTTAGAGAGCTGGAGGTGACTGCTTTTGAAGGCTTTTGGGCTTCTGGTTTGGGGTTTTTTTAGGCTAAAGGTCCTCAGGTTGCAGTTGAATTCAGCTGGAAGTTTTTTTAGAAATACACGATCTAAACACACAAAAAACTTATCAGTAAAAGGATTATTGCTTTGTCTGAATTATGTTTAAAACTGGTGGCTCTAGGACTCTGAAAGACAAAAAAATCCAAATAAATTCTTCATGGTTATACTGTTCATAATCTAGAGAGGTGTGCTGAGATGCCATTCCAGAAATAAAATATCGCAGGATCACCGGGGTGGGAAAGGACCTCTGGAGATCATCTAGTCCAACTCCCTGCCAGAGCAGGGTCACCCAGAGCAGGTTGCACAGGATGGCGTCCAGGCGGGTTTGGAATGTCTCCAGAGTTGGAGGCTCCACCACCTCTCTGGGCAGCCTCTTCCAGTGCTCTGCCACCCTCCAAGGAAAGAAGTTCCTCCTCATGTTCAGATGGAACTTCCTGCCCGTAACCTCTTGTCCTGTCACTGGGCACAAAGGGGAAGGGAAGTGGGCACTTCAAGGGAAGTGTCAAGCCCGTGGCAAGATGAAGAGGAGAAAGCACCATCCCTGCAGGGCTGCAAGCGCCGGGCAGTCCTCTCTCTAGCAATGACAAATGCAGGAGAATTGCTTGTATTCTGACCAGTTCCTTCTTATTTTTATATTCCCACCAGGCACCTCCACAGAGAACGACTGTGCTTTTGAACCAGACTACGCTATTCCGCCACTCCCAGTGACCGAAGGTATGCAGCACATTCGGATTATGGAGGGCATGTCCCGCTCCCTTCCATCCTCCCCCTTACTCACACATCAGTCTATCAGTGTTCGGCTCCAACCTGTGAAGAAGTTAACTGGTAAGGACTTTAAATAAAGTTCCGTGGGGCTTTTAAGGTCCGTTGGTGCAAAAATCTGTAAGAAAACGCTTTGAGCAAGCTTCTGTATACAGGTCATCGTTTGTTTATTATAGCAGCTACTTCAGTCAAAGCCAGGAACGGATTGGATTTCACGCTGACAGAGAAATCCTTCTATTCTGCAAATGATCTCTCTGTTTTACAAATATTCTCTACTTTTCTGAGAAATTTCTAGCAGAGTGTGTTTCAGTTCCACTTTGTATTGTGATTTATGCACAGTGGAAATGTTACAGTAATTGTAAAGAACTTTATGCTAAAATTTTGAATGCCGAGAGAATACATCAAAAAAATGATAAACTTATACAGCAAAGTGATTTTTTTTTTTTTCATAGTTCATGCATATTTTTAAACTGTGTTGTTTGTCTAAGCTGCTGGGATTGTGGTTTGAACACCTAGAGATTTTCAGGTAGTTGGATTTTCAAAAGCACTTGGAGTCTAACATCCGTTTAAAAGCCTGACATCATATTTCTGCTGGTGACAGTTTTGAGAAACTTGCTTCTTGCCTCAAATCTGACATCCCTCCGTGCCCATCTCTAAAACCCATCAGCCAGCGTACTGCGTTGGTACTGAGGGAAACCTCCAAAAAGAGTTTTTACCTGCTATAACCTGATCTAGGTTTACAACAGGGAGCTCTGATACACTTTGTCCCTTTTGTTTTCCCTGCCCTCTGGTGAAAGCAGCAGTGGAAGAGGGCAGGAGGAAGGGATTCCTGAATGGTGAGAGTCGCTTTGCAGGATCTCAGGATGGTCTGAGCCCCTTGGGTGGCAGTGGAGCTCAAGAGGTGCAAGAGCATCAGGCAGGTCAAGGAATACAAGGGCAGGAAAACGGTTTAAAAGAAACATTTCAGTGCCTTACTCAGCTGTCTGCAACGTGCGTTGCCCGTCAGTAAGAACCCCTAAAGCGTGGCTGACGGTCTGCCTTAAAACGTGAAGGCCTAACACAACTTTTTAGCGGAAATGAGAACAGCGCTGTAGTTCGGAGGCTGGTTCTTCAGGAGGGTTGAATATGTGACACTTGGAGGATTTGTGGGGGTTTGTGGATTTTGGGGTTTTTTGGTTGTTTTTTTTTTTAACCACTTTGCTTCTTTAGAGTACCCTTCAGTTTGCAGTCCGGAGTCAGGGCTGGGCAGTGGGGTGTTCAGAGCTCCTCGCTGTCTGTCGGCATTTCCTTCTCTTTTGCAGAACAGCCAAGAACACAACGTATTGTCCCCTACCAGAGTAGCTGCTGAAACGCGCTTGACTTTTGAAAGTTTAGTTTTGACTTTTAGAATCATAGAATTCATAGTGGATTACAAAAGCAGTTTCAAAATGCAATCCATTTCAGCTTAGTGTCTCTAAAACCTTGTTCGTTCTTATTCTAGTTACCCGTGCTGTCCTCTGGTAGGAATACGCTGCTGCGGCGCCTTGCGGGTGGGAATTCTGTGGGTGCCTGCGATGAACTCTTTTTCTTTCCCTGTCACAGAGTAATGGGTGGGTGTGGAATCCACAGCCTTCCTGCCACGAAAAGCATAGGTTGTGAAAAATGCCAAAAATAAATCCAGGCTATTTTTTCTTCTCGCAGCATGTCAGTACTTGTTTAATTGATTGTGTAACATATAGCTAGTTTGTTCCTGCTTTTCCTGAGTTTCCTCCCATGATCCTCACATTCATCCAGTTTCCTCTTCCTTCTAGTTTTTGAGTTACTTGCAGGGATTTTCTTCTTTGTTTTGTGTGGCTTCCCCGGTAGAGGCAGGTAGTGTCAGCCAGTTCCATAAACCGTTTTTTCAGCTAGGAGAGGCTGAAAAGCATTATATTTTACAAATAGTTTAGGCCTTTGTAGTATCTTTATCTCATTCATTACCCTTCTGTCCCCTTGTTTTGACTATAATCCTTTGTGTTTATGTGCTCTCCTGTTGTAGCTCTGAGTAACGTTGTGTTCACGTCTCTACTTGAACAGTTGGTTACTCTTCTCTGAAATCTGTGCAGAGGCTTTGAGCTGTACCCCACGGAATGAGCAATTTTTGTTACACCACTGCAGCTCCACGTCTCTAACATCTTGCAGCCCGCTCAGCAAGCTGCCTTGGTGTAGCTCTGCTGGACCTCTGGCTTGCCAACAGACGCTAACCTCCTCCCGCTTCTCAAAATCCCAACCGTTCAGCCGAGCAGATTAAGCTCCATGTATTCGTAATTACCTTTTTCCAGGTGGAAACAGGTCAGATTCCATTTAGTTCCGAATTCAGAAAGCTTTTGTTGGATTTGGCAGGGCTGCTGTTGGGAGCGTCCCGCTAGTTCCTCAAAAGACCAGCTACTGGAATTCCAGCAGTGGCTTTTGCAGGTAGTAATTCAAAGAAAGGGATGGTGATCCATGCAAACTTCAGGGGTTTGGGCAGCTCACCGAAACGTGTGCTCCAGCACCAGAGAGGTGGTCTTGTAGAGCCATGTTGTAGACGTTCAGCTGGTGAGAATGCGTACTCCTCTGTCGGCCTGGTTTGGAAACGACATGCGATGAAATACAGACTTGGACAAGATCTGTACAAAACAGGGTGATGTTAATAAAATGCTGATAATTGTTATTACACAAAAGCAAGAGGAGAAAAGCGTAGGCTCCTGCTTTTGTTTGGAGGTCTGTTTTGGGGCCACACAGAAGAATCTATTGGAAGTTGATTGGGAAGATGACTATGTCTGTCTTCTACTTGCATACTTTTCCTTTTCCATCTGTTTTAAATATCCTGTTCCGGCTAGACCCAATCTGGTATAGCATGAAAACACATGCTAATGTTTTGCACGTACATGTCTCGATGACTCCAGTGAAGCTCCTGATATACTTAGAATTCAAAGTGTGTTTCAGTGCGTTGGTGGATTAGCATGATTTTTAAAATTATTAGTTTAATTTACTGTTGATATGGTAAAAGGAAGGTGTTTATTTTACATCCTCATGCAGTCATTATAGGAATTTGTTTGCTTTCATTCAGGTAACGTGTAAAGGAACCGGGAAAGCAATGCTTTCCGTTCTTTGTTATTCATAGTATTTATCAGGTTTCTTCAACTGTTCCTTATCATCTGTCTCTCTTATTTACTACTAATCTGAGAGATTTAAAAAGAAAAAAAAAAAAAAAAAAAGAATCCTTCAGCTGCAGGAAGAGATGGCTGTTGAATGACCATTTACTATATCAGCAAATAAAAAGGTTCGGTTTTTTTTTTCTGGGGGACATGAACTGGCAGTTTGTAAAGACCCTCCTCGTTTTTATTGATTAGTAAAACAGCATGATAAGGAAAATTTGGAGTTAATATTAGATTTGTGAAGACAGTTTCCCAGCCTTGCACTATTTTTTGATGTGTTTCTCCCCAGTTTCACCCAGTACTCACCTCTGATTTTACAGAAATCTTGTAAGTGCCATCGTAGCATACTCAAAATCTGGTAGAATTGATAAGCAACTTGGTTCAAAAATCTTCTGTGACTGGGGGAGCTTTCAGATAAAGCCAAGCAGCCAGCGGTTTGACAGTAAATGTGTGGAGACGTTTCACGAGGTCTGGCTGGCTGTGATGGTTTCCTCTGCTGCTTTGTCTCCTTGTCCTGTCCAGTTGTTAATCCTACACAATAACCGCAGTGATTCCTTTTGGAAGAGGGTTGGGGGTGATTCTGGGAAACTGAAGTATTACAAAGAGAGGCTTTTGTCCGTGTGACAGTGGCCACATGGATTTTTCAAAGCGACCTTCAGAGCATAGAAAATTGTTGAGAAATTATCCAATTGTAGGGGCTTTTTCATGCTGTTTGCTTCTTACATACATTTGTGTGTGACTAACCCATTCATGTCATAATTTCCATATCTGTGGAGTGGTCGCATAGCGGAATGGTACCATGTGTTACATAAAACACTTTGTTGTCTCTCTCTTTTTTTTTTTTTTTTTTTTTTTTTTTTTTTTTTTTTTTTATTTATTACTAGAGATTTAATTTCTAAGACCATTTGCAGCAAAATGTGACTGTACCAATCTGATCTAGTGGGAGGTGTCCTTGCCCGTGGCAGGGGATTGGAATTACATGATCTTTAAGGTCCCTTCCAACCTAAACCATTCTAGGATTCTATGATAACTTCAGGATTTACACTTTCTGGAATTGTTCAGAGATGAAAATTTAAATTGAAAAGACTTTTTAGGCTCTTCGCAAGATGATTTGCTCACGTTCGAGGGCTGAAGTAGCTTGGGCCATTGTGGATCTGCGTGCGTCCGTTCCAGTGCAGTAGGGCAGAATTGTCAGCTCCCGCAGGGAGCAGAAAGCAGCTGCTGGGGTGGCCCCTTCTCGTGGGCATCGGGGGGTGGCACCTCAATTTGGGGTTTCCCTTAGCCCTTCAAAAAGGAAAGGAAACCTTTGTGGGGCAGAGAAACTTGCCCAGTAGAATCTGCAATGCTGTTATTTATTTATCTGTTTATTTATTTATAATATAATCTTTTGAAGTTCTTAACCTGTCTGATTTGTAAACAAGTCAGCTTTTCATCTGCAGAAAAGTTAAAATGTCCACTTCCGGCAAAAAGCCAGAGGCGCGTGTTACGCGGTGCGTGAAGTTTCTTCCCCGAGGAGCTGAGGTCACTTGCCAGCCGGTTGGCATCTGGGTTTCCTGTGCGTGGAGACGTGGCTGGATTCAGAGGCTGATAAATATTCAGTGTGGTTGCAATTTCCACTCGTGATTAAGAAAAACTAAGGTCGTTGTGGCTCTACAGGGTGAAGCACTAGGAAGCGTAAGCAATCAGCTCTCCCTCTCCTGCCTGTGTAACCTATTGTTCAGCAGTGGCTACGGACATATCTTACATCAACGTCTTCAACTTCAGTGTATGCTGTTTAATTTTTTTTTTTTTTATGACAACAGTGGCTTTATTAGCAAGTGTAATGTGAAAAATACGTAATAAAAAGGAAGGAAAGAAAATAACCCCTGCCAGCCCAGGATGAGTATGTAGAAGACACCATTTTGATTTCTGTCTGGAATAAAATTGGCACTTAAAAGTTAGCATGCTTACCACACAAAGAGAGCAACCATTTTCAAACCCATTGGGTTAGGTGTTCTACTGTACATCACAAGTGTGTCACTGATGACTCAAAGCCACGGCTGCAATGAAAACAAGGCAGTTGCATTGTATACCTGCATTCAGGAAAGCATCGCTTTTCAGGAGGGTGCTTATATAGATGAACGTATCCAAGTGCTTCCCTGAATCGATGCCGAAAATAGTACCCAGCATTGTATTAAGTTAAAAGAGGAGATATTGGGCCGAAAGACTCAGCTACTGATGCTTTATTCTGTTACTGTGGGACCCAGCACGTGCAAAGGGTTTGCACAAAGCCCTGTGCCGCACCTAACTCCTCCTCAGGAAAGATTTTTAATTTACATGCTGTAAATTTATATGCGCAGGGATAATTTTATTCATCCCTGTACTTGGCTATTTCTATTTTTTTCTACTGAATGACAGATTGCAAGCTTTAGGATTCTCTCAGAAAGAGCGTGTGTGTGTGAGTGCCCGTGCACAGAGGGAGGAGGGGGGAATATTATCAAGAAATTTAGGAAATAAAGCATGTTTTTCTAAAAGTGGTGTAGACGTTTAGGTTTGGCTTCTCAAAGCCCTTATTCCTCTTATATCCAGCGTGAATTAGATGCTTTGATGTCTTTGAAGACAAGGGCCTGAGGAATCCATTTCATTGCAAATCCCCCACTTTGAGAACGTTCCTCCCTTGCGCTTTGGGAATGTGGGAACTTTCCCTAAGAATAACTCCATAGCAAGGAGTAGGAATGTTCCTAGGTGTATTCAGGCAACTAATAGCATCCTCTTTCCTATAGAAAACGTGTACTCTTTCACTAGATCCTTCAAAGATGGTGAGAGCAGAGCTAAGCAAGATGGAGACTCACTTTTCAGTGTGACACCAGCGAGAACCCACCATCATGGTTCTCAACACCCTCCGGAGCCAGCCAGGCTGGGGACACCCACAAGCAATGTCCCCTGTGCCACCATCACCCGTGTCATTCGTAGTGTTGGGGTCTCATTGTCACCCTGTCCCTCTGTGTCCTCCTCTACATCTCTTGGGAGTAGCCATAAGGATTGCAGTTTCTTCCTTCTCTGTATCTTTAGCAAATGGTTAAATATTCTTGATGGTAATTGTAATTGTGGGACTAAACAAGCAAGATCTCTCTACCTGAATCACAGAATCACCCAGGTTGGAAGGGACCTCTAAGATCGTTGAGTCCAACCATCAACCCGACACTGCCAAACCCACCACTAACCCATGTCCCTCAGCACCACGTCTGCCCGGCTGGTAAATACCTCCAGGGATGGTGATTCCACCACTTCCCTGGGCAGCCTCTTCCAGTGCTTGATGACTCTTTCGGTGAAGAAAAACTCTAATTGTTTCTTGTTTAATGGTGACAAACCCAGATTCATAATTGCAGCCCTCTGGGACTTCTTACTGTCTCAAAACTAATGCCCTAACTCAGCTGGGTGTGAATGTGAGAGGTGATGAGGCGGCTGCTTTAGGGGGGTGAGTGCTGGGGAGAAGCTGGCCGTGTTGGTACATGTTTGTTCAAATAAAATAGGGTAATAAACGGAAAGGATTTCTAAAAGTTTGAATTTCGATTGCCAAGCAAAGACTTTGGAATAACAGTGTTGTGCCAGCTTTTGGTGAAATAGTTACAGCCCTCTTGATCATGGCATATTGTCTGTTTGAGCACATGCAGTAAGGGAAGAACATCTGTTGATAGTGCAAAATAACGTGTTTTGTTCCCTCCTGCGTTAGAATGAATATAAACCTTGGTCTTGTTGATAGCTTGCTATGGCAACTGGCTTTCACCGCGCTGCTTTATCTGGAGATGCTTTAGGGGCACTGCCAGCCTTTGCTGCACGACAACGCCTGGTTTACAGGTTAATTTGGGGATATTTTCCTGTCTGGAGGAGGAGTGGCTGGATCTCTGGTCGGTGGCACTGCCGCTCAGGCAGTCAGCCACCTGATGGTGCTGCAGTTTGGTTCATCTCGGGCTTGCTCCCGTAAAGAGAGGGCTTCTTACCTGCACGGAGCTGCGTGGTGTCTGTGGGTCTCGTTGGCACCTGGTTTTTCATAGGCGTTAGTTTGGGTCGTTGTTAGCATCCTGCCTTACTTAATAATTTCAATTATTTCAATTTAAATTATTTGAAAGCGCTGCAAAGTCATGTTGTTTCGTTGTGTTTGGGTACAATGCTCCCAATGCAAAGTGTCTTGGGTGGACGCGATTGTGCCTGCGGTGATTTGTGCCGACTGCTTCAGTCTGAACAATGAAACCTGTATCCAAGCGAGGAGAAGGGGATGCTGCAGCTTTAAAGCATCCAAGGGCTTACAGCCTTTTAGTATAAATTGTTCCCAGAATCCATGTCACAACTCCTTATATGGGGCTGCTTTTTTTTCTCTTAGTTGCCATGACAACAGCAGCACTGCACCATTCATCAGCTCTGGTCCTGGGCTGCATTGCTAGCCCTTCGGCTTACTCCGAAATGTTCAGGAGAGCATCAGTGAATCATTCACTCCGGTATACTGCGCCATTATTTACCTATTCTTTCAGCAGTTTGCTCTAACAAAAGAGCAAATTAAACTGCGCCATAGAAAGAAACTGTAAAAATACTTCATCCTTCCCCCGAGGGAGGCGTGTAGTCTACATTTGCTGCAGCATTCTGGAAGGAAACGCTCTTTAATGCCGAGAGACTTAACGAAGAGAGAAAGCTCTGTGTCTGTAAGCTTTTCCGAAATCATCTTTGAGCCTGCTCCCTGGGGACAGAGAAGATGCCGAAGTGATGCTCGTTAGGGGCAGCAGGCACCACAGGGAGACGCTGGTTGTGCTTTTGGGAACCGAGCTTGACATCAGCAGCGGGAGGTGTCACCTGTAACATCATCCTGACGCTGTGAGCAGCAATATGGAGCTGGCGCTGGGCAGAGGTGTGGAGCAGAGGAGGATCTTCACCGAAGTGCTGCTCTGAAGGCACCGTACCCGTGAAGGAAGAGGCTTGCTGACTTCTGCTGCAAGATGGCACGCTCTCAGGTGATGGGGGGAGAAGACAAAGCCTTGTGAGTATTCGGACAGTTTGCCTTGCACGGACTTTGATTTAAATTGCGTTAGGCGTTCCTTGGCCTCCTTCAACTCTGCAGAAAAGCGGTGTAGAACAGGGCTTCTGATGCTGCTGGTGTACAAGGAAGCCATTAGAAGGTTTTTGGTGTCGGTAGGGGTGGCGCCGCTTGGGTTGTTTTCCTTTGAGTTGTTGCAATACTTTTACATAATCGGAGTTTGTCTCCTGCTTGCTAGGATGTGCACAATTCCACATACAAAAGCGAAGGTGCAATGAAAACATTCCACTCTTCAGCACCGCTAAAATAGAACTACTGAGGAGTGAGCTGAAAAATACTACAGATATCAAGTGTTTTGTTTTTAAAATTTTAGAACCATGGGATGGAGATAAGATTTTCCTTTTGTATTGCCAAATGACCGCAGATTAGATCTGAGTGCATTATAAAACCCCCGTGTGCTGGGGGGAGATGTTTGCTTCTCACTAAAAGAGATTTCTAATTCAATGCTACTAGAAGAAATACAAATACATAACCCATCATTTTCAAGATAGAATTTGAGGAAAAGCCTAGTGCTCATGTTGCATCTAATTTTTGAGGGGTGTTGTGCTTAAAATCCTTGATGTCAGGACAGACTTTCATCCTTTTTAGGTATTTTCATATCACACCGTTTGCAGTCAGCTTACATTTCTTTTTATTGCCTTCGTTAACTGTCATACTGTCAGCGTGACATTGATCTGAAATTCATGTTTTTCACGTAGGAGTGGAGGCTGGATTGGAGGCCCACTCCTGCCTTTCCGAACTGCACAGCAATGACAGGGACTGAGTTTTCTGTGAAGTGCTGTTAGATTCAGGGGGTTCTCAAGACGCGTAATGTATTTTTTCCGGGCATAATTAATTTTCCATTTAATTTTCCCTGGTGCATTGTAATCCATGGCTATCCAGAGGTTTAACACAAGTAGAAAATTCGTATTTTGTCAGAATTATTGCGTCATCCCTTTTTGAAAATGACGTAAAACACACGCACGGACACACAAGCAACATTCAGTGTGGTTTTGGCACCTGCGTTTTCAGTCCTGTCGTGTACCCTGGTGTGGCAGACCCCAGTGTCTGCAGCAACGAAACCTGCTGGAGAAGGAGGATCCTCTTCCCTTTACAAAGATGTATGCTGCATATTTTTTTATTTTTTTTCCCCCCTGTTGTGGCAATTCTTACTATTCATTTTTGGGATGCCTCATCCATTATTTTTGGACTTGTGATTTGTTTTGACAGGCGGATACTTAAATGGAAACCAACTGGGCTCGCAGAAATAAAACAGGTGGATGAATGTGTGTCTGTGCGTACCCACATATGTACATTTATCTTTATTAAACAAACATAACTCTTTATGTGAAATTGGTAAATTTCCCACTTGATTTTTTTTTGGTGGGCTCCAGAACTGTTCTGGAAATGTGTACAGTAAATAGTATGTCTATTTGTAACTTTTTGAATTAAACCGAATCCTGTGTGGAGGACTTTTGTTGGAGGCCTGTCAAGCTTGTGATATTTCTGCATTAATTTCAGGATACTTTGGATGTAACTTTTATTTTTAAATGGAGGGAAGGAAGAAAAGCTGGCATATTGTGTTTATTGGCTTTTGAAAGTCACTGGCCAGTTTTAGCGTGGATTTTCCCAAATGCTGCTTACAAGATGAACCCTATGCTGTTGTCTTTCGACACACAGCTGCCTTCCATATTGACGGAGTAGAAATTGTAACAGAGATATGCAGAAAATCCCACATGCTTTCCCTTTGTGCTTGGGTGCGAGATGGCTCACAGAACCTTCACAATTTGTTCTTCCCCAGCGTTTTTTCTTTTTGCATTGAGGCTGTTTAACTGCTCAGACCTGCAGAGGATGGGGTAAACATGTCATCACAGCGCTGTCGCTGGGAAAAGGTGATAATAGCTTTTCATTTCAGATATTAGTGTATATGCTTAAACAAAGGGAGAAGCCCAAAGGTTTGTGTTTAGTGCAGATAACGTTAAAAAGACAAAATAGCCCTGCACCTCCATGGTTTTTCAGAAGCTCAGAGCTAGAAGTCTGTCCTTATTTCACACTGGTGCTGCACAAAATGGAGCATCTGTCACGATTACACTTCTGGTGTGTGAGAATTTTAATTTTTAGACATAGCTAAGAGGTTTCTATAGCAAGAGAAGGTGGTGTAGGAAGCCTTCTGTGGAGTTAAATCAGGCCATTGCTCTTCCCTTTGCTACGTCTTTCCTCCTCCTGCTCCTAGAGCGTGCCCTCAAAGATGTTCTGTGCACTTGATCGTGCCGCCCC
Organism: Burhinus oedicnemus; assembly: GCA_008921705.1. NCBI lineage: Eukaryota > Metazoa > Chordata > Aves > Charadriiformes > Burhinidae > Burhinus > Burhinus oedicnemus. The sequence goes on from VFFE01008394.1 coordinate 730,344, forward strand.
TTGGGAGCAGAGGGGCTTCACAGGACACTCGCTTTCGGAGTAAGCCCTTAACTTCAGCTGGGGTCCTTGTTTCCTAATCCTTTCCCACTTCTGTAATGATGAGACAATCTGTTTTCCAAACTCTTCATCGTGTGTCCTGCATGATCACACTGGGTTATTGGGTTGGATTCCTTGTCTGAAGACTGACCGTCACTGTTGCAAAAGTTAATTTCTGATGCAGTCTGTACCTGGTTGCCTCTAATGGTGTAGGAAGCGTTGGTCAGGCTCATCAAGGCTCTCAGTATTATCGCTAAGTTTGGAGCGATGCCACGTATTAGAAGTTCCAGCAGCACGTCTACAGCATTATGACGGGGTCACATACTGCTGAGCTGCACGCTGGATTGTCATCACAGACCCCTGACCCATGCCCAAACCAGACAGAAAGTTGAGAATGGAGATTGATCCGTGGCTCTGGTCCATTGCTTTGGTGCTTTCTATCTCTTCTTGCTCTGTGGTGACCTCCCTTGAGGAGGTGTTGGTGCTGTGTAATTCTGTTCCTGAATATATTGCTGACTTAACCACATGCGCGTGATTTGGAGTTGTAGCAAAGATGTCTTTGGCCCCACATTCCAGCTGTGTTCCCATATACCTGCATGCCTTCCGTAAACTGAAACCTTTACCAAGAGTTCCTGCACCTCAAAATGTGCATTAGTATGATGCGTCCCTCTTCTGTGCACTCCATTAAGAAATAACACATTGTTCGTTACCATAATATGGTTCTTGATGATTTTTTTCCAAGTAGATAATGTGTGTATACATTTCTAAATGAGCTGTTTTCTTATTCCAGCATCAGCTTTTTTAACAGCTTAAACAATAGCCCCCGAAGTACCCAGGGTGCTGAAGTACAGCTACAGCTGATAGATCTGAGATTTTTGTGCTGCATGTGGAGATGGGCGATTTTTTTTCCGTCAACAAAGAATAAATATCCTACAGCTAAATGAAATGAGAAAACAAATTAACCCAAACTGTTTTGAAATGGTATTTTGAAGGGGAGAAAAAAAGGCAAAACAAGTCTTTGTTTCCAGTCTTAATTTGGTTGAGTACACAGTCCTGACGTGTGTAACTGGAGGCCACGCAGCCTGGTAACACCAACCCTGGAGAGCTCCTTCATCACATCTCATGGGACCAACAGGTCTGGTCCATGTTGGTCACGGTCTGAACTTGGTTTGGGCTTGTGACGGGCTGCCCAAGTGCCTCTTCCTTTAGGACTTTGTCCCATGCAGGTGCTGAGACTGATGAGTTTGTGGGTACGAGGTTGGCTGAAGATTGCAAAACAAGGCCAAGTGCAAGGTCCTGCATGTGGGTCAGGGCAGTCCCAAGCACAACTATGGGCTGGGCAGAGAATGGATGGAAAGCAGCCCTGAGGAGAAGGACTTGGGGGTGTTGGTGGATGAGAAGCTCAACATGACCCGGCAATGTGCGCTGGCAGCCCAGAAAGCCCCCCGCATCCTGGGCTGCATCCCCAGCAGCGTGGGCAGCAGGGCCAGGGAGGGGATTCTGCCCCTCTGCTCCGCTCTGGGGAGACCCCCCTGGAATACTGTGTCCAGCGCTGGGGACACCAACACAAGGAGGACACGGACCTGTTGGAGCGGGGCCAGAGGAGGCCACCAAGATGATGCTGCGAGGGCTGGAGTCCCTCTGCTGTGAGGACAGGCTGGGAGAGTTGGGGGTGTTCAGCCTGGAGAAGAGAAGGCTCCGGGGAGACCTTGGAGCCCCTTCCAGTCCCTAAAGGGGCTCCAGGAAAGCTGGGGAGGGACTCTGGATCAGGGAGTGGAGCCACAGGACGAGGGAGAACAATTTTAGGCTGGAAGAGGGGAGATTTAGATGAGATGTTAGGGAGAAATTGTTGCCTGTGAGGGTGGTGAGACCCTGGCCCAGGTTGCCCAGAGCAGCTGTGGCTGCCCCATCCCTGGAGGTGTTCAAGGCCAGGTTGGACGGGGCTTGGAGCAACCTGGTCTGGTGGGAGGTGTCCCTGCCCATGGCAGGGGGTTGGAACTGGATGATCTTTAAGGTCCCTTCCAACCCAAACTGTTCCAGGATTCTAAATAAATGCCTGGTTTCACCAAGTAGGTTTGAAAGGGTTGCTGTTGGCTTGTTTCTAAAAGCTTTTCTGTTTTGCACAAGAGAAATGAGCGACGTGGATCCATACCTGTTGCTGGTTCTGCTCTGCAAAATAGACAGATTCTTGCTGCCCACTTAATCCGAGGGCAGGTTGCATAAGGGGATGAGAATGAATAACTCCACATTGTCTTCTAGTACAGGAATCGCTGCTACACAACATATGGGCTTAGTTTTATCTTGTACCATGTTTGCTAAAAGTTTATATTTGGACAGAAGGCACTTATGCATGTATAAATACATTGTTGTGCTGAAACATTCTTTCTGAATGCCAAATACCCAGCGCTGCTATGAAATAACCGTCTAAACATTGCACATTTGATTTGTTTATACACTCAGGATTAAATTTCTGCTTTCATGTTTGCATCAAAATAGTACTTAATATATAGCATTGTATTACAGCTTGATTTCAGAAATAAGTGGTTTTGCACTATAAATATTTCATGGCATGGTAATCGTGCAGTTATAACTCAGCTTCATGTCAAGTTTCTCCTAAAGCTGTAGTGGCCTTTGTTTTGCAGTGTCAGATACCGTCAGATTTGAGCAGAGGAAACGTATTGGTCAGCTCTTGTAAACCTGGACTGGCAGATGCTAATTTAAACCTGACTTTGTTCTCTCCCAGTCTTTTAAAATTTCACCTCTTAAGAAAACAAAGACTTGTTCACGTACCTTTGTTTTCAGCAGGATATGTGTGAGTGTCACATTAGTTCATGCAGAGGTGAAAGACCTGGACCATTCCTTGCTTTCCTACATTCTTCTGGGTTTGCCTGTTTTATTCTTTTACAGTGTTTCTGTTCTTTTTCTCCAAAATGTAACATAGACAGGTTTCTTTGTATGTGGATTCCCATCTACCCTCTTTCTTTAGGAAGCAATAATTATAGAAAGAGTTTCTTTCTGTTCCGTGGTAGAATCTTTCAGATCAAGATCTATTTAGACAAGTTGGTAGTTAGAGTTCTTTGTGGTTTTTTTTCTTCTATTAGAATGTCCAATTTTCTGTTTAATGAGTACGTGACTAGAGAGGATGGTTTCTGAGTGAATTTAAACAGCCCCTTAAACTTTAGGTTTTGTCAAAGGTTTGCGTCTTTATTTCATTTAATGAAGAAAAAAGGAAAAAAGACTAAGCACTTTGTTTTCTGCAGTTCTTCCTAGGGCATGCTTTGAAATTTCTAGAAACGGATTGTCCAGGTGAACAAGCTTGTCCAGCACTTAACTCACGTTACTGTTGCTCTTGAGAACAAGGTAAATCTAAAGGAGCTATACCAAAAAGACAGGAAATCCATCTTCTTGCCAGGCTGAGCTTCTACTGTAACCACATGTTTATGAACAAACCTGTTACTTTTTAAAAAAGAGCTAAATGCAAAAAAAAAAAATCCAGCTTCAACAAAACCAATCAACTGTCCCCCTCCAAAAAACCCCCAACCCTACCTTTAAATAAATTACCATGAGCACTGTAATTCTGTATGTTCTAACTGTTAAATTATTATTATTATTAGCAATGCTGTTAGTGTTGATGCTAATAATCGACAGCTGGGGAAGCTTTCACGCTGTGCTACCTATCTGGAAGATTTTCCAGCAATGAATACAAAAAACACGGAGGAATTTTTGTAGATGTGCAGCAGGACACTGCACCACCTGACACTGATGTAGAGGAGGTTGGTACTGCAAGAGTGGGATCTTCCCCGTTGTCTCAGCAGCGGTTTTGGAGCTTTTGTATTGAATTTCTGTCGCTTTTTGTCTTTTCTGATTCTGCAAAGTATCAAATCTGTTTAGAGGGTGTGAAAGAGGGCCGTAAAGGCAGCTCGCCTGGCTGGCTTCTCCTGATCTGCTGTGGACTCCTCGAAATGGCAATAGGAGGGTGAGCAGAAGAGGAGGGATGCTGTGGTAGGGGTGGCTGGCAGATGGGAGGAGGTGGGACAGCTATCAGACACTGGGGAGAAAGCATAGATGGAAAAAATGAAGCTTCAGAGGGGGAAAAAAGAACACTCAATTTGACAAAGGATAAAGATAAAGCGACAAAGGGAAGATAAGGCGGCTGAAGATGCAGCGAGGAGCCGAGGCAGGTGCGAGCTGGGATAAGGCAGCGCTTCCAAGGCAGGTTATGAAACGAGTGTTTGTTCTGGGTGTTGCCTTTGTGGAAAATAGCACGCTCAGGAGCTTGCAGAGGAGCAGGGGTATCTCTGATCCTTCCGTGGTAACGCCCTGCTTTAACATTTCTGCCATGGGTAGGAGGATCGCTCGGCAGAGGGAGGAGGAGCAGCAGCCGTGCCCGGTGTCACCGGCAGTTCTTCAGCCACCGGAGCTGGACCAAACGTTGCTCTTGTGTTACAGGCTGAGATTTAATTTCTTCCCACCCCCCTGCTTTAAAAAATCCATACCTAATGGAGCTTGATTCTTCTCTCGGGCACACAGACGGCACCTATGGCTGTATTTTGTGAAATCAGCCAGCCACCACACGTGTTTAGACCCAGGGATGGATGGTGCCTCGCAGAGGGAGTTGTGGTCCCACACGTCTGTGATGAAGAGTCCTTGGTTTGGTACCGTTTGCAGGTTGTGGAAGGTTGAAACTTGGAATTTCTACAAGTTTTTTCTCTGTAAAGATGAAGCCGGGCTTAGGGTTTTGGTTTTTTTTCCCCTGTTACACTTTTCTTTTTACTTTCTCAGCCATGGAAGTGAGTAGGTGTAAGCGAGAAAATGTTTTTTGAAGGCAAGTCACCAGATTGGTGCATTTCTTTCAATAAATGGTCACTGGCCTTGTTGCGTGCCATGACTGTTGCTTCTTCAGCCTCGAACGGGCACTGGGAGCGCTGCCCTCCCAGCAGCGCTCATGTGGTTTGCACTTAAAGGACCAGACGGAGCGGGTCTGTGGGACCCGCTGTCGCAGGATGCCTGTGCCACCGAAGCCTCGTAGAGATTGTTGGGTTTTAAATCCCATGACAGAGAAACGTTGCTGTCCTGCGTCTGCCTGCGTCATTGACAGAGGCGGGTCCAGCTGGTCTGCTTTATCCGACTGTGTTCACACAAATAATCACGTGTTCGTTAGATATTTTAATTAACTCATTTAGGCACGCCAAGTTTCCTTCTCCCTCTTCCTCTGCGGAAGGAAAGGCTGATGAGCAGTCATCTCTTCCCAGAACAGAAAGTTCTAACAGCTCATTTACTTCTACAAGTAAATAAAGAATTTTAAAAGCAAAGAATAAATTACTGAAAACTAAAGGCGGTTGAATGGTAGCGATTTCCTTAGGTAAAAAACCCCCTTGTAAACGCAGCATAATGCAGTTTTTCAAGTGTTAACAAGCAAGTTCAGCTAATTCAGGCTTGTGTCTTGCCAGATAAGCAGCTTCATTTTAAGGATGTAATATTCCGTGAAGCTCCTACCGGCAAGGAAATATGGATCCTAAATACAGTTTCATATGAACTGAACAATTATGCCTACATGTCAGTGTAATTACAGGTCTGCCTTTATCAGCTAAACCAACTAAATTAGTTTTAGCATAGCAGAATTTGAATGACTGACACATAAATAAATTCACCTTATCTATTCACATCTTTTGCCTTCATTTTAAATGCTGTTATCAAGTAACGAGTTTATATTAGCTTGTATCCTGTATAGACCTGGTCATAAAGAGTGGTGGTGTGCGGTGGAGAGGATCTAGTCTCAAATGTGCTTTAACGTGGGATTACTTGGGCTTTGAGTGGTAGGTATTTTACAATTTAGCCTTCTCATTGCGGCTGCAATATCTCGGTATGATCTTAAGGATACGGTGGGAGAATGAATTAGATTTTTTTTATGTGCAAACTTGGCCTTACTCCTGGCCTTGGCCCCTACCGCAAACTGTGTGGTTAGTTTGCAGGAAGCTATGCTGCGAGGTGTTGGGAATGCTGAAAATCTATCTCGAAACGTGCCTGGTTATATTAATAGAAGATGAATTAGTTGTGGGCTTTGGGGGATAACACCGCTGGCTCAGAGTCCCAGCATCGCAACGTGCAAGAGGCTCTCGTCATCCCCTTTTCCGTGCCCTTTCCCAGGTGTCTGGTGTTCCCTGCTAGAGACAGGTCGCTGAGCCCAGTGAACCCGATACTCCGTTCTCCCGGGAAGGACAGCAGTTCCAAAGGCACGCCGTTTCCTGAGCAAGCACTGGAGAAATGTTGATGTAATAGGGGAGGAGAACAGCAATTCTGAACACTTCCTAGTTTAATGTGGCTTCACAGCTACACGTTGTGATTCAGATTTTATTGTAGTCAGATCTCAGTGTAAACAAAAATAATTAAACCCACAAAACTACAAAAACAGAAGAGCTGTGCAAAAGAGGAAAACGTGCTACCGGGAAGATCAGCCTTATTTTGGAAATGGTTATATTACACTTGCTCGCTTCTTCTGTGGGAAGAACCTTCAATTAAATATATTTTCTTTTTTCCTAGTGACTTGAGATAAACTGAGCTATGTGCAGTGTTCAGACGGGTTTCTACAGCCTGACATGTTCAACATGTGCAATTGAATAAAGCCCCATAAAACAAAAGCCCCTTGTTGGGGCCACTGTAGCAACTGGGTGTTTTTTCCTGAGATCTGTCTTACAGTCAGCTTCATACGGAAAAGAGGAAAATGTGTTTGCTTCAGTAGTTGTTTAATTAGTTTCTGATTTCTCTCATGAAAGTTTATCTTGAAATCTGAGCATTGTGTTTTGGCGAGTCGGCTTTTTGTTTAGAAAATGGTGAAATGGTTTCTTTCTAAACAGTGAATTAACGGGGTTACCTATAATTTGATTAAAGTGACCAAGCTTTTTGCTGCCTTCTTTAGAATAAATGTCCTTTACAGTATATCCAGGTGGTCTGGACAGTTTTTCTCCTTTTTATTGCCAGTATAATATTTGAGTCACTGAATTGCTGAAAGAAGAGCGCCAGGGTAGTAGGAGATTGAATGGGAATAACGCGATTCAGCACTCATGTTTTGTTGCATTCTCCTCTCATCTGTTTTAAATTTAACATCTAATGAAATAAAACTGTTGGGAAAAGGGATGTGAGGGGGGTGAGGAACGCTTTCGCCTCCAGCTCTACCCCGTCCCGTTTCTGCCATTGAGGAGCGTTCTTTGGGTACCTGAGCAGATCTTACGTAAGCTTAAAATGTTGATGACCTGATTTCATCCTGTAGTCCCAGGTCTTCATTCACGCTAGTGGTTTTTGGTTTTTTTTTTTTTTTAGTATAACCAAAGTCTGAAACTTGAAAAGGAAAACTGACTGCAACAGAAATTTATGAAAAATGTCAGTGGGGGAATTGCTTATTTTCGTAACCAGATGACTTAGAAAGCTGGAGCAAGTGATGCTGCCTTCCTTCCTCTTCTTTCATCCTCCTCCTCTTATACACAAGTTTCTACCTTGAGTCACACATGAGGAATTTCTTCTGAAAGAGGCAATTTTGAAAGACTTCAGAAGGTTCTGAAAAGAAGAATTTTAGGTGAGAAATGACATGGAGAAGTCTACTACTGTGACACAGCTCTGAGGAGTCAAAAACAATTTGACAACTTTGAATGGAGAGATGAAAGTACCAGATCCTCCTCCTGCCGTATCTATATGTTAATTAAATAACCGGCTTCTCCTCAAAGCTGTCTCCCCTACGGGGATAAAGACTTTTTGGCAACCCACGTTGGAAATAAACTTATCTACAGGGAAAGAGAGAGGGGTTTTTTTTTCTTTCTCGGATCATTAATAGGAGCAACTTTCTTCCTAAAAGTTTGCCAGAGTATTCCAGGCAACAGCTGCTCAACAGACTCATGCTGGGATGCTCCGACTGGTCTAACCCAAAACCAAAACACTTGGGCTGACCCCGGAGAGGGCTGGTTTGCTCTCTGTTGTCTCCAGCAGTGATAAGTTTGATAACAAATAGCTATTCCATTTACTCAAAATGACAGAAAATAGTTGCACAGTGATAAGCAAAATGGAAACTGAGCTAAAATTTTGTCTGGAAGTGCGGACTGCGTACAGGCTAGTATTTTAGGCAAAATTATTTTCTTTCAGAAGATGCAAATTTATTGCAAACATCATACTAGCCATTATTGAACACTTCACACAGAAATCTGTGTTATTTTATTCTGTATATATTTCAAATACATATAAGCCTTTCAAAACCAAGTTATTGTCTCCCTTGAAAACTGCTGAGGAGTATCTGTTCATACAGAAGGCAGTTTTGATCAATTATTTGTTTGTGCTTGGGAGAGGGTGTAATTTACGTAAGTTTGGTTCTCATTTGATTTAATTAAAATACTTTTTCAGAAGGCTCAGTCTGTTCTGGTGTCACTGAACATCTTTTGGTGACAGTACTGCTATGGCTTGCTGTCATTGTCTGTGCCTTGGACGGAGCCGTTCGTCCCGAGGGAGACAGAGAGGGGGAAATCGTTTTCCCGCGGGTTGCTGTGGTCCCACAGGATTGCAGAATCCCCTCCTCCGGAGAAGGTTGTTCCTCATTTTTAAAAAAAAAATCATTTTCAGAAGCGATAATAGACAAAACCTTCGTGTTACAGACTTCTTACAGTTTAAAGAAGAATTTTTAAATGAAGACCGGTTTTGATAGTTGCTTATTTTAACTCTCCTTTCCCATTGCTGTTCTTCCATTACCAGTTCGCTGGACTTTCTTCCTGCTTTTTTTGCTCTGTTCCTCTTTCCACCTTCATTTCCTTCAATTTTCTTGTTTTAGGAGCTTATCTCCTAAACAAACATGTTTTCTGAAAGTTTTGGAACAAGTAGGATGTTTCCAGACACCACATTGTTCTCATACTTGTATGTTCTGCCCTACCCACGATGCTGCGATAAGCGGGTGATGAAAAGAGAGGGGCTTTAAAATGTAATTTAAAAAGTGTTTCTACACTCAAAGAACAGAAGGGAAAAAGCTGTTACTGTTGCACAATGGTTTCTGTAAAGTAAGGCTGGATTATCTAAAGAAAGATGTTAACCTGTAATTTCACTATTTTAGTTTTAATGATTTTTTTTTTTTTATTTATACCTACAAAATCCTAATTACACGTAGCTGGTATATTAGTGCCACAGCAAAAATAATGATGTGCTCTGTAATTTTCTTTTTACAACTCTTACTTCAGCAAAAGAAAGAGTCATTTGGGATCAGAGGCAGCACCGAAAGCTACATCTCTCGTGTTTTGGGTGTAGTCCAGCTGTGTTGAATCTGACAGTTATTTGTTCCAGGAGCTCCGTGGATCAATAGCACTGCAGCACTTAAAACATTTTAGGATGAGGGAGACTTCAATAAAGTCTACTCTCCGCAGCATTACGTAGCCATTGGGCAGCTTCCAGCACGTGAGTCAGCCTTTGGCATGGCGGCCGTCGTTATTAACTAAAGATGGGGAAGGGGTGATGCGCAAAGTGCCCACTTCTGCTCTCTTTAAGTCACAGAATCATAGGATGGTTTGGGTAGGAAGGGACCTTAAAGCTCATCCAGTTCCAACCCCCTGCCATGGGCAGGGACACCTCCCACCAGACCAGGTTGCTCCAAGCCCCGTCCAACCTGGCCTTGAACACCTCCAGGGATGGGGCAGCCACAGCTTTTCTGGGCAACCTGGGCCAGGGTCTCACCACCCTCACAGTCAAGAGTTTCTTCCTAATATCGCATCTAAATCTCCCCTCTTCCAGTTTAAAACCATCACCCCTCATCCTGTGGCTCCACTCCCTGATCCAGAGTCCCTCCCCAGCTTTCCTGGAGCCCCTTTAGGGACTGGAAGGGGCTCCAAGGTCTCCCCGGAGCCTTCTCTTCTCCAGGCTGAACACCCCCAACTCTCCCAGCCTGGCCTCCCAGCAGAGGGACTCCAGCCCTCGCAGCATCTCCGTGGCCTCCTCTGGCCCCGCTCTAACAGGTCCATGTCCTCCTTGTGTTGGTGTCCCCAGCGCTGGACACAGTATTCCAGGTGGGGTCTCCCCAGAGCGGAGCAGAGGGGCAGAATCCCCTCCCTGGCCCTGCTGCCCACGCTGCTGGGGATGCAGCCCGGGATGCGGGGGGCTTTCTGGGCTGCCAGCACACGTTGCTGCATACAAGTTGCCAAAGTTTGCTCTTCACACAGGTGCTCTGGCTCTTCCCATCACAGCCTGACTTGGGATTTAGGAAAAGCTTGTATATTTGGGGGATTGCATTCTCTCCATACAGAATTTATGATATAATATTGTGCTTAAAATATCTACAATGTTTAAGTGCAAAATTCAGCTCCTCTTCAGCTGAAGCAGTTGCCAGAGATGGTTCGCTCTGTCACATCATTGGTGGCACTCTTTCAGCCTGTGATAAAACCAGTGTTTTTACACAAAGACAGCAAATTTCATTACTGCATCCTCTTCCGGCAGAGGAAGGCTCAAAGCATAGTTGAAATTCAGCTGTACTTGTGTGTAAGGCATGGAGAGGAAAAAACTGGGGCAAAAAGCTAATTTTGAGCTGGGCTCCTTGGCCGGGCTCTGCCCAGGACCTGCCTTGTGGAGTGAGTCAGGAAAATTCAGGCGTGTGGCCGTGCTGTGTTGGTGTTGGTAACGATGAAGCGTGGGAGTCTGTGTGGCAGAAAGCTGGAGGGGTTTGTGTTAGTGCGGTTCAGGGCACCAACTGGCCCAGGTTGCCCAGAGAAGCTGTGGCTGCCCCATCCCTGGAGGTGATCAAGGCCAGGTTGGACGGGGCTTGGAGCAACCAGGTGTAGTGGGAGGTGTCCCTGCCCGTGGCAGGGGGTTGGAACTGGATGATCTTTAAGGTCCCTTCCAACCCAAACCATTCTGTGATTCTATAACGTACCTTTCTGTAACGCTTGTAAGGAGCCAATACAGGGAGAGGCTCCCGGGTACCCTGGGATGCTCAGTCCATCATTTGTGCTATGGAAAAAGAGTCTGTGTTTCCTCCAGGATTTTCCTTGTCCGTAGATAGCTTGGGGTTTTGTGTATCTTTATGGGCGTATGCACACGTGTATATATATTGTAGTCAAACCACGGAATGAGTTCAGACCTACTGAAATGACTGCCTGGAAGAATGCTTTGTCAATCAGGTCATGAGATGTAATGACCCTTTCTTAGTGAAACATTCCTTTCAGAGCTGAAACTGAATTTAGTAGATGAAGCCTTTTGCTAATCCATGATAATTTTCTTTTATCAATGCCTTTTAATCTAAAGAAAACCTTTTTTTTCATTAAAATACTAACTCATCTATGAATTATGTGACATTATGAAATGGTAACATAGAAAATGCAATAGAATGAGGAGGCTCAGTAGGCTGAACTAGAACACAGTGCTAACGGAGATGAAATGATAGCTCTGAAAGAATAAACACATCCTGGTTTTTCTTTGGCTTATTTTTATTTGGTGGTAGACTAGATGCTTGGTGTTGATCACAAAGAGCACCAGAGTTGATGCCGGTGCTCCATGCAGACATACTAAAGGATAACCCAGCAAAGGCTCCTGTTATTTGAAGTGTTTTGGGTGTCGGAGGGGCTGCACAGCTCTCCCGTCCCGCTCATTCCAGCCTCGGGAACGAGAGCATCAGGAGTCACCAGGGTAGGCATACAAGTTTGAGGAATACTATGAATTGGGCTGACGGCTTCTGTTTCTCAGGTGGGCATACTTTCCAAATACTCTGAACCTGTTTTTAAAGAGACTCTAAAAAAGCCACTTTGCCGACTGCTTGATACTGCAGCTTCTCATCCAGTATTTTCTTAGTTTAGTTTAACAGGGCTTTATTGCAGGCCTGTCGCATCTATTCTAAATATGTCTTTGCTTACGTATGCTTTTTAATTCACACCTGGCTGTAGCGTTAGGTGACAAGATTATTTCTCTTCTGTCATCAGAGAAAAGAACACGGAGCTTCTCCCATCTCCGCTGATGGAGCAGCGTTGGTGGTGGTCGGCAGGTCTTTGTGTTTCGGCCGCTGTGTCTTCCATTGTGTGGCTCTTCTAGTGTGAGAAGCTGCCTACAGGTTCATAATCAACAGGCAATCCTGAATCCCAGATAACAGAATTCTTCCTCTTTAGAAGGGCAGTTTCTCTCAAACACACTTTTTTTTTTTTCCCAAAAAATACATTTTATGCAATTTTAAAACTAGTTTAGACTCCTGTCTGTTTTGAAGACTGGAATTCAGTCATTGGTGACAGTATCATACTTACAGTGTCCGTGTGGATAATAAGAAGAATTAGCGTGAAAACCTAGAAGCGCATAATTTATATCTTTGTCCCCGCTGGAAGATAGACCGCCTGCTGCAGAAAGTGTCATAAATGAGCCAGCTAATTAAACTTTCTGAATGCCTGCCCTAGTAATTGTTTTGCGTTCCGTGGTTAATTTCTACCCTAGAATTGCCATCGTTTTCCTTGCACAGGAAAAGTTGTTGTCAAAGTCAAATGAGAATTTTATTTGAACTGAAGGAAGGAAAAAACCTGATTTTCAATTTTGCTCTACTGGCTTGGATACCGATGGGGATTAATCTCACTAAGAACTGCCCAAAAATGGGCAGTATTTCTTTTAAATAACTTCTCTAGCTATTTAAATTTAAGTTCCTACATTAGTAGTAGCAAGTCTTGTATGACGCCAGTGTTAGGTTTGTCTCGAGCCCTTGGGAGCGGGACTGGCCCGTTGGGCGTACGTACGGCACGGGGCCGCTGCCATCGGCTCCTGGGCCATCGGCACCCACCGGGCGGTGGGACCCCAGTGCCGGGGTTGTGACTTCAGGCTACCTGTAAGCAGGCTGGTTTTCTGAAGTCAGTGTGCATTTGGCAGTTCTGGAAAGACAGCGTTACTAACTACTAACTTCTCCAGTGCATTCAATAATTTTTATAAATGGTCATTGCAAATATCCTTTTTTTTTCCAGTAGTTTTGGAAGAAACACGGTTCTCTGCTCAAAAAATAGCGTTTGTGTCAAGAGGAAGGGCTATTTCAATGCTTTTTAATGCCTAGAGTTGGTCTGTTTGTACAGAAAATCTTAAAGACATAAGAGGCCTAATGGACAGAGGTGGGTATAGAATACCTCAAATAATTATTTTCATGCTTTTGGTAGTTTTTATAGTACGTGCCAAATGCTCATCCCGTGACTTTGATCGTAAGATTTGCCTGTGCTCGCGGGAGAATGTTCAGGACCTCAGCAAACTGTTGTGCGTGGAAAGTCACTTATATAAAAAGATCAGTGTTATCCTTTAACATTTGGCTAAAAAAAGGCAAAACAGATTTCTGAATTTATGGCATTTCCATTTGTTATTTATTCCAGTAGAAAACTAATGCCCAAATATCTGTCAGGATAATCTGCATTTGGACAGGAGTCAGGAGTGCTTAATTCTTTTACGTGAAAATCCTCCTTTCATGTAACTGGGTTACGTGTGAGTTAGGAGGGCTTTTTGTCTTTGTCAGGTTCAGAATATCTGAAATAAAAGAAACTAGTGCTGTGTGGCTTTCTCCCGACGTGCAGGTACACTGCCAAGTTTATATCGACTTGAGCCCTTCACAGTAAACTGTGTTCTCTAAGTCCTGTTGACAGCGCGTCTCGCCTGGTGGCAACAGGCGTTTTTAAGACTTAAGTCATGCTTTTCAGGGAATAAAAACACAAATACTGTAAAATGACATGTATGCACTAGCAGTACAGTGAGAATTCAGCACGTTTTCGATGTGAAGTTTGTTCTTGTCCTCAGAAGAAAAGTTGGTGAGTCAGCGTGGTGAGTCCACGAGCTGATGGCCGAGCTGTCTGGAGGAGGCAGGAGTTAAGCGGGCCAACGCCGGCACGTGGGGTGGGCTCCTCACCGAGGGGTAAAGACGATCCCAAAGATTTGCAGGAGTAAAAGCGGAGATTGCTGCGTTCACCCCTCGCGGGTGGGAGCTCCTAGTGCCGTTCAGCTGATGGAAGGAAACGTGGTGGACCTTGTCGGCCACAGGCCTTGGGTAGATCAAGATAAGAGCTGTACCCCAGAGGAGTAGGGAGTGCTGACTCTGCGTGTGGAGAAAGATTGGGCAGCTGTCTCATGACTGAGAAACCATTGTTCTGCACAGGGAGGACTGTTGCAGCTAAGGAAAGCAAATGTTTAGAAGATTGTATTAGTGGCAACCAATTAGCCGTTAACACAGGAGATGAGTATGGACTAATTAGTTTGTAATATCTATTAAAAGCACCAATCGATTTGAAACATGTTGCCTTTTGATCTGTATAAATACTTGTGGATAGTCCTAATAAACTCGACATTTAGCTTGCATCAAGCTGCGTCCCGTCTCTCAGTCGCGGCAGGAGCTGACCCGTTGGGTGCTGATCTACGGAAACGGGCAGGTTCTGCGTCTCCTGCGGACTTTGGAGTCTGCACAGAAAGTGGCGGCACCATCAGCCCTCTCCGTGTCGGATTTCTTAAAGGTCTCTTCCAACCTGGGTGGTTCTGTGATTCCTCTGAGGGTCGGTCACTCCCATCATCTCGAGGTCAAAGCCTTCTGCTGACGGTCCTGCCACGGGCATTCCCAGCTCTTGAACCAGGAGAACCCTGTTTGCTCTGTTTCACAACAAAATGAGCATTGCCGAGTGTCGCATCGGATGATGTATGGTCCTAGTGTCAGCCAGAAATGATAAAGAAAGAAAACATGAGCTATTTCTAATAAATATTATAAAAATGACTGTTACTGGGGCCGTGGTAAAACATTTGAGATAAACATATTTGTTAAAACTTCAGTTACAAATGAAATATTAGTAGTTGGCCCATGCAGAATTATTATTCTAAACAATTTTCATGCCATAGTAATAATCTAATCAATATTTACATATTTTCATTACGTCAGTATCTGGCACAAGATCATTATTACTGTGGATAATTTTTTCCCTGCTCTTGGCCAGTTTACAGGCTGACAGGGTGCTTGTGTGTGCTGGGGGGCTTGTTTGGGGTTGTTTTGGGGTTGTTTTATACAACTGACGACTGGTTTGTGGCGTTCAGCAGGGGGTTGTGTGTCTGAGCCGGGGCTGACATCCATGGGCTTCGTGTGCCGGTGGGACACGGCAGGACCGGGGGGGAGGAGGGGGCTTGGGGCTGCCCTTATCTCCGACAGCTCCCGCATTCCTCCTGCCTGGCCTGGCTCATGTTACGCCAGCCCCTATGGGCTCCGGAGCGGAATGTGCTGGAAATATAGCTAATATTCATCCAGGATTTTCTTGTGCAAAGTGGTAGCGTGGAACCTTTTGGGTTTTTTTTCCTCGTCAGGTCTCCTGGGATGGATGATTCGGGGAGGGGCGGGATGCGGAGGGGGCTCGTTCCTCGCCTGTGTTCTGCCTCGCAGGGACTCTCCGTTGAAAAAACCGAACCCTGACCTGTGGCTCTGTTCCCCCCACCCCTCTCTTAAAACTTCCTCTGGTGGTTTCTGTACCAGCTCGGTTAGTGCCAGTCGCGTGTAGCCCTTCTGGTTGCCCATCAGCAGACTTGCTAGCCTTTCCCAGCCGCGGGGCCGACCGCGGCTGCGCGCAGGCTCCGCAAAAGCCAGAGGTTTCTTGCTGCCTCCGAGGTCGTCGTTTGACCTGTTGAGCTTTTAGTGCGGGAGGTGCACGAGAACAAATGTGTCCGCCCCTCCCCATCTTCAGTTTCAGATCCCAAATTTAATTTGCCGGAGAGAGAACTCTAAATGTAAATGCTGTAAATGGAGGCTGTTGTGCTGGCAGTGGGAGAGGCACGAAGCGTGCTGGCCCCCGCTAGAGCGGCTTTGCAAATTAGCCTGGTGCTTTAATGGGCATGTGAGTTTAACTCTAAATGTAATATCGTAATTACTGCATATAACTTACTCGCTAGTTCTGTTTCTCTGGTCTCGCAGGAATATCTGTTTAAAAACTTACTAATAAAAGCGTTTTACTGATTGTTTTCTTACAAACAAATGTTGCACAGAACTTTGTGTCTTTTAGAATTCAGACTGTTAAAACATGCGGAAAAAGCCAGTTTCTGTAGCAGCAGCGGTCAGGACTGCTTTGTTACAGACAGTTGTACCTTTTCCCTGCTCTTTATTTAGGTCTCTCAAATCTTTTCTGGATTTGCAAGGATAAAAGTGGAGTGCTCGTTTTTTGTCTTGGACAGCATTAGCTTTGCTCTGATCTTTTGTGTTGAACACCAAATCCGTTTGGTCAGGCATTCGGAATGTTTTGAAATTGAATTACCGAACACAGAATTTGTGTATTCATTTTACATATTTATAGTCAAATATCTTAAACCCTGATGGGCTCTGTGTACCTCTCCATGGTCTTGGCTTTTCTACAGTTGCTGAATCCAGGCCCATTTGCTTCCTATAAAAGAAGTTTATTTAATAAAGTAGGAAAAAAGGAAGCATTCAAGAGTATCAAGAATGTGCCTCAGTACTCGCACACTTTAAAGTAAGACTGTACAGTTTGAAAGTTTTAACAAGAGCCATCTCCTTTGTAAAGAATGCAGATAATTTTTTTTTTTCCTGGCCAAAAAAAAAAAAAAAAAAAAAAAAAAAAGGACAATCCCTGTGCTTGGAATTGCCTCCTTTGAGGCCGTAGTTGCTGTGGAAAGTGCTCCTTCTTTTTCAGTCATCGTGAGTTAAAATTAAAATTTTGCTGTTGCAGCCCTTTCTTCTAACTAAATAGCTTCTGCTGAATTGTTTATAATTGTTAATAATTATAAACTTATTAGGATTGCATCCACAGAGAATTATAATTGAATTGTAAATTTGGCTTAAAAAGCATCAATTCCACATTCCCACGGCTTGCGTTACGTCTTGCGGGCGTGCAGGCGTGCGTGCGCGCGGGTCTGCCCCCTGCCCCAGCTCCGCTTGCCCGGGTGCTTTGGAGGGCAGGACTCCCGCCAAGCCCAGCAGCGGGCTCGGACAAGGGAGCTGCCGTGTATTGGGTAGGTTTTTTGGGTTTTTCATTTTGTTTTGTTTTCTTTTTCATCTCCTTCTCTTGCTGATAGCGTAGTGATCTGAAAGGAAAAGTGGAGTTTCCTACTGCCTTGAAGTATCATTAAAGAAACATGAAGCTTCGTTAAGGAAGGGGAAAAAAGTGAGAGCAAGAGAGTTGTCATGGTCCGAGCTAGTGAGCAGCGCTGACGTGGAGGAAAGGTGGGAACTTCAGGTGCGGGGTTTCAGACTGCTAAAATGCGGGTGCCGGGGGAGCTGCCGGAGCCCCCTCTCCGTGCTGTCCCTGCATGCTCTGCCCCCGGCACCTCTCCTCACTGGAGCCCGGCGTTTGCCCAGGACCAGGGACTGCAGCTGCTGAAGAGCCCGGCCAGGTTTGTGCGGTGCGAGACAGGCAGGTGGAGAGGGAGCTGGGGAATCCGCTGGGGAAGGGCTTCGGAAGCTGTTCATAGGAGGACGTTAGCCAAATTTTCTTCTTGCAGTGCTGCAGCTCCTCCCTTCTTCCCCCCTGCTCCGAGGTGCTGGCCACCAGGCCACCAGTCACCCTGTGGTTATTTACTCATCTTCTACGGCAGAAATGGGTTACACTTCACCTGCCTAGATTTATGGTTCCTGCTGTGAGACTAGCGGTAACGTGAGGGCTGGAGGTTTTTCTGGGCTAGAAGGCTGGATTAAAGGAGCTCAGGAGATGAGACCTTGGAAAGAAGGAGGTGGCTGGGGAAGGATCCTTGTGTAAAGAAGAAAAGAAAGAACAAAGATCTGGACAACTCATAGGGACCAAAGGACTTCGAGTGTGGGCGTAGCGTCCAGCTCCTGCTGGGGAGGTGGAGGAAGAGGGGCCGAGTCCTGCTCTGGGCTGCGGCAAAGCCTGCAGGCACTGCCTCTAATCAGTTTGCCGAGGAGATACAGCTCCTTTCTTCAGGGTTAGGCTTATGTTAACCTTCCTCTAAAACGTGTGCATCCTGTGCAGGATGTTAGCACACGATGTTAAATCCCGAGTGTCTCCAGGAATGATGATAGGAGTTGAAAGAAGGAAAAAAAAAAACAACCAAGGCTGAAGATATGCTCGAGCCTGGCAATCGAGTGGAGGTGGAGTGGTTTGTAAAGTGATCCCTGACAAGTAACGTAATTAATTATACACTTAAAGGCAGTTTAAAACACTAAATAGCAATGAGAAGAGAACATTATCTACTCTGCGTATAGAAATGATTATTTCGATTTGAGATGCCTAGAGATGAAATTTTGCTCCATGCGAAAAATGTTTATTTTAAGGCTTCAGGCAAATGTGAGCACGTTGCAGGGAGGTGGTTTCCTGAGCAACCACGGTGCCGCTGCTCGGCCACTCGGGCTGCTGCGGGGACTTGCTGCCTTTGACATCCTGCGGCGTGAATCAGGGTGCGAGGTGATGCGCTCTGGGCATCTTAACTGTGAGGAAGGAAAAAAGAACTGGGTGGCTAGTATCTTCCGAGGGAAGTTCTAACAGGAAGGGCGTAGTAAGGCGTTAAGCTTGATATAAAATTTTTTTTTTGAATGGTATTCTTTGTTTTGCCAAAGAAGGCCATTAAATTCTCTTAAGGTGAATTTGATGTATATAAGTGAAAGCAGAAGCTGGACCACATTTTATAGTTGTTGCATTTAAGACGAGGCAAAAAAAAACCCCTGGTTTCATGGCTTTGAGAAACCCATTTCTATCAGAATTATATTTCTGTAAAGGTTTTTGTGATTGCAGGGGTCATTTAGAGTTCAATCAAGCCTTTATGCCTTGGAGTGTCTGTGGTGGAGAAGAACTTGTTCCTGGTTTCCTGACTTAGTAGTGACTTTATGAGGAGGGTCTGAAAGGAGTTTGAGCCATCCCCCCTCCCGGTCTCTGCGCCCATCCTGCAGATGCTCTTTGGCAGAGGCCTTTGCATTTGCCACCTTCTCAAACTTTCTGAGGCAGTGGGACAGCTCGGGGATGACACCCGCACGGCCATCATCACCCCTTAAGGAGGATAACATGGAAGAGCAGGAGTTGATGTTCAAACCTCTGTTGTTCGACTGTTAAACCTTTTCTGTAATCATAGAATCGTTTAGGTTGGAAAAGACCTTTAAGATCATCTAGTCCAACCATTGAGCCTACTCTACCAGGTCTGCCACTAAACCATGTCTCTAAGCAGCACATCTACATGACTTCTAGACACATCTAGAGATACAGCTCCTCAGTAGAGGGATTGGAGAATAAACTAATGCAGACAGAGGACATTATGGTCAAACTAAGATGGATTTCTAAGGTAGGAAGGCAATGTGCAAGAATGGTGCAAGACTATAGCAGAATAAGAATTGTCACAATCCTTTGAATTTTATCCCAATATGAAACACAAAAAGCAGCAGAGAAAGGATAAGGTTCAAAGGGAATTTGGAAATTAGAATCATAGAATCATTTAGGTTGGAAAAGACCTTTAAGATCATCAAGTCCAACCGTTAACCTAGCACTGCCAAGTCCACCACTAAACCATGTCCCTAAACACCATAACCAAACGTCTTTTAAACACTTCCAGGGATGGTGACTCAACCACTTCCCTCGTCTGGTGATTCACAATTTAATGTGTAATTTTTTTTTTATTTTTCCCCCCAAATTTGTCACACCTCACTCCTCCTGCCTAGTGGCACTGCTTCTGTAGTGTGAATGGTGTCCTGACTTCTTGGTTTTACTTAGTTGTGTGCCAGGAGGGCATCTTTCTCTGAACTGCTTTTTGTTTTTATCCTGGTAGCTAAAACATGGTTTGACTTCTAAGTGCTCAGGAAACCTACTGGAAACAGTCTGATGTGAATGGTGCTTTCAGGTAATTGCCTTTTGCCTTAGATCAATGTTTGCAGTTACATTTTATGTGATTTATTACCTTGCCGTTATGTTTCAAAGGCTAAGTATGTTATGACATTATCTTTTAATTTGATTAAATTCTTCTTCAGAGATTTTGGGACACAAATCTTCAATGTCTGGTCAGGGGGTGTTTGCTTGTTCCACGCGGGGCTGGCAGGCGTCTGTTTCCATCCCTAATTGAGTTGGGTACCGCGGTGGTGCCGCCGCTGCAGACGGCGAAGGGTGATGTACCATCGCAGCAGCGTTTATGTTCATCTCATCGCTCCTTTTTCTCCTTCTTTGGTTAAAGAATTGTTGAAGTTGACATCTGCTTGCTGCTGCTTCTTTCTTTTCATCGTGTAAAATGCGTATTTTTCACTTTATACAAACCACACGCTTCTCTTAAACACAACAACACATTTTTCAGGTGTTAGAAAAAGGCCTTTGGCGGGGAATGCGTGAAATAGCATTGTACTCTGATTTTTTCATGGTGAAAATATAGGCAGTGAGCCAAAAAAACCCACAAACCCCAAACAAATTCAGCCAGCAGGGACCTTGTCCAGCCTCTGTCATAGCGGACAGTGATGAATTGGGAGGAAGGCAAGGGAATAATCAAACCGTCCATGGCCTGACAAATGGTTTTACTGTTGAGTCTTGTGGGTGTCCCAGCGTTATCAAGCCCACTGACCTGAAGGGAATGGGAAATCGTTGTGATCAGCCCTAATTGCAGAAGAGAGTCGTGGCAATTCGGTACGTCGGTTGCTATGGAAGCGATTGACTTTTCTCGCACTCTTCTTGGGAGGACAGTGCTGGTTCCTTCTGCCCTATCGAGAGGTGGAAACAGCTTCAGAATAAATTCTGGATTAACCATCAAAAACTTACACACCCACCCCCACCCCAAATAAAACAAAAAAACCCATCTCCCACCCTGGCCTGAAATTCTGCTGCTGAGAGAGGAATAATGAAGGCGTTTTCAGAGTTTCAGGTGTGTCTGTTTGGGATTAGCCACAGACCGCTTGCGGTTGGGTGGAGTTGGGTTTGCTGCAATCTGAAAGTTGCAGCTTGGAGAATAGTGGCTGGGGTTACCATTTTGGGTTTATTGAACCTTCTTGTCAAAGAGGAGATGCTCAAGACAAGAACTGAAAATAACACAGATCCCATATACTATCGCCATATGTTTTAACTGTTAAATAATTTCAGATAACGTGGTATTCTTGAAGCTTCCTGATGGGTTCTACTAACAACCAACTTCCCTTTACAACCTGGGGTTTTGTTTGATCTCTCAAGGGAAAAATAAAAAGGGGAAAAGAGGTGGGAGAAAAGGCTTTAAGTGATCCAAATTCTCTTTATGTGAAGAACTCTCCAACTTTGAAGTGTTGTGGCTACTGCCAGAACATATAACCTAGATGGCCCCTGAAGTGTGTTTCACATCAGGTACTTCAGCAGCAGGATTTCCCGCAGCCTGGCACCGTTGGCTGCCCGTCCAGATGGGTCCCGGGGAGTCTAACGAGTTGTTTTGCCTCGTCAAACAGGAGTGCTTGCTTTCAGTTGGGAAACAGTAACTTTTTTGTGCTAATACTTTAGCTTATTGAATATTTATAGCTTTCTGTCTTGCTAATGAGTAAATATGTACACAAGCAAGCCAGCCCTGTTGATTTTTAAACTGTCAGTGATGGAGCTACACGGATCAGTGTAAAGCTTCCTTTTCTTCCGTATGTGAGCAGATGTGACTTAGGTGCTTGAGATGAGACTTTCTTGTATGGATGGAGCATCGGAGACCTTCCCTGTACGGTGTACCTATCCTTTTCATTGCTGATGGACATCAGGCAGGGTCGGACTTCCCCTTGAGTGAGGGCATCTGGGGTGCATCAAGAAGTGTGTGGCCAGCAGGTCAAGGGAGGTCATCCTCCCCCTCTACTCTGCCCTGGTGAGGCCCCATCTGGAGTCCTGTGTCCAGTTCTGGGCTCCCCAGTTCAAGAAGGACAGGGAACTGCTGGAGAGGGGACAGCAAAGAGTTACAAAGATGCTCAGGGGGCTGGAACATCTTTCTTCTGAGGAAAGGCTGAGGGACTTGGGTCTTTTTAGTCTGGAGAAGAGAAGACTGAGGGGGGATCTCATCAATGCCTATAAATACTTAAAGGGGGGGTGCCAGGAGGATGGGACCAGTCTTTTTGCGGTGGTGCCCAGGGATAGGACAAGAGGTAACGGGCACAAACTTGAACATAGGAAGTTCCATCTAAACATAAGGAGGAGCTTCTTTCCTTTGAGGGTGGCAGAGCACTGGAAGAGGCTGCCCAGAGAGGTGGTTGAGTCTCCGACTCTGGAGACATTCCAAACCTGCCTGGACGCCGTCCTGTGCAACCTGCTCTGGGTGACCCTGCTGCGGCAGGGGGGTTGGACGAGATGATCTCCAGAGGTCCCTGCCAACCCTGGTGATTCTGTGAGTGACTCCTGGCAGAGGAATTTCCTCCTCTAGTATAGTATTTTTTAAAGCAAGGGCAGCCTGCCACTGATGCGCCCAAATATTGCAGCTTGGGCAGTAGGACTGCAAAAGAGGGATGGTCTCTGAAGCAAGGTATTCCAAGTTATGCGGATTAGTCAGGAATCAGTTGTGTCGGGAAGCTGATGGGTAGGGTTCGTCTTCAGTACCAGTGTGGGTCACCGTTTTGCTCTGGGGTTGTATAACGATGACCATCCATGCCGCTTAGCTGTCTTCGGGTGTAGAACATAGTGCTTTGGCTACAAGCAAGATTGAGGATTAGATAAGTTCAGGGACTGTTCCAGTAGGTGATGTACGTGGAATGGTTGCTGGTCTTGGGCCTTCAGCCCAACGCAGACCTTCGACACTGTTCCGATAGTCCTTGCACGCTCAAATGCCCTCTTATCACCTCATCTGCAGATGGCTCCATCTTCAGTTCCTTGGTTGGCATAATGGATCCATCTGTAAAACAAAATTACCTGTTAGGGATGGGACAAAGACATGGCTAATAATGAAACGTGTCACCGTATCTTTCACCAGAGTCACTGGACCTTCTCATGACAGATAACTTACCTAGAATTTCAGTCTGAAGCAACTTCAGTTCTGGCTTAGATAATAGGACATTGATTTATCTTTACCCTAACGTATTTTGCAAAGCTACAAAATACTCTGTCTCAGACCAAGAAATCAGTCATATTGAAAAGTTGGAATGGATTTCACCCCCCCCCATAGGTAACAGGTAACAAATCTGTCTCCGTGATTGCCTTCTGCTTAATTTCTTTTGGACTATTTATTATGCTTGGTCATCAAAGGCATCTGCTGGCAGTATCATCCTACTGAAATCTTCAGCCATTTCTCTACCTTCAGGATCTCAATTTATTGCTGAAAGAAGTGGTAAAATGTGCCTTTTGAACTCCCGGTGGTGCTGCTCACTTGTTGCTAAAGACTCTGGTGTTTCTCAATGTCTTCATGAAGTGTCATAGGAGCATTGGTCTGCACTCCCATTTTACAATTGTAAATTCTAGCCAAAACTAAATCATTGTCCCCAGATTTTTCATTCTTCGATATTTCCCATTTGGGGAAGATACTACCCGTCAAATTAGATTTGGGAAATCACTTCAACTTCTGTTCATCCTGGGGTAATTCTCTTTCTACCTGGCATCTGTCAAGCTGGGTTAGCTGTGCATCGGCACGCGTTCGGCGTTAGCTGCAAGGGCAGTGTCCGAGCGTGCTGGGGTGATGGCAGCCCTGACCGGTCTGTGACAGTGCTGTCCTGGCTGTCGGTGGGCTTCTGCTTCGATGCTGTTGACATCTTCACACAAACCTAATCTGGAAGGATGGTTGCTGGAGTTCTTTGTCATGGTTGTGCTGATTAGTCTTCCCATTTTCCTTCTGGCTTGGGTACTTATTCCCAAATACTTTATGCTCTAGAGGAAGTGCTCAATAATTTACTTCTTTTCTTACAATGCTATTACTTTGTTTCAACTCTTCTTGGAGACAAAAACCTCAATACTCATTTTACCAGCTCTAACAATAGAAGGATGGGTGGTTGCATTTGTAGAAAAACGTTCAATTCTTTTATAAGCCTGATTCCCTTGTTTAATGCCTACAGGAGCCCAATGGATGGTTTTGTTTTGGTTTTTTTTTGTCCTATGCAAAAGTACGTGAACTTCAGTGATGCTATGGAGAGCTTCTCATAAGTGAAAATATGTGGTGCTCTGAAAGCCGCACCATTACTTCTGCCCTCTTACCAGTTGCCTTGACTTCCTAACCCCCCTCCGGACTGCAGAACAAGTGTTTCTTTATTCTGATCCAGCAGGAATATTGTTCCCCTTGCTGTAATTTGTTTTGATCATCGTATTCCCCCCATCCCGTCTGTTCCTTTCTCTTGGGCAGCACAGCTGTGCTTGGACGCTGAAGAAAAGAGATCAATTTGCTTGTAACCTCCTGCCCCACAGTCTACTTCATTAAGCAGAATTTTTGACATTTTATGTCACTAATGATTTGACTCCTAATCACTTGAAAAATAATTACTTTGAATCGAAACATGAAAATTTTGGCCAGCTGCCAGTTTGAAAGTACAGCCTTGCTGGGAAGCATTGATTGTACCATTGTATCTTCAAATTCCTCTGGTGGTC
This sequence comes from Burhinus oedicnemus, assembly GCA_008921705.1. Classification (NCBI taxonomy): domain Eukaryota; kingdom Metazoa; phylum Chordata; class Aves; order Charadriiformes; family Burhinidae; genus Burhinus; species Burhinus oedicnemus. The sequence goes on from VFFE01008394.1 coordinate 754,784, forward strand.
TGTAGCGTATTGCAGGGTCCAGAATTGTTGTATTTGGTGTGAGACTGTAGCAGCCTTCTACTACTCTATTTGCTGTCTTCTGTTTTCTCTGAGTCAAGTCCTTCTTCACTGAAAGGGTCATCAAGCACTGGAAGAGGCTGCCCAGGGAAGTGCTGGAATCGCCATCCCTGGAGGTATTTACCAGCCGGGCAGACGTGGTGCTGAGGGACATGGGTTAGTGGTGGGTTGGGCAGTGTTGGGTTAAAGGTTGGACTCAGTGATCTTAAAGGTCCCTTCCAATCTGGACGATTCTATGAGTCCCCGCTGGCTCTTCTATATGTTCCCGTGGGGAGTCCCTGTCCCTCTGGGAGAGCGTTGTCCCACCACACGTGTTGGCATCTGGAGCAGGTCTCTGGTGCTGCTCCGCTCCTGGCTGCCAGCAGAGCCTGCCTGCAGAGGTGTGTTAGGCACCGTGGCGTTCCTGGGCTCCAGGCTGTGTTCCCATCTCCTCTTGGCATCTGTTTTGCTTGCCAGGCGAGAAGAGATGTGATGATGTGTGCATGGCTCTCGCCTCTGCCTTCCCCCCTTGGGAAACGCCGGTGTTGGATTTCCACCCAAGTTCTATGGGTGAAATTGCAGATCATACGCTGCGTAACTGAAACACGCTGTGAGGACAGTGTGGTTGATTTGCTTTTTGAGTGGCGTAAGATTGTCATTAATACGGTTTACACTTTAGAGAAACAACAAGTTTTAAATGGATCTCATCCAAATGGACTTCCCTCTCTAGTCATTGAAGGGATGCCAGTTAGCAACAGCCCTAGACATCGGTTCTGTTCGAAAATAGCACCGAAAAGCTTAGAAAATTGGCTGTTATGTTTTTGGTTGCTACTAGAATCGCCTAGAACAGTTGTACACAAGTCCATGCGAGGACTGGCAGTGACGTTACCGTGTCTCAGCCCGCCACTGGAGTACCCCGGAATATCGCAGTCTGCAGTTGCAGCACGTTAAAAGCACGCCCAGTCCTTTCGCTTCTGACGGGGAGAGCATACCGCGTCTCAGCTTTGCGGGATTTTTTTGTATATATGAATTAATTTATGATGTAGAAAGTAAGAATCAACCAATAATGGGTTTATGCTTGATACTCGAATAAGCGGTAACAGTAGATTATTAACCTATGTAGTAGTTTTTATATCCCGACTGTACTTTTGAAATATAATGGTAGGAGGTTTTGGAGATTGTTGTCAGTGTTGTAAATGCAAAGGTATTAATTTAGTCTGATCTTCTTTTAATAAAATTTATTCTGGGAATGTGCTAATAAATATAGTAAAGACAGGGCCTTTATCTTGTCCTGGTCTGTTCTTGCTCTGTTATAAACCCACAACCTCCTGTTTAACAGGGGTTAAAGGCCACAGTAAAGTGTCGTCATTTGCCTTACTCGTTACACGCTAGTTGCGTTTTGACCTGGCAAAGCTGTCCTGGGAGAAGAAAAGGTACTTGTAAGAATCCCCTTCTGCATCTTTTTCTCCCCGAGAAACTCCAATGCTGAAATTGTGGCTGGATGCTGCCTTGGGGGTACGATAAACGGATTCTCAGCAGGCTCTGCCGAGGATGGAAATGAGTATGGTCTTTGCAGATGAACACCTGGACTGATTTCGTACAATGATGGAAATGTTATATATACTTTTTTTTTTTTTCTCTTTTTTTCTCTGAAAGTTTCCTGCAGCTTTATTTTTGCCCCGGTTAGTTGGGCAGGGCTGGCTTGGCCGTGAGCGAGCAGGGGCGCAGGCTGCCTGCAGAGGTGCGGGGGACACCCCCTCTGCGGGGGCCGCACGCGTCCCGAAATTCCCACTGCAGCTACCGTCGTCCCCAAACTTCAGGAGGAGGGAAGTTTTCCCAGCTTCTCTTGAAGCCGTGCCGCCATCCGGTCCACTGTGTTTGCACTGTGAGCTTATTTGGAGTCCGTCACAAAAGTAGAACGGGTACGGAAGTCGCCTGGCAGCAGAGAAGGCAGCGACTGCTTTCCCTTTTCTTCCTGGCTCCTACCAGTCGTGACGCGTAACGCGCCTCCGTGACATTTGTATCGGGTTTGTGATGTGGAAAGTGGTAAGAGGAGGGAACCTGAGAGGTTTTGAAAAGCAATTGCTGAAATTAAAACAGTGGTTTGGGTGGATGCTATGCCCCATGCTGAATACAGCGAAGAAACGTGCAAAATACGGTTTATTCGGCCAGAATTTAGCAAACAAATACTATTTGAAGGGAGTGTTTGTTCTGTCTTGATTTTTCAGTCATATTAAAAAAAAACCCTCTGCATGAGTAAGAGTGTGAGATACCATCCTTAAACCTGTCTGGAATAAAAGGTCAGTTGAAAGAGCTAACAAATAAATACCAAACACCTTCACTTAAGAGTCCAGCCCTTCGCTGGGTCAGTGTTTGACGAGAGGTTGTGCGCTGGGAGCCGGGAGCACAGGCCCACGTTGTGATCAGGTGATGTTTTAGAGATAAAATGCCAGAACTGTAAAGGAGGAACTAATTGCATCTCTGCTTTCCGTCAGTGGGGTCGTACTGCCGCGGTCACGGTGTCCTTGGTCTATGAAAGAGCTCAGGAACCTTTTCAGGGATCTAAGTGTAATTCTGCTTTTAGGAAATGTTCCACATACCTAGGCTCATATTTATGATAATTATGGACTTTCTTTTTTTTTTACATATATGTTCAGTGATCAGTGCACTCGATGTCCTCTCATTTTCCCCATTCCCTTTTCTTTGATACTTAAAGGGAAGGTGAAATCCAGGAGAATTCATTCCCAAGTGTGCGTGCAGAGGGGTTTTTTTAAAATGTAGAACATGAAATGCATTGAATTAGATTTTATGATAGCGTTGAAATTACATTTACTGCCTATCTCTGGGTCAGTATGGCTTCTGATTAAAAATAAGTCTTTCTGACAACCTACTTGAGGGAATATTAAAGGAAGGCGGTGGGAAGGAGTGGTTGGGAAGCAGTCTTTATGTGCCGTGCAGAGGAGAATTTCTTTTGTTTGAATTTCTTCTTAGAGGAGATGTCTGTGGAATTCGTGCAAGAGACTGACTTAGTGGAATTAGTGATGGGAATTGGCGCGGTTTCTTGTGGAAGTGACGGGCTGGAGCAGCAGCAGGCAGTGGAGCACGCGGAGCCGGAGCTGGAGCAGCGCCCGGGGCACGCAGAGCTGGAGCCGCAGGTTGAACACCTGCGTGGTTCAGCGTTCGGTTTTTGGCTAGCCAGAGGGCTTTGGTGGCGATGTACGAGGAGGATGTATTTCCTTTGCCGCTCGTCTGGGGTGTCGTTTAAGTTGGTGGGACCATTTTTCCACTGCTCTTACACAAGTACTAACTACCTGAAGAGCAGCAGTACAAAAATAGACGTTGAAAGCAATGCATCTGGGAGAGCCTTCATCTCTTACGGGTTAAATTTTAAAAAAAATCTCTTCTTGATGTAAACAAGACTAATGAAAACATCTCCCATTAATTCTGAGATTAGGGGGATATGCAGAAACGGTCCAGGGCGTTTTCCAAACATAGCTCAAGTGTATCCAGAATAATTTAAAGCAGATGTACGTAATGACGGGACAGATTCAGGTCACGTGGCGAGGGGGAAGTTGTTAGATAAAACTCTGCAGTTAGGTAATTGAAGATCAAAATCATAAATGGTGTCATTTATTTCTGGCATTCCATAGGTGCTCACTCTTTGCATATAACTATTCTATTTTTTTTCTCTGCTAATGCAAGAATTTTTGATTTATGAGACAAATCAGTTTCATATTCAGGCAAATTCTGTTCACTAAGCGAACTGTTACCCACTTCTTCTTGTTAGACACTCGCTGAAATAGATTTCAGATGTAATTTAAATAATATTTGGAGTCGGGTTTTGGAAGTAAAACTATAACCAGTAAACCAAAAATATCCTCTGGAGTAAAGACACGTTGTTAGTGTCTCCCAGGGGCGCTACCCAACATCGTTTATCTGAAAGATTAGACGAAGCTAGCTATCAAACAAGTCACAGAATTACAAAACAAATCATAAAGAAATTTCATTTGCTTGTGAGCAATTGCAGCTGAAATATGTGGCAGATTTCATTATAGGAATTGAAAGGAGGGAAGAGAAACAGTATTTTAAAATGATAACGTTCAAAAACATTGTACATTTTGAATGCTTTCTTGAAAAGAGCGAACCTAGTAACTGTGCTTATAGAATGATATATTTGATTTCCAAGGAAATGCTGTGAACGTTTACGAGCACTTAGGAACTCCCCCTGGGAGAAAAGCCCCCAGGCAACCCAAAGCACCCCCAGCCCCCCGCTTTTCCCAGGAGCGCGTCCCCGGAGCGCGTCCCCGCTCGGTTCTGCTCTGGTTTGCAGCGGGACCATTCCTGAAAGAGAACTTCGGCGTGGGAGCAGTTGTTGGAATTTTTGGGCCACACTCGCTCCCTGGGGCTGGGAACAGCTCGGAGCTCGGGGAGCTCTCTCGGCACCCTTTGCTGGAATAAAGTTAAAACTTCTGATTTTGGTGGATATGGTTTTACTTATGCAGCCGAGAGACCGTCCTGCTGCATGTGACATTACCAGCGGTGCCAGAGTTGACCCTTCAAAAATACCACAGGTATATGTAGGTAAGACATCCGAGAGAGCTACCAGGATCCATCAAATCGCTCCTAAAGGGCCTAAATCAGGTAAATTCCAGGGTGAATTGCAGAGGCCTTCTGATGTACTTAAAGTGGGTTGAATTTTTTGAAGGGAAGAAGGATTAGAGGTATTAAATTGCTTGACAGGCTCAGGTTATAGTGTTTCTAAGTGTTTCTAATTTGCATTTTTGCAGTTCAGTAAAAAAAAATAATTGTCATTATCTTAAAAGGATGGCAGAAGTAGCTGGAAAGCGCGGAGGTGTTCACGGCACTGCTGAGGTCTGGCGCAACTTGGGAAGCGAAATTATTTAAAAAAAAAAAGCTGCCTTAAGTATCTAAACTCTTTTGGAAGCTTCTAAATCATTGAGTGCTGCATTTAATTATTTATTATTATTAATTACTTAGGTGTAATATTTGAAAATTGTTCATATGTTATCAAATGGGTGAAGAGCTCTTTGTCCGTTTTGTGGCAGAGAGATGCTCTGTCTTCTCCTGCATCCCCCGCTCCCCTTCGCCCCCACGGAGCCCCGGCGACCTCGTGGCTCAGCTGCCGATCGATCCCTGCTCCCCAGCCTCCTCCCGGGGGATGGATGTATCCATCGATCCATCTCCTAACCCGGCACTTCGGTCTCTGCCTCAACAGGCTTTTCTGTCCCACAGAGCGCCCTGCCTTTGGCAACACAAGCTCTCCGTGGCCAAATGACCTCCCAGCTTCCCCGGGCCCGGCTCTAATTAACCTTCTCCTTGTTTCTGTCTCCATCCAGTCCCCGTGTGACATCTAGTCCAGTGTAATTCAGTCCAGAAGCAAAATAAATAAGTAGGTAAAAAAATCATAGTATGCTCCTCAAGGGCTAGAGGTGGAGGAATCACCTGTTCTCATTTTCTTGTTTCTTTTGCTTTATCTTCTGGTTTCAGAGTAATTTGAATGACATTTATGTTGGATTTTTGAAATTTTTTCCATTACCGTGGAGACTGGACTCCTCCTAAGGGAGCACTGGGTACAGGTAGCGAAGCCTGAGCGGCTGGTGCTGGCTGGGGTTCCCTTTCTTCCCTGCGGCTCCGTGCTGGGGAAGGGGAAGCTGTTGCCCGGCTGATTCTTGTTTCTGGTGGTTCCATTCCTGGGTCGCTCTGCGCACGCGGCAGCGTTAAGGCTGCAGGCTCCGATTTACTCTTTCCAGCGTTCTTCTGCTCTGGCAGATAAAAATGCCAGACAGCCTAAACGCGGGTAGTATTTCAATTGAAAAGGACAACCTGGTTCACATCTCTGTAGGAGCTTTTATTTATTTCTGTAATGTAATCCTGCGGTTACCGGTCTCTTCTGAAGATCAAGGATTAAAAGAAAGACTATCCTTTAGTACAGCTTTTTGGTCACTCTACCCAAAATTCAATTGCGTCGTTCATGTAGTCTTTTGAATATTATTCTTTTTCTTTCACTTTTTGGAAGATCGCTTTAAGTTATGTATAGCTCACTACAAAAGGATCTGAATGTTTTATTTTCAAGTTCGTTTGGTTTTGCAGTGCAAAGTGAGGCTGGTTGCTTACATTTTTCTTGCCAAAAAAAAAAAAAAGTAAAAAAATCCCTGTACTGCTTGGACAAATTACCTCTCCTTCCAGCCAGGCTACAACTTTTGAGACTAATCTATCTTGGAGCTGTTGGTGGATTTTTATTTATGTTATTAGAAATAAGCAATTCGCTGCAATGTGTTTGTGCTCTGTGGGCTGTATCTGTGATGAAAGTCCTTGGACTAGTGGCAAGCGTCTAGTAAATCTCTTTTGGTTTTGACTCTGACTCCAGTACCTGAAATGCTGACTCCAGGTTTGGAGCGCTTGCCTGGAAGTTAAACACAATAAATCCCAAGTGGAGAAAAGTTCCTCTATGAAATTCTTTAAAATAATTTGTAGTAAGATTCAGAAAAGGCGTTTATCATGTGGGGACCAGAAAATGCAACAGCATGTGCAAAGATGACGTAAGCAGAAGTAATTCATAGAATCATAGAATCATTTAGGTTGGAAAAGACCTTCAAGACCATCCAGTCCAACCATTGACCCTACTCTACCAGGGCTGCCACTAAACCATGTCTCTAAGCACCACATCTACATGGCTTTTAAACACATCCAGGGATGGTGACTCAACCACCTCCCTGGGCAGCCTCTTCCAGTCTTTGATAACTCTTTCCATGACAAATTTTTTCCTAATGTCCAGCCTAAACCTCCCCTGGCGCAACTTGAACCCGTTTCCTCTTGTCCTGTCACTGGTTACCTGGGAGAAGAGACCAGCTCCCATCTCACTACAACCTCCTTTCAGGGAGCTGTAGAGAGCAATAAGGTCTCCCCTCAACCTTCTCTTCTCCAGACTAAACAACCCCAGTTCCCTCAGCCGCTCCTCATAAGACATGTTCTCCAGACCCCATCTCTGGCTGAAGCTGGCTCTAGACGCAATGAGTCCATGCGGTGTCAGAGTGTCCCAGCAGTGCCAGGCAGGTGCTGGACAGGCTGGGTCACAGCGCCGTGGGTCGGGTGTTCCCTCCGTGGCCACTTCACTGCAATGGGGGCTTATCATTAAAAATGTCTCGCTTAAAACCAAACAAGACAGAAATGACTGAACCAGCTAACTAAAGATGTCAGCTGGCAGGAGAGTCCAGGTGACGTGGTGTGATGGCCACCGGGAGCCCTGGCTGGGTGGTAGGTGGGTATGGTTCACCTGCCCAGCCCAGCAGCTCGCAACAACCCTTTCCCTCCTATTGCTCTATGTGTGTGTACATAAAAATACATGTTTTCTGCTGAACATAAAGGGACGTAGGCTGAGAGAGTTGGGGTTATTCAGCCTGGAGAAGGGAAGACTCCAGGGTGACCTTTTTGCGGCCTTTCAGTACTTGAAGGGGGCTTGTAAGAAAGATGGGGACGGAGTTTTTAGCAGGGCCTGTTGTGGTAGGACAAGGGGTAACGGTTTTAAAGTAAGAGAGGGGAGATTTAGATTGGATAGAAGGAAGAAATGTTTTACGCTGAGGGTGGTGAAACCCTGGCTCAGGTTGCCCGGAGAGGTGGGAGATGCCCCATCCCTGGAAGTATTCCAGGTCGGGTTGGACAGGGCTCTGAGCGACCTGGTCTAGTTGAAGATGGCAGGGGGGTTGCAGTAGATGGCCTTTAAAGGTCCCTTCCCACCCAAACCTTTCTGCGATAAAGTTACACAGTCCCTAGAACTCCTTGAAACACTCGTGCACGTGCAGGGAGTCGGGGAGTTGGGGTTTTTTATTTTATTCTTGTTTCAGGGTCCTGGCACTGCGCATTTTGGGATGGCTTTTGATATTAATGTTTAGGCAGAAGCGCGTGCGCTGATGTAGCACAGTGCGGCAGCTTCAGACCGCGAACCACGTTGGGATCTCTCGGATCTGCTGATCGCCGTGAGGTTGGGGCGTGTGTAGCTGGGCGGTTTGTTAGTGCTTATTGCGACACCAGAGGATGCTTATTTGAGCTGACTGTGGTACGTGTGTTTGAGCTGCTGTACTTCGTTACAGCAGTAGTGTCAGAATACCTAAAAATATCTCAGGCGGGTTCTGTTATCAACTGCGCGCTCAAATTTCCCCGGTGAGGCTGGGGGGGAGACCGAGTGCGCTCAAGTGTGAATTTGGCTGCAGCATCAACTGGATAGCACACGTGGTGAGGGAGGGGAAAAAACCCGCTTGTGTCCTTCCATTGAACTTAGCAAGAGAGTATTAGCTCTTACTGCCGACTTTGAAAGGCAAGTTACAGCTTCTTTCCGTAATACCCATTCACAGGCGTCTCGGAGCTGTTATGTCTTTTCTTTGACACTCAATTAAATGACTGCACTTATTTTTAAAGACCTAAAACCAAAAGAGGGAATAATCCAGTACGATAGTGCTTTGCTGGAGTTCAAAGTTATCTGTACTTTGAAAGCCACGTTATAATAAAATAATTGATAGTTCTACACTAAATGTGATGCTCTCGGAGCTCAGCTGTTTCAGTTGAAGCTGTTGGTACCCTGTGCCATGAGCAGCGTCTGGCAGGTGAATTAGGGCTGTTATCAAAGCAGACAAGTATTATCCTCTATGTCTTCCGTGTTCTTACGCAGTGACCTGGGATAAGCTCCTAATTTTCTTTATTTTACAGGTGAAAGGCAGCTTTGTGCCCCTTGAGGGTATTTCAGGGGCAGTATGGAAGACGGGAGGTTTAAGGGCAAGGTTAAACCCAGCTTCCAAGGAAGGAGCAGGTTGTTGTGTTTGGCTTGGGACTGGTTCCTAAGGCTGAGCCGAAGGGAAGCGGCTCTGCCCAGCGCCCTGCAGCCTGCCCCAGCGTGGCCTGGGCACTCTCCCCAAATCCTCCCCTGGGTGGGCAGCGCAGAGGGAGATCCAGCTTTCCCTTCCTGCCGAGACGTGTAGGGCAGCATGGTTGGAGTATTATTAACATCGCATGTTCTCAAAGACAGAATGGGGAGTGCATAATAAACTCCTAATAGTTATGAACGGAGCCATATCCTAGATACGGATATCTAGGATAAATTATGAGAGTCTACTTTTTTAAAGAAAAAAATAACCTTGGAAACAAAAGTCTCTATAATTTTCATTTTACGTAAATGTATCTGTTCTGGATTTGACTCCCAGAGTCAGTAAATGCCCACAGATTGAATGTGGGTGGTCAGCAGTTCAGAAAATTGGGCCATCCATCTAAATTTGTCTCTCTCTTAAATCTATCCTATTCACGTCAGCGTTGTTCAAAGCAGTACAATAGGGATTCAATAACTTAAAGACAGCTTCTATTATCATACTATATAATCCATTTTCATAACGGTGAAGTCACCATGTAAGGACGGCTCCAGATGCTCATCTCCCAGCGTTGACGGTGCTCATGAATGCAGACTCGGTTGCGTGTGAGATGCTCCAGGGTTTATAATTTGCAGTAGTGCAGGTGAGACACCAAAAAATTGCTCTAAGCTTCCGTGAGATCCACATTATGAGTTTAAATGGGAATTGTTGGAAGCAACTGGCTTAAATTTTCTGAGGTCTTGTGCATATCCCAGATTCTGTGATTTCTGGTTTTCAGTTACAGTTATCAAAAAGCAATATTTAAAGTAACATCTTCTTACCATAGCTTCAGGCTGAGTTCTGGAGCACCCCTGAGCCAGGACGGAGCTGGGAAATGGAGACGGGCTCTTTTCCAGATTGTGCATTATCAGATGAATAATTAACTGTAGACTAATTCCAAATCCTAATTAGTCTCCTACAACTGCACTAAATACAGTATTGCTTCAGTGTAACGTGGAAAGAACTTGACCTTCAGGCTTTAATACTGCTGCTGGTGTGAGCAGGGAAGAACTTGACTTTCAGAACCCAACTTACCTTTGTGATACTATGAGTCAAAAACCTCCAAAAACTTGTGTTACAAAATTAAAAAGATAGAGAAATGCCAGTGTGCACATCTGGCCTTTTTCCCGCTGCGCGTTGCTACCTGGAAGCTTGTCTGTGCTGCTCTTCCAATAGACGTCGGGGAAAAAACAATTAGGAAAAGTTATCTGGAATGTTGGTTTTGACTTATTTTATAGACTTGAGGGGGAATTTGCAGGTGACTGCTTTGTGTCGTGGCCCGTGCTGTGACAGGGAGGTTTGGTGCCTGGGAGCGGTGCTGTCTGCGTCACCGCCAGCGCGTCGGAAACAGCAGGTGACAGTGAAGATGCGGGTGGGTTTTCTGTCCTGTTCCTTGCCGGTAACCACTTGGTAGTGGTGGTTGGCTGCTCTGCATCTCGCGGAGTGCTTTCAAAATGACACGTGTCGCCTTGGTTTCTCTGCGAGTAACTCGCCAGTAGTTTGGACGTGAGAGAGGAGAGGAGAGGGAAGGCTCTCCCTTCTCCGTTGTCGATCCGGGAAATCTCGTTTCCTGGTGGCTCGGGTACAGGGAAAGCCAGGTGGCTGTTTGCTTCCATGAGAGGTGTTGAGAATACAACAAACAATGAGAGGATAAAAACTAGCTAACGTTAGAAGAAACACGTACTGACAGCTGGAACGACACATAACCTAAAATTAATGACCAGTATATGATGTTAAAACAGACCTGAATAACGTGAATAACCTGAAAACCCAGATACTGATGTTGCAGCGTGAAAAGTTAGCGGCGTTTTGTTGGTGAAAACAGTGAGCGGTAGCCGAGGGAGGCGATGCCTGTCTGAATCTCTCTTTCTTCCTGTTTAGGTGATACTGAGCAGGAGCTGGGACCCCCTCCATCCGTAGATGAGGCAGCAAATACACTCATGACTCGCCTGGGCTTCCTCCTCGGAGAGAAAGTCACGGAGGTACAGCCAGGGCCCCAGTACAGCATGGAGGTGCAGGACGAAAACCAGGTACGAACCCTCCAACCCTTCCTACTGGGACAGCAGGAGCCGCTGGGGTTGTGATCCGCGTGCAGCGTGTCAGAGTGGTTCTTTTCTAATTACCTGGCAGCTGAGTGTCTCGTCATGGTGAAACAATTGTTGTGAGGTAAAAGGTTGGATCCCCTCGTTAAGCGGGGAATCACGGGTACCGTGCAGCAGTACGTGTTCCAGGGATCAGCTGCTGCCGTGTGGGATTTTTCTGTTGCTGCAAATGCGGCAGGAGTGGGCAGCGTTGCTAATCAGATTATAGTGACCAAAATAATCTCTGCTTCCGTGGCATCTTAGATGCAATGTTTCAGAAGCACTTTAGCAGTGTTACGTAAAGGCTCATCGGTTCTCCAGGAGGGAGAGGTAAGTAGTAGTAGCCTGCTTTTAGATAGGCACAGTTTTTGCTCAGGCTTGCCAAACAAGGTGATTTCATGCTTGAAAACAGATACAGAAAGCAAATCATAAAATGTTTATTGTGATGGAGTTTGGTACATCCTTTTTGGCTGGCTGAAAAGCGAAACGGCAAAAAGCTGAGGGCTACAGTGTAGATTTTGTGGAAACTGCCTGAGTTTCTTCCTCCTCCTCAAGCCTGGGACAATATGTCCACTCCCAGCAGCACTGGTGAGATGAGAATGGAACTAGGAAGACAATGTTTTCCCTTTCTTCTTTTTTTTTTTTTTTTTTTTTTTTTTTTGATTGACAGATGGATAGTCCAGTATGTAGCAGAAGAGCATGAAACTCAGACGCCCAGTTCTAATTCTCGCTCCTTTTCACAATCATTGCACAACTCTGCAGAAGTCACTTAGTCAGAGGACCTGACTTCCTTAAAAAAAGTCAATGAAAAGTGGCAGCCCAGAAGAGTCCTCAGTACAGGAAAGACATGGACCTGCTGGAGCAGGTCCAGAGGAGGCCACAAAGATGATCCAAGGGCTGGAGCCCCTCTGTTGGGAGGACAGGCTGAGAGAGTTGGGGGTGTTCAACCTGGAGAAGAGAAGACTCCAGGGAGACCTTCGAGCCCCTTCCAGTCCCTGAAGGGGCTCCAGGAAAGCTGGGGACAGACTTTTTAGTAAGGTCTGTTGCGGTAGGACAAGGGGTGATGGTTTTAAACTAAAAGAGGGGAGGTTTAGACTAGATAGAAGGAAGAATTTTTTTTTTACGCTGAGGGTGGTGAGACACTGGCCCAGGTTGCCCAGAGAGGTGGGAGATGCCCCATCCCTGAAAACATTCCAGGCCAGGTTGGACGGGGCTCTGAGCGACCTGATCTGGTTGAAGATGTCCCTGCTCATGGCAGGGGGGTTGGGCTAGATGGCCTTTAAAAGTCCCTTCCAAGCCAAACTCTTCTATGATTTTATGAAGGTGGCTTCTGCACCTTCCAGCTGACTGCCCGTCATGGCCCTGGTGGCACATGTGAATCTCTCTCCCAACCTGTGCCACTTGGAAGGAAACTCAGAGACAGGCTGCTCCACCGAGCCCAGGACTGCTCCTGGCACAAGCAGGGAGAGCTCTTGGCAGCCACAGGGAGGGCAGCAGCATCCCGGGACTATCGGTCCCGCGCTGTAGACTGAACCAAAAGGTTTTTGATCTTCTGCATGGGCTAAAGTATGCTTGAGAGCCAAGAAATGTGGTTTTGTAAAGTTTTTGCCTTTAACACATTCATTAAGCTTTTAATGCTTTCATTCAATTTCTTATGCAAGTTGTGGTGGATTTGAAATGTACTTTACTATACATTGTGCTAGAAAATGTACTTTTAACAGGCACCCATTTGAACTGAATACTTCAAAGCCAAGCAGAGCTTTCTGCTATAAATGGTTCCTTTTGTTGTTGCCTTTTGACAAAAATTAAAATCCCATCTTTTCTCTAAAGCAAAAGATGTCTTTGGAGAATAAATAAAAGAAAAATCTCAAGAGAAACAGCAGAGAGTTGTCCTCTAAAATAGATTGATATCTTGGGCCGTGTGCTAATTTTTGCATGAAAAAGTTTTGCAGGGCCTTTGAATGCTGTTCATGTGCTGCTGAAGATAAAGAGAGGCTGGTTCCTCAATTACCAAGTTAATTTTTTTCTTTCTTTGTGAGCATCTCCTGCTGTCAGCGCTTGCCTAGAATCGCAGAATATCGAGGTTGGACGTGACCTCTGGAGGTCATCTCATCCAACCGCTTGCTGAAAGCAGGGCAAACTTCAAAGTTGGACCACGTTGCTCAGGGCTTGTCCGGCCGAGTTTTGAAGATCTCCACGGATGGAGAATCAATGAGCTCGCTGGGCTGCCTGTTCTGGGGCTTGACGACTCCGATTGCGAGGGACTTTTTTCTTCTACCTAATAGAAAATTTCCTTGCTACAACCTGCGACTGTAGTGTCTTGTCCTTTCCCTTTGCACTTCCGAGAAGACCGTGGTTGCGTCTTCCCTACGGCCCCCTGCAGGTAGCGGAAGGCTGCGGCTCTCCCTAGGTGCAGTTCAGCTGTCTCTGCTCCAGGCTGCGTGAACGCTCTCCATCAGCCTCTCCTCCTCCATCATCAGCTCCAGCCATCTAACAGCCTTGGTGGCCCTCCTCTGACTTTTGCCGTCTACCACTGGGCTGTCTCAGGACTGCAGCCAAGCACAAATCCTGTCCGAGCTAAAGCTGCTTCTGAATTGCAGCAAATTTTCTGAAAAGCTCTCCAATTCTCCTTCCCAAATTGAATTTCTTCAGCTACCCTGCTTAAAGTAGTGTTGAAAATCCTGCGGTGAGACATTTATGGGATTTGCAAAGATTAATTCTTCCATTAATCATTGATTAATTAAAATCTGATTGAGACTTTGACTACTAGTTTGCACTTGAATTTAAAAACGAGAACAATATTCTAGGTTTTAATGCATTAATTTACATGGCCTGGGCAAAGAAAACGGTCTTTGTATCAAAAGCTGGGACTCGGCTGCTGCTTGTTATTCTAACCACGCTTTGCCTTCTCAAGCGAGAAAATAATTATTTGCAATCTCACCAGTGCTTGAGCTAAAGTGAAGATAAGGAATAGAGGTGTTTTCGCTAAAACTGCCCCAATCTGTAAATCGGCACATTGCATTTTCATTCAATTGCCTTATTTTGAATATGTCAAAGGATATATTCTCTAATCCAGATTGCTGTGAAATGGCGTGTTTTATGTGCTGTCTCTTTCTTAATCATGCTTTCCTTAATGAGAGATCACAAATGCTGAAGAATAAATCCTTTTTCTCCTACTTTTTGGGAAACTATTTTTTAACTGCACTGGCTGCCAGGGAAGCACAAAGGACAATGAGGCTGTGACAGAACAGTTTAATTTTTCAAAGCTTAGTGAAAATGTGACAGATGAAATAGCAGCAATAATAATACAGAATGTTCTGTCAATGGAAATTTATATTTAAAACTTGCACAGAGGAACATTTTTCTATATCAATACAAAAATAAAACATGTCAGTCAATGCCAAGTGATACACCGTGTTACTTAGTAATTTCCAGTTGCAAGGAGCTGCTTCTTAAGGAGCTGCATTGATAACGCTACAAATAAAAGAACTTTTATGAATATCACTTTTGGCATTTCATGAAGCAATGGTGTTATCAGCTGGAGGGAAGATAAGTGTACCGTTCTTGCACTGAATTTTAGTTTCCTTTAAAGTGTAATTTTACTGTGTTTTAAGGTTAGTGGATGTTATTTTGTTAGTACTGAGATACGTTTTGGCAGGGATTTGTTTAAAATAACGGTTGACACAAGGACGTAGAAAAACCTCGCCATAAAGAATTTATAACAATAATGATACTTCACATTCTGAAAGATCCCAAGTGTGAGCTGATGACATTTTTAGATGCCGCAGGATGAGGCTGGAAGGCACCTCTGGAGATCGTCTAATCCACCCCTCCTGCTCGAAGCAGGGTGGGCTGGGACCATCTGCGGTTGGGTCTTGAGTATCTCTGTATCTCCTGTGGCAGATGCTCCAGCCCTTCAGTCATCTCTGCGGTCCGTTGCTGGACTCGCTCCAGTATCCCCATCTGCCTCTTGTACTGGGGAGCCCAGAGCCGGGCGCAGCGCTCCAGGCGTGGTCCCACCAGCGCTGAGCAGAGGAGCAGCATCGCCTCCTTGGCGCGCTGGCATCGCTCTTCCTGATGCAGCCCAGGATGCCCTTGGCCTTCCTTGTCCAAACCTCAGAAATCATATTACCTTGAACTTGATGCAGTTGGTTGTACTGTCAGTGAGTTAAAGAAAATGAATATTGGAAAAAGCTAATTTAATAGCTCAGGTGTCCTGATGGAGTCTAACCAGCTGTGATAAATCAGAAGAGACAGTGGGTAGCTCAGAGAAAACATCTGTTTGATACATAGCAGCAATCCAGGACCAGCCCCGTGTTAGGTTATATTAAGAATAATAATAAACCCCAGCAATTTTAAGGGGAAAAATAATGGAGTATCTTTATCGAATACTGACACACAAGTCATTTTTAATGTAGCCGCTTGAATTAATGAGTTAGAAATAATTCTGCAAAATTAAAAACGGATTTACAAAAATCAGTATGGTGTTTAGACGTCTGAAAAGGTTGCGGTATGAGAAGATGAAAAAGGTTCGTTGAGAGAGAAGGCGCGTGGCGGGTGATGTAACAAATGTGCAAAACCGGAATATCCAGGGAGCCAGAATTCATAGAGCAGTCAGCTCGCCTGCCGTTCCTAGGAGGCTGCTGGGGGAAAGAGAGATGTATTTGTAAGTACCTCGAACATGAAAGAGTGGAAAATAACAATAGCGGTGATCCACTCATGGCACCGCAAATTGGATGGGGAGAGGAAAGCGTTGGTTTGCTTCTCCTGAGTGCTTCGAAAGACAACAATGAGGTGGCACCGTCTCATTCGCTGGTGGATATTTTATATGGATACCAGAGGGAGATTATAAATGATGATGGAAATACTCCCATGGTTCATTTTCTACTGTGTTGCAATCTCTCTGTTTAATATATAAACATGGCTGCGGAGGTGTCACATTAGCACTCCGTCCCCGGTTCGTCAATGTGCTAATCCACGTTCGGGGTACTCTGTAATTAAGTTAAGATCGATGCAGTCATGCTGGTATGAAAGAACAAGCGAGGGGCGGTGGAGGGGGATGCCTGCCTTGCCACTGCCCCGTCCCACCACTGGCAGGGATGCTCCGTTCCACCTCGAATGCCTCTGAGTAAGGAATTTTACAAGCCCTGTTGGGATACCTTGGACAAATGAGATGGCTTCCCTGTAGCTACACGTGGGATCTGCCTTCTAATTTAAAAACCAGTAAATCTTTCACATGTTCTAATTACAAAAAGTCCATCCCAGGCATTTTTTCAACTTCAAGTATGAAATAGCGAGGAAGAAAAAAAATCAGATGTCAAACCTGTTCTGCAGTTTGCAGCATCACGCTCTCTGTGGTCACCTTGGGTTCAAGTGACGTGGAAAAGGGAATACAAATCCATACAATTATTAGGGAAGCATTCACACAAAATAAAAGAAATCTCATTCCAAATGGGGAATTAACCTCTGCTGTTACTTCCTTGGGACAAGTAGCATTTTACAACAATGAAAAAAATACAGCCTGCAGAGCCTAGCTGGAGCAGACGGTGGCCGTGCAAGAGAGAGGTGACGGTGTCCTGCAGTGTCCCCTGAGCGAGGGGGAGATGGGGTGACCTCCTTGCTGCAGAGCCTGAAAGATAGATTTAAGGGAGAATGGCATGCTCAAAAGCCCTTTTTTTTTTTTTTTTTTTTAAAAAAAAACATCCTCATCTGCTCGAGGCGGGTGGACCGCTGGCCTGACCCACGGCGGGGGCGCCTGCTCTGCTGACGCCCGCACCGTGACCAGGATGCCTGATGCGGGGTACGGGGGTTCCTTTTGTGGCGGGGAAGTGCTGAAGTCGCCCATTTTAAAGCTATTTCCAGGTGATTGCTCTGAAGTACAGCGTAAGGGTGGTGAAGTTGCCGTGTTGGGTCAACAAGAGTGCCTCCCCAAGGCTGGGGGCGGTGAGCTGTCTCCTGCGCTTGCCATCCTCTGGTGGCTCCATGCAGCAGGTTTTGTTGCCTGCAGATGCTCTAGGACATAATTCCAGAGAGCAGGACCTTTTGCCAGGGGAGCCTGTGTACCCGGTAGCCTGTGGTTAAGACAAGGGCTCTGTCTTGTGTCGCAGCTTGTCCCAGATTGAATTCAAGAATGATTGTGTTTTCTTAATAAACTAATCTCCGTGCACAGCATCAGATGTATAAACTCTTCCAGGTTTCTTGCACGCAGTATCTTATAGGGTCTTTCCAAAATAACTTTTGAAACACCATCTTTTTTGTGCTGCTGCTTTTTTTTGGTTTTGTTCTGCCTTTAGGAAGTGGCATTTTCCCTCTTACACGTATTTTTTTTAACCTCTATCTGGTGGGGAAAGCCGGGCTGGGCAGGGAAGGGCTGTCTCCTATCTCGATAAGGGATTTCGAGCTTCCTCTTTGCAAGGGTGTAAAACCACTGTTGTTTTTCTGGAACAGAGGAAACGTTTGCGGAGCAAAATAAAAATTGCAACCCCCGGGGGGGTTCTGAGAAAACGGAAATAGCCCAGAGGTCTTTGTAGGGTTTCCTGTATACGATGTTTCTTGCCCTAAGTAGAGGTGAGCTCATGCCGTATCCTTGCCACGACAAGATGCCACTTCAGCAGAGCCACAGAATTTACCTCGCTGCATCAGAATTTTTCTTTGGGTTTTTTTAACTTTCAGTTCAATATTAACAAAATTCTCTAAATTCCTAATGAAGTATAGAATCAGGCTTTTAGTAAATGCCACTTTATTTATGTTTCCTGTGCTTCCTATTGAACAGGGCAGCTGGGATCTGCTCTCTTTAAGGAATGAAGTAGCAAAGAGGCCCGGTGTCTCTGCGTCCCCCCCAGCTGTGGGGTGGCACGGTGCGCATTTCCACTTCGAACAGTAAAGTGCTTTTTGAACTTCACCATACAAAGCAAATCCTCCAGCGGGAGCCATAGAAAGACTTTTCCCCCCTACCCGCCAGCGACGGGCTGCGGTGAGTGATGTGTTCCCGGTTTCCCTTCTGCAGAGCTCGGCGGTGACGCAGCGCATCAGCCCCTGCTCCACGCTGACCAGCAGCACGGCCTCGCCGCCCGCCAGCAGCCCCTGCTCCACCCTCCCGCCCGTCACCACCACCGGCACCCCCAAGGACTGCACCTACGGCCCCGTCACCAGCCCCACCTCCACGCTGGAGAGCAGAGACAGCGGTATCATAGGTGAGTGTGTCACCCTTCTTCTCGCTCTGCTGCAGCGCCAGGTAGTCATCAACCGCGTTGGTTTGACAAGCTTTATTTTTATAATCCACATGCATTTGCTAATTAATGGGATGGTTTTGCATTATTCAAGTTAATACTGCAGTGATAGGACAAGAGGTAACAGGCACCATCTTGAACACAGGAAGTTCCATCTGAACATGAGGAGGAACTTCTCTCCTTTGATGGTGGCAGAGCACTGGAAGAGGCTGCCCAGAGAGGTGGTGGAGTCTCCGACTCTGGAGACATTCCAAACCCGCCTGGATGCCGTCCTGTGCAACCTGCTCTGGGTGACCCTGCTCTGGCAGGGGGGTTGGACGAGATGATCTCCAGAGGTCCCTGCCAACCCTGGTGATTCTGTGACCGAGGTGAATTGTACCCCTCCATCTTCCGTTTGTCACAGGTAAAACTAGAGTTAGTGAAAATTGGGATGGATGAGGTTGTAAGTAAATTATTTGATGCAAAGTTTTGGAACGTGTTTAAATGATGAAAGAGGAGGAGTTTTATCTTCTACTTTTGCATCCCATCATCACCTTTTTGTTTCTTGCAATGTTTCTTCCCAGTGCATTTTTGCCTCTTTTAATTCTAGTGAGGTTGTTGGGGTTTTTTCTACCAAGTTCTTCTCTTGTTCTGTATCCTCTCCTTCAGCTGCTGTCTGTGCCCGTTTCTGACTGTGGAGATGCTAGTTTAGAGAGACGCAAACTTTTTGGTCCAATGAGGAAGATGGGGTGGTCTCAATGCCAGGCAGTGGCTGTTATTTGGGGCTGCCATCCCCTCCTGCTACCTCAAGTAATTTTAGAGGCATCTCTTCTTTCATCGTTTTCCTTCCCTTAATGCCATTTAGTCCGTAGCTGCTGTTCTTTGATGTCAGAGGAAAGAGAATGGATGATGGCATCGCGTTCGTAGTCCAAATACTGTTGGTTTATGTTATTATAAATATAGAAGATTGATTACCTTCTGTGCCCCATGACTGGCGCTGCCACCTTATCGGTGACTGTGCCTCAAAAATGACTGCTGCTCTTAAGCTCAACCTTGGGCAGGAAGCCAGATTAAATTAAATTTCAGTGAATTTCTCTAGTTGCTGTAGCAGATTTTTCATTCGAGTGATCTGTAGGGTGCAAGTGTAAAGGGTCTTGAGAAAATAACAAACACAGATTAATTTCTGCTCAATAACTGTAAAGGCGCAATGGGAGAAAAGTAACGTCCACGTAGCATCAGGCAGGGTGGTCCTCGCTTGGTCGTGCTTGCCACGTGTTTTATGTTGAGTATTTCTCCAGCTAGGAAGATTTTACTTTGCCAATGGTTTATGTAGTGACTAAAAAATTAAAAAAAAAAGTAAAGAAAGGAAGGTTGATCATTTAGGGAGGTTAGTTTGTACTAGTGATTAATATTTTGCTTGGCTGATCAGGAGATCTGGGCTTAGCTCAGCTCCGGTATGCCACAGCAACCCTCATCTGCCTGCGTGATCTTCAAATGCAAATATGTAAGCTATTCTGAGCTGCCTAGCAAAGTAGGTTAATGAATTCTGGGAAAAGTCATTGCAGTATCACACACCCGTTGTCCTCTGCTCGCCACGTCCCACAACCAGTGCTTCACCCTGTCCAGCAGCAGCCCCTTGAAGCCTGGTTGGGCTGGAGGATCATGGTGAGTAGAAGTGGACGCTTGATTCCGGCTGGGTCTTACCTCTGGCAGAGCTGTGAATCAGGTCGAGGACTGGAACGAAGCCTGAAGCGGAGCAGCAGAATCGGCAGAAAAGCATGTGCTCTGCTTTTAGAGCTGCTCTGACTAACGAGGTCGGTTGGTGCGTGCTGGGCTGTTGTGTTGGGCTCCTCTGGCCCTCATGGATGGTTGGCAGGTGCCAGCCTGAAGGTGCTGAACCCTTAGGTTGCCACAGTTTGGTTTCATCTGGAGTTTCTTGTCCTGGCTTGTGAAAGCCAGAGGAGGACCGGGTGGCCTTTATGGCACACCTCTGTGTCAGGGAAGCATCAGCACGATCCCGATTCCTGGCGTGATACAGCATTGAAGCTCTTTGCTCAGATTTTCTACCCTATCCTTTTTTTCAGTAGGTCTATAGTAATTAATTTTTAAGTCTGAAACTTTTTTTTTTTGCCCCTCACAGGGAAGATTGTCTCTTAGAGGTTCTCCTGTTAGGAACTTAGTTTTTCCCGTGGAAACTTTGGAAAATAATAGAAGGTGGCTTATCCCAAGGCTATGTTAATGCATCCCAGATGAAAAAGTCATGCAGAAATACGTTAGTGTGGAGTAGGGGAAGCACTTTTCAGGGCTTTCCAAAAGCAAGGCTTTCCTCTCCTAGTGTTTGCACTCAAAGAAAAACAAGAGCCTCTTTCTCCCCTTCTTTCCTCCCCGCCTTTATTTTGACAATTACATTTTCAACACCTTCTTGTTCTGGCGTTTGATAGAAGCTGGACAGCTGTAACAAATTGCAGGGAAAACCGTCTTCTCCAGTCATACTTTCCAGCAGTGAAAAAAATTGGGAAGTTTTCCGCTAAGTCTGGTTTTTCTGTACCTCCGCTGTCTCCTGCAAGCGTAAGGTCGGTGCGAGGGAGGGGAGGCTGTTTCCCCGCGGGAGGTGGATGCGCAGGTTGGTCATTGCCCTCCTGTTGGGATGGGAATTGGGTGTGCAGCAGTTCCGAAAGGTGCTCTCTGCGTGACAGCAATTCCCTCAAATTATTTTCACTGCAGAACAGAGCAGACAAATTGTCCCCCTGTAGGAAGCAAAGGCCGCCTCGCGCTTTGCTCTCCCCTTTAGGGGACACGACGGCTTCTTTGTTTCTGGAGGGTCAGGGATCAGCTTTCCCTTTGGGTTGCATTCCTGGATTATTGGATACAGATCTTCTCGTATGCATATCCCTTGCTCGCGTTTGTTCTCTGCGAGGGTGACTGTAATGACACGGCTTTTGGTCTGAGCAGCTTCACATTGTACCTCAAAAGTGTAAATCTGTTGGAGATTTCCTTGTCAAAACTACTTACATTTTTGTGCCATTTATATTTGTAGAAAAAGAGTAAACATTTCTGTAGGTATTTTATGTTTCCTGACTCATGGTCCCTCCTGCTACTCCCATATAAGTGATTTAAACTATTAGCTCCAAGAAAATGTATTTGTTTAATAGGCAGCTCCAATATATTTCTTATTCATCTTGTTAAAAGTTATGGTTTTGGGGAGATCTCTTGATCTTTGCCACCTATCAGTCCTAAGCTGCAACAAGCATCACCTCCAAATCTTGCAATCATGAATCGCCACCAAATTTCGTATTTTAAAAACACAGAGGCTTTAACGTGTGTCCCAGAAGGTTAATGTGCTATTTGTAAAATATTTGAGAACTAGCAAAGGGCAGAAAACAGTTAATCAAGGTGGGAAGTCGATCCTTACACCATTATACATAATTGCTTCTCTCCATGTGTTTTTGCTCAGCATAAAATGTTTTGTACAGAAGCTCAGTTTACATACCTATATTGCTAGACCCAGCATTAACTTGTCAAAGTGAAATCAGAGCGTGGCTCTTCAGACTCCGATTTAACTGCATTAAGAGCGTAACTGTCCGCTAAGGTGTACAGAGTGGGCATTTTGGTGTTCTAATCTAAATGTAAAGACCAAATTTTAACCGGTCAGGTTTTCTGTGATGAGTTGTACTTTTGGAGTTATTCCTGTCCATTTGTATGTCACCTCTTACATCATTTCAATTATTGGAGAACAAGCGTGTCGTGTCTCTAATCCGCAGAGCACAGGGACTATTTCATGCTTACTGATGACTTTCATAAATGCATCACTGGGGTTAGAACAGACTTATTTTGAAATCTGAGATCCTCTACAGTAAAGGGAAGTTCGATCTACTTATGTTGAAAGGGCAACAACAAATGTTACGAGGTCCAGATCTTCAGATTCAGACGCTCTTATTTGTAAAAGAAAAGAAACGGGGAAGGGGGGAGGAGGAGAGAGGAGGTGAGCCAAGAGGAGAGATAGGAGCAAGTCAGCCCTTTCTCCTGGAAGCCACTAAATCCTTTCCGTGTAAAACAGACTGGCTGGTGAAAATGCTGACCTGACTTCAACCTCTGAATAGCTTCCAGGATTTTTTGGCTCTCACTGTGTAAGAGCAGCCAACTGTTAATGTTCAAAATCTGCTACTGAAAAGAAAACTGGTGAGAGTCACGTGCTGCTGCGGGAGAACTTTGTGCTTCACGTCCCCGCAGAAGCGGACTGTAAAGTTTTGGTGCTTGAATGCAGCAGAATATAAGAAAATCTCGAGCGATCTTATGCAAACCTGTAAAATAAACCAGAAAACATTTCTTGCCAGCATGCAGAGCTCACCCAAGTGCTTGCGATGTTCGAGCAGCACTTTGTCATTCAGCAGCGGTCTCCCAGGGGTGTTACAAGAATGGCTGTTTTCCACGTTGACTCTTCCTGCAGAAGTGCTGTGATTTCCTCTGCTATGAAACGGGGCGGCGCTTTCCCTTAATGTGGAGTCCTGTGATGATCTGCACTCTGTTCCCCGCTTAATTGTTCAGGGGGATCATCCTGAGCAGGGAAATAGGTATGATGTTAAAGCAGCTTAAAGGGAAACCAGTGAGCTGCGTAAATCCTCTTGCTCCGCTGCCGCAGTGATGTAGGTAGGTCTCAAACCATGTGGACCAGTTCCTTTCACTTAAATTTTGTGGATTTTTACAATGAAGAACGACATGTAAAGGTCCCCCGTCCCCTCCTGGAGTTCCCAAGCATGTAGCTTTTTTCATGTTCTTTTTTTGCTGTTTTTTACTCTGGCTCCTGAGCTTTTATTAAGTTGCTGCTTTCTACAGATGTATGCATTCGTGGGTTAAAAATAGGTTTGTTAATAAATTCATCTAGAGTGCGTGCTAAGCAGAATAGATGCTGCTGACAATAAAACAAGATAGATTTGTTTGCAAGTTTAACTGCTTTGAGAAGGGAACAAAGAGCAGCTCAAAAGCACATCAAGATATATTTAACTCAGGTTAAATATTTTTGTGATCTTACAGCTAAAGCGTTTGAATTCTGACATTCTCATCAGTATTATGAAATGCTCTGTTAATAATGAATAAGATTTCTAAGAATTACAGATCTTATTTTAAATCTAGCCAGCTTCCATTTGGGCTCATTCCCCCAAGGAGGAGCTCCCTGAAAAATGTCTAATATTGATGACTAATGAGCTTTTGTTCATTACGGCACCTGCATGTTGCAGGTGACGGGGCTGACAGGTTAGGAGGTGAAAAGGGAGGCTGTTTATCAGGCGCCTCATCAGCTCTTGAGCAAAATTAGGGGGGTGACAGAAACCCACCCGCACGAAGTACGAAAGGACACCGTCTCTGAATCTCCCTTCAATTCTTGCCCCATTTCATGAAAAGGACAAAGGAAGCAGAAAGCGAACGCCCGCGTGCACGTGCAACGTGATTCACGGTCCATGTCAGGGGCAAGAAACCAAGAAGTCGTGAACCAACAGTTCTGCCTTCTCCCAGTTCGGCCACTGGGGCATCGAGGGTTGGGTTTGACACCAAAATCTGACCTTTACATACTGGGTAGATAATGGGTCAGCTACAGGTGTTTGTTCTGTTACTGGGAAAAAAAAAATGAGAAAGAAGAGTGTTTAAAGCTGAAGGAGGCGGCACAGAACAGATGTTATATTCGAACTGTGAAATTCGCTTTGGTTTGTGGTCCAGCCCAGTAGATGGAAAGAAAATGGAGTGAAAAATTGAAAGAAAGAATAAACTGAAAAGAGAGATCAGAAGACAGCTAGAGGGAAATTCAGTGTTGTCAACTCCCACGGTGTTATTTTGGAGACTGTGATAAGAGACTTTTCTTTAATGCTTTAGCTGTTGATGGCATGAGATTAGATGGGACTCTCAGCTTTTATTTTAAGAGCAGCAAGTTTTTAACCTTCAGGGTTATGAAAAGCTTCACAATGATCCAAGCTTGCCCAAAAAGTTAATGCCAAGTATACAAATAACTTCCCTCCCTTGTGCACACACCCCCACACATGCCTCCTTTCTGCTTTCTTGTTTAAATCTTATAATTTTAAAACCAGTTTCAAGACTGGTGGACTTGAAGAGGAAAAATTGTCCTTGCTGATGCTAAAGAAGGAAAAAATGGTGAACTGATGTTGCTGAGATGGGCAAAAATAAAGAAGGATCCAAAATGGTAAAAGGTGGTCGAGGCAGAGAGGGCGCCGAGACAAGACGCTGACGGGAATTGATGTAGGGTTAAAGGGATGTGTGTGTGCAGAACCTGCGTTTCTTCTTCTGAAACTTTAACAGCCCCACGGTGAAAACCCCGTGGTTACCTGTGGCCGACGCATGCCGCGAGGTGTGGGTTTGTAGAGGGGGGAGCACAGCACACGGCGTCGGGTCGGGCAAGGGAAGGAGCGTGCAGCTTATGGCCGCTTCGGCGGTTCGGTAAGCCCTTCTCCGTAATTAGTGCATCGCTGTCGCAGAGAGGTTAGTCCAGACGTGCGTGTGTGGTTTTGTAAGAGGGCTGTGTTTAAGTAATAGTACTTAGGAGCATGTGGGGGGGTTTTATGATGTATTAGACTTGGACCCTTTTTAACAGATTTCTCGAATGTTTACAATAGTGGGCTGTGCTTAAAAACATTCATTACCTTGTTTCTGCAAGCGCTAAACCGAAGTTTATAAACTAAAGCTTTGCTAAGCTGTTCTGTCTCGCGAGCAGGGTATTTGCAGCGCGTTGTGCTCCGATGGAGGGAGTGTCTCCCGCTGTTGAAAAGCTGTTTTACCCAGGTCTTACATTTCTGGTCCGGGTAGCACGCAGGTAGGAGCCCTTCGAGGCATTCGTGCCATTCTTCATCCCACTTGTCAGCCGGTGCAGCAGGGAATTCAGATTTAGAACAGGACGAATACAGGGTCAGCATGATGCTACCGTCAAGGTATTTTTCATTATGTTTCAAGACCTGTTGTGTGCTTACCGTGATTTATAATACCTCGAGGCTTGAAACAGAAATGAGTTTACCTGTTTAATCTCTGTCTTTTTACAGGATTGTTTATATGAATTAAGACAGTGATTTATTCCACCCCACCCCCATTTGAGGCCAATGTTTTAAGAGAAGTTAAACGTGCAAAGAGCGGCGTGGATTTTGACCTCAAGCCTTGAGCAGGGCAGACTTAAGATTTTGGGGGTTTTTTGCATGGAGAAGCCTGAAACTCCCTGGCTGATGGTGTCCAGCAGAGAATAATGTTCTTCTAAAAGCATGGAGTGCTCCAGGGGCTGTTGGGGCACAGGTCGCATGTGAGTGCCCGAGGCTGCCGCCTTCCCTTGGGAAAGGTTTGGGCTTATGCTTTCTGCCTGCTGAATTCTTCCGTTTGGCAGCCGAGCTCCCTGGAGCGCTCTGGGGCGACATGGCTATATTTAGGTGTATCCTTCTGTGGCTGAGTTCATGAAAGCTTATGTAGATTATGGTAAAAAATTTATTTTACTTCTTGCCAACTCGTACGTGTTAGCTAGGACATCTCTAATGCGATAAGGCAAGTCGTGTTTTAGTCTGTTACTGGAGAGGAGTGAACCCAGGTTAACTTGCAGAGTTTGCACGAGTGTTTTTAAGTACCTGATTTCAGTGCAACGTCTGATACTTTGCTGCAGTTTTTTCTTTAAAGCAACAAAATCCTATTTCCTACTTGAGACATTATAAATGTTTACGTATCATTAATGTTACAGCTGTTGGTCATCATAAAGCAGTAACTATAGATAACTGCTTTCTCCTGCAGTTCCATCTAAAAGGTGAACGGAAAGGTTCGTGTTTTCGAGGCACGATCTCTGCCTCAGGGAGAATTGCATGGGATGGTAAACACCCCCTCGCGTGTTTGACTGGAGACAGGTACAGCTGGAAGTGGTGTTCCCCAGCGGTCAGGACTGGGTCCAGTCCTGTTCAACGTGTTCATCAATGACCTGGACGAGGGGACAGAGTGTACCATCAGCGAGTCTGCTGATAACACAAAACCGGGAGGGGTGGCTGACACAGCGGAAGCCTGTGCTGCCCTTCAGCCAGACCTGGACAGGCTGGAGAGCTGGGCAGAGAGAAACCTCATCAAGTTCAACAAGGGCAAAGGTCCTGCCCCTGGGGAGGAACAACCCCCTGCACCAGTACAGGTTAGGGGCTGACCCTGCTGGAAAGCAGCTCTGTGGAAAGGGACCTGGGAATCCTGGTGGACAACAGGATGACCATGAGCCAGCAATGTGCTCTTGTGGCCAAGAAGGCCAGTGGCATCCTGGAGTGTATCAAGAAGAGCGTGGCAAGCAGGTCCAGGGAGGTCATCCTCCCCCTCTACTCTGCCCTGGTGAGGCCACATCTGGAGTCCTGTGTCCAGTTCTGGGCTCCCCAGTTCCAGAAGGACAGGGAACTGCTGGAGAGGGGACAGCAAAGAGTTACAAAGATGATTAGGGGGCTGGAACATCTTTCTTCTGAGGAAAGGCTGAGGGACTTGGGTCTTTTTAGTCTGGAGAAGAGAAGACTGAGGAGAGATCTCATCAATGCTTACAAATACTTAAAAGGAGTGTGCTGGCAGGATGGCACCAGTCTTTTTGCAGTGGTGCCCAGTGACAGGACAAGAGGTAACAGGTACAAACTTGAACACAGGAAGTTCCATCTGAACATGAGGAGGAACTTCTTTCCTTTGAGGGTGGCAGAGCACTGGAAGAGGCTGCCCAGAGAGGTGGTGGAGTCTCCGACTCTGGAGACATTCCAAACCTGCCTGGATGCCGTCCTGTGCAACCTGCTCTGGGTGACCCTGCTGTGGCAGGGGGGTTGGACGAGATGATCTCCAGAGGTCCCTGCCAACCCTGGGGATTCTGTGAAAGCCTCATGCCCCAGGCCACAGGCCAGCTTGCAGCTAAATGAGAAATAATATTTGCTATCCTGTAAATACATGAAACTCTCC
>VFFE01008394.1:801225-811865 GCA_008921705.1 Burhinus oedicnemus
AATGAACACAGATTTCTTAGGAAAGTTTGCATTTCGTGTGCACAATGAACGCCTCATTCTATTTCCATTACCCGTGAAATGAAACATGAAATCTGGTGTTATTTAGACCACGTGCATGGTTTATAAAGTCTGTTTAAATGTTAATAGAGAATTAAAATGCCCTTGTGTAATACCAGCTCCTCTCTTTTTCCTCTTGGAGATCATAAAATAGCAGCCAATATATTATTAGTTATTAACTTTAAATTCTTTTATCCATTAGAAAAGTGTATCATTGAAGGTGAGGGCAGGGGTTGCACCACTCTGGGGGTGGTGAGACCCTGGCCCGGGTTGCCCAGAGCAGCTGTGGCTGCCCCATCCCTGGAGGTGTTCAAGGCCAGGTTGGACGGGGCTTGGAGCAACCTGGTCTGGTGGGAGGTGTCCCTGCCCATGGCAGGGGGTTGGAACTGGGTTATCTTTAAGGTCCCTTCCAACCCAAACCATTCTAGGATTCTATAAATGCTGGTAAATGATGTCTTTTTGAGAAGGGAGTGAGCAGTGGTTATCTCGGGGAGCATCCTGTGTCCTGGCAGCTGGTCCTCTAAGGGTGTTTCTGGCAGAGATCTGGGTGTCTGGCAGACTTGCCTACCTCTGCCGGCACCACACAAGGGAAAAGAAACAAGCTCAGGGTACAAGAAAGGTTACAAAATGTGACTTGAAAAGTGTGACTTTCAGAAAAGCAAATACACCTCTCTCTCTTCGGGTCAGAAATATACAGTGTCTGAGCAGGCGATGAAAGTGATTGGAGGAAACCCATAAAAATGGGTTTCTTACTGTTGAAATATGTTCGTATTTCCCTCTGTCCCATGGTGTCCCTGGAGGAGTCCAGGAAAGGTCACGTAAACCGGGCGAGAGCGATGATCCGGGCTGGAGTGACCAACCTGAGAGACGGGACACCGCAGTGGGACCCCCTGGAGACCACAGGGAGGAAGCAGAGCAGAAGCTTTTTAAGAATGCCTTTCACTCTGCCCGGGGGACGGGGATTGATAAAAAATAGCCCAGAGAGAAATGGGATGTTAAACGAAATGCACTGCAGCGGGGGAAGGAAGCTGTCCTGAGATGTGCCGTAGAGCACGTGCCTGTCCC
The DNA here is from genome assembly GCA_008921705.1 of Burhinus oedicnemus. Taxonomy (NCBI): domain Eukaryota; kingdom Metazoa; phylum Chordata; class Aves; order Charadriiformes; family Burhinidae; genus Burhinus; species Burhinus oedicnemus. The sequence goes on from VFFE01008394.1 coordinate 802,348, forward strand.
CGAGCCCTGCGAGGGGCTGCGCTGCGGCGTAACAAAAACTCGCACCTTTTGTCTTTTTTTTTTTACTTTCATTATGGGTGTGGTTAAACTCTGAATGAGATGCAGCGCTTCAGGGGAATTATTCCAAGGAGAGAGATGAAATGAAGATACTTCGGATAAACCCCAAACCTTAGTACTGTCCTATTTGTGTTCGACTGTTTCTTGATAACTTAGACCAGATATTCAGCCAAAAATTAAGTCATTAAATCTGAAGCGTATTTATTAATACGGCGGTAAGGAACCTGAATTTGGGGTACCTGTAATAATGCCATCTGATCCGTGCAGCGGTCATGGCAAGCTGAATCCGTTGACTCGAATGGGAGCAGCGATCCCCCCCCCTTATCCCCATCTCCCCCAGGAGACGCAGCGGCAAAGCCCACCCTCTGCCTGGGCTGCGAGTACCAATTTCACGTCAGGGCGGTTTGTGTTTGGTGTTCAAACAGTACATTGAAACTGAATTATCTTCCGCTGTTTGTTTGCCATTTCCTTGGGGGATTTGGGTCTGCAGTATGCAAATATTATTTTTGAGGAGGCAGGTTTTTTTCTCCCCGGTGTTTTATCTGCAGTCGCTGTGTCTTATTACGTAGGATAAAGTTCAGAATTGAGGGGAAGCTTTCAACGGTTTCATATTATATTTTCTAAGATAAATTGATCTTGCATAATTTTTGAAGTACTGAAGCGTATTCTCAGGAAAAATTACTTCTAGTTCCTCTGGCCTTAGATCTCTTTAATTATTCCTCAGTTCTAAATCAGGAAGATAAATCTCAGTTCATCAGCCTGCGAAATGGCAGGATAGTTGTACCCACAATTGCAGAAATAACCCGTGGCAAAATGTGAAATGGATCTGGCAGCTCGCGCTGACTGCAGCGCATCATGTACCAGTCTCCTTGGTGTGCGGCTGTAGAAGATGATGATGATGATGATGATGAAGGTGGGAAGAGAGCCAGGCTTTGTGTAGCTGAGGAATAACCCTTTGCTGCTTGTAGGACCAACAGTAAATGAAGCCGCTGGCCATCGTCATGCTCTTCTCTGGCAGCGCACAAAGTCCACCCCTGCAAAACATCTGGGACTGCAGCTGGCGGCTCGTTTCACAGACTGGACGGAGGTTGAAATGCAGACTCTTTAAATAAATAAAAGGAAAATAAAAAATACCAGCAGGATTGCAGTTCTGCCCAGGAAATGAAACAATTCTTGCAGGAGGCTGTACATGTATTGTAGGGACTTGAAAAATACTCAGTTGTTGTTTGCTTCGGAAACTGCTTCCTGCCTGTTGTGTGGCAATCAGTGCCGTCGAGCAGGCGTCGGAACAGCCGGGTCGTCGTGCCTTTGCCCTTTGCTGTTTTGGAGCAAGCGGAGTTGATGGTCTTTTCTTGATTTGTGGTAACAGACCGAGTGCTGTCTTTCTGTAGACTCAGCTATTGGGGGAGCGTGAAGAGCAGCTCCCAGGCTTCATTCCTGTCTTGCTCACCAAAATCCACATCCTAGGAGATGAATGCCATTTTGATTCTTCAGCCCTTTGCATTAGAAAAGCTTTTTAATTACACAACTCAGCAAATGCCGGCAAAATTAAGTTCCTCGGAACCCATCCCGAGTCCCAGCATTGCTAACCCTCCTTCCAGCTGCTAGCTGGGGTGGACACAGTCTAGAAACCACTTTCCAAGGATGTCTCCAAAGTCCACCTCGGTATTCACAGCTGTGGTGACCAGTTGTCCATCATTTAGGCTCTGGAAATCTTGGCTTCATGTTGAAAACCTTTCCCTGCACTGTAAGTAGGAAAATCCTGCAGTCCGTAAGTAGGCATCAAGGAGAAGATGGGACTGATGTGAATGCGGCGCTGTGGCTTTATGTAAGAGATGGAATATCACAGAACTCCATTCATCTGAAGCTATTCTAAAAGCTGGTTTTGAGGACTTAAAAAGGAGGGGGAAAAAAGAGAACAAGACCAACAACAAAACCCCTTTAAGGGCAGCCTTCTCGGAAGAAAAAAGTAGAACTGCCAATATTGCAAAGTACATAATAAATCCGTGCTGGTTCCCGTGGTGGTTTTCAGCCTCTGTTTGCCACAAGTGATGTGTTGAGCAGGGAGGTGCCATGATGGGACCACCTGGTAGAGTTTGAAAAACTGGGCTTCAAAATCTGGGTGTACTATCCCAGCAAGTCTCTTCATCGAGTTTTTTTTTTTCCACAAAGTTTTAAATGAACACGATTAGTACCGATTTCTGAAAACTGCCTGCCAGCTGTGGAACTGCCACGACATGATGCTTCTGAAATGACACTAAAATAAGCGGGAGTGTTGATCTGCTGGAGGGTAGGAAGGCTCTGCAGAGGGATCTGGACAGACTGGATGCATGGGCTGAAGCCAACTGCATGAGGTTCAACAAGGCCAAGTGCCGGGTCCTGCACTTGGGTCACAACAACCCCAGGCAACGCTCCAGGCTTGGGGAGGAGCGGCTGGAAAGCTGCCTGGCAGAAAAGGATCTGGGGGTCCTGGTGGACAGCCGGCTAAACAGCAGTGTGCCCACGTAGCCAAGGCAGCCAACGGCATCTTGGCCTGTATCAAGAGTAGTGTGGCCAGCAGGAGCAGGGAAGTGACAGTGCCCCTGTACTCAGCGCTGGTGAGGCCACAGCTTGAGTACTGTGTTCAGTTTTGGGCACCACAGTGTAGGAGGGACATTGAGGTGCTGGAGCGTGTCCAGAGAAGGGCAACAAAGCTGGTGAGGGGTCTGGAGAACATGTCTTGTGAGGAGCGGCTGAGGGAACTGGGGTTGTTTAGTCTGGAGAAGAGAAGGTTGAGGGGAGACCTTCTCGTTCTCTACAGCTCCCTGAAAGGAGGTTGTAGTGAGACGGGAGCTGGTCTCTTCTCCCAGGTAACCAGAGATAGGACAAGAGGAAACGGGTTCAAGTTGCGCCAGGGGAAGTTTAGGCTGGACATTAGGAAGAATTTGTCACGGAAAGAGTTATCAAAGATTGGAAGAGGCTGCCCAGGGAGGTGGTTGAGTCACCATCCCTGGATGTGTTTAAAAGTTGTGTAGATGTGGTGCTTGGAGACGTGGTTTAGTGGCAGACCTGGTAGAGTAGGGTCAATGTTGGACTGGATGATCTTGAAGGTCTTTTCCAACCTGAATGATTCTATGAAATAATCAACTAAAAGAAGTCACATACGTTTTGAGAGTCAAATACGTTTTGGGCAGTACGGGGTGCGTATGGCGTATGATCTGGGCCCCCCAGGAGTAACAGTTTGGCAGTGAAGATCCTGTGCGATGAGCAGGAGGCTCTGTGTGGCGCTGGCTCGCAGGTCTCGCTCCTTGGGCACGCAGCGTGCTTGTCGTGCAGCGTTTTCTCGGTGTGCGCAGGATTGGCCTGTATGAGGGTGTTTTCCTGAAGACTGAAGTAAAAAAAAATAGGTTTGCTAATAGTCATATTGTAAAAGTGATTTTCTATTCAAAGACTAATGTGACTTTTAAAAAAAAAGTTATTTTAATTTTTTGTTAATGAGTAATTAGGAAATAATTTTGGGGTTTAACCATTGCTATATAAATTGGAAAAACGAGCTTTTATCAGTTCGTTGCTACATTGAATGATCTTGTATAAAGAAAAGAAATTACCAGCAAGATCAATGTGTCTGGTCATCCTTGATGGCTCTGTTTGTGCTTGATGGAATTAAAATGGGACTGGAGCGGGACTGAGTATGGAATTTAGAGGGAGGAGATGTTGTCCTTCAGCAGCTGATAGATATATATATATATAGAGAGAGAGATATATATACACACACATACGCTCTCTCTCATATCCATATATATATATTTAGCAGCAAGTCCAATGTGGGGAGTTTTGTTTTCTTTCCTCTTTTTTCAGAGAAGCAGGAGCAGCTTCAACAGGGTAACTCGACCTGAAGTCGGGAGGGTATTTAACAGATCTCGGGAAAGAAGAAGTGTGGTGTCTCCACAAAGAAACAGTAGTTCTTTCAGCCAGCAAGTTTGTTTATTGTGTGCGACGAAGCCTTGGCAGAGCAGAACTGCTGAGCTGTGTGCGTAGCGCCGTAATAACTCGAAGATATGCCTGGAAAGGGTGATAATCCTTATCCTAATTTAATGGTCTGCATAAGCTTACAGCAGTGTCGTTTACAAATATAAAAGAAAAGCAGTCAGACTTTGATTAATTCTTTTTTTATTATTTTTTTTAAGGGGGTCTCCTTTGCCTGAATATTCCCTTCCCAAACTCTCCCGGGATCAATTAGGGCTGTTCCTGGTGTGGATTTTCAGCGTACCCTGCATGCACTGGCCAGTGCTAGGCAATCCTGGCTGCCTGCTTTTTATCGTGTTGCACCATCAACTGCAGTGAGAAGGGATTTTTATTTAATAAGAACTGATTATCTGTTAAAGGAGGAGGGCCACCAAGATGCTGCGAGGGCTGGAGCCCCTCTGCTGTGAGGACAGGCTGGGAGAGTTGGGGGTGTTCAGCCTGGAGAAGAGAAGGCTCTGGGGAGACCTTGGAGCCCCTTCCAGTCCCTAAAGGGGCTCCAGGAAAGCTGGGGAGGGACTCTGGATCAGGGAGGGGAGCCACAGGACGAGGGGGAACGTTTTAAACTGGAAGAGGGGAGATTTAGATGAGCTATTAGGAAGAAATTGTTGCCTGTGAGGGTGGTGAGACCCTGGCCCAGGTTGCCCAGAGAAGCTGTGGCTGCCCCATCCCTGGAGGTGTTCAAGGCCAGGTTGGATGAGGCTTGGAGCAACCTGGTCTGGTGGGAGGTGTCCCTGCCCAGGGCAGGGGGTTGGAACTGGATGAGCTTTAAGGTCCCTTCCAACCCAAACCATTCTGTGATTCTATTAAGGTCCTACTTTTGATGAGAAAGTGGGCAGCCCCACGTGTGCCTGTATCAACTGTGTAGGGATGCTCCAGCTGACGCTGGCGTGGGTGCGCGGATGGTGGGCTGAAGGCTGGGGTGGGAAGGACAGACCTGCCTGGTACCAGGTTCCTGGGCAAGCCTGGGGTTTGTCTCCCTGGACTGGATACCTCCAGGATACTCTGGTTGCTGCAGTAACATCTGCTCTTCCACTGCGGATCCCCTGGCTCAGTTACGCTGCAAAAAGTGGACAGAAATTGCACACGTTTTTATGCAAAAGGCACATTTCTTTGGGCTGTGCCACCGTAGTACGAGTGGAACCTGAAGGTGATGGCTGGAGGTGCTGCGTGCAGGCTGCGTGGGTTTAGCGCTCCCAGAGAATAAGGTGCATCCACGCTGAAGCCACGGGTTTCTGACTGCGGCGTTTCAGCTCTGGTCTGCTCCTGCCCAGTGAACACCTAAGCAACTTCACAAGAGTAAAGGAGCATGAAGGACTTCTAAAAACAGACTTTGATGGTTTCATCTCCTTTGTTTCCTCACTCCTGTTGTTTACCTTTTGTCCGCTCCCTCTGTCTCTTTTTTTTTCTTTCTTAAAATTTATATAGGGAGTTCAGGCAATTTGAAGAACAGCAGTTAAAACTGCTGCCAAATTTAAGTTCCTTCTCCCCACCCCTTGTTACAGCCTCTGAATCTTGCTTAGTTTTCGACTGCAACACAGTCTTGTAAGGGTTTTTACACGGTCATTAGGCATTGTAAGGAAAAAACGTTTCTCTTAGTTTTGAAATTTTCAGCCTTTCATTTTTGTTGTATCTTGTATTGGGTGGCAAGGAGGAAGGATGCGGAGTCCAGTGCCGGGAGCTACTCCAGAGAGCTGTATCAAAATATTTACCCATTTCACAGCGAAGAATTAATGTCAGCTTCACAGGCAGTCTTTGAAGAAGTCATTTAATTAATTAGTTCAATTTAAAATAATAATCTTGTTGTGGTAATTGACCAAAAACTGAAGGGGGGGGGAGGGGAAGCACTATTTGAAACAGAGTATTGAGTAGCCGAATATTGTGCAGTGTGATTTGCATCGGTCGGTGTTTAATGTGAATTTTGGAAATGGTTATCAGAACAAGAACAGAGCTGGTGATCTGCAAAGAGTACTTTTAAGTTTTCTTTTTATAACTGGGAAGATTATTTCATGCAGTGGCGTTTTCGTTCCTTTGTTTTATAATATTCTGTAAATTACTTGGCTGAGAAGGGTTCTGACATGGCAGAACAGGGGTGAGTTCAGATGCAAGTGATTCAAGTTTGATTTTTTTTTAAAGTATGTTTTCTCCTATCTTCCAATCGTCACTTATCACCATATTAAAAAAGATAAAAATTACTATTTCTTGTACCGATTGATGCAGCTTTGTGGCCAATGTTTAGTCATTCCCCTCTGTTACGGTCCGGAGGCTTTTCCCACCAAACTGTGCACCACCCGTCAGGAAATTCAATTTTAAAACTATTTGTGATCATCGGGCATCTGTGAAAAAAGTGTTGCTTAAAAACTGGCAGCTGAAATGATCGCTACAAATGTCACGTCTTGGTAGGAAGTGCCGCCTGTGAGGTGACACTTGAGGCCGTGGGGTTTGGAGAGAAATACCTTCAAACTCGGGCTGGGCGTACCCTTCGTGCTCCTTAGCGATTTGCTGTGTTTTCCCGCAACGCCGCCCAGGGATGGCTGCTGGTCCCGCAGGAGCAGCCCCCTCATGGGGAGCTGCGCGCTCGGCTCGTGGTGGGACGATCCATCTGCTTGGGTTAAAAAACAGAATAAAAAATAACTTGCACCATATTATCTGCCAGCTTCGAGAGAGAGAGAGATAAAGTTTCGAGCTGCAGTTTCTGCTCCAGCCACGCTTATTCATGTAGTGATGGCACCTTCAGCAGAGACCAATAAATTATGCCTGTTTAATCTAGCGTTGTAAAGAAAACTAAATTCTCCCATGAGCAAGTACCACTGGAAAGGTAAAGTTATCTTCTTTGGTGCAGATAACATTTTTCTCATTTATTTGGGCATTTTTGCTGGTCCGTTGCAAGTTTAATTTTTCTGTCACTAATTCTGGCTTTATGAACAGACAAATGTTAATATCCAAACTAAAATAATTGCTCTAAAGTAATTGAAGAGGAGATTGTGGACTTGAGCATAAAAAGCACTATTGAGTTGTTTTTTACATAGTAGGAAATGTCGACTGTCTCTGCCAAGCTTTGCACACACGTGATTGGGTAAGTTTTGTGACTGGGAGAACTTAGATCAGATATAAGAGACTCCATTTCTCCATTTCCCATGAGTCTTTTTTTTATTTGTGAACATCAACAGGAGACCAAACCAGAGCAAATACCAGTGGGGCATGAGAAAAAGTTACCAAAACGCTGCTTTTCTCCTTACTAGGGGAAAATTAGACTTGGTTCATCTTAGCTGCGTGGACCTCAGTGTGGTTACAACTCCGTATTTTGCTTAAAAAAGGAAAAATACATTAACCAGAAATTAGCTCTGAAAGCCAGGTGTGATGTGGTTGTTTCCTTTCTCATGGCAGCCACCAGCTCGGCCCACTTAGAAGATCTGGCTTACCTGGATGAGCAGAGGCACACTCCCCTGCGGACCTCCCTCCGAATGCCGCGGCAGAGCATGGCCGGCGCCCGCACGCAGCAGGACCTGCGAGGTAGGAGCGCGCTGGAGGCTTCGGGGCTTTCACTGGCCTCTCGGGGGTGGGAGTTTGTCCACGTCCGCGTGAAAATGCTGGAGCAGGATGGTTTTACGTACAAGTATTAAGCGCTGCCTCTCCAGGAGGATGTGAACCAGTCTGCTTCATCTCCAGCATCCTTCTGGGTGACATGGCCAAATTGGAGGGGAGAGAAAATAAATGAAGTTTTGAACAAAGTAGTCCTTCTGTCTGGTGGTGGTTGGCTGGATGGTGCCCCACGATCAGAGAAGTGCCATCGATGTAACATTTTGGGGTTCCTTTTCTGAGCTGACCTAGATGTCTGGCTTGTTGGATACACACTCTATGGAGCCATGGTATAAAGACACGTCCCCCATCTCAGTCCTGCAGACACTGCTGGTATTAAAGAGGTTCTCACACCCACCCCCAGCCCCCCCCCCAACATTCTGTAGTTGAGCTGTTTGGAAGAGCCTGCGCCTTAATGTTTCGGAGCCTCAAATTCTGTTTCGGGTGGATTATAGAGGATTCCTCTTAACTGAGTTGGCCCAAAGTCCGAGCAGCCTCATTTTTGGGGAGCACAAGTACAAATCTGCTCACTGTACATGAAAAACAGCGTGTTGCTCTGTGCCCCGAGGCGGGGTGATGGCCATCTCCTCTGTGTGCAGCTTGCCGAGGGTGCTGCCCTCCTGGAGCCCTACGGCTGAGTCTGGGATGATGGCACAGGCGGCATGTGCCTAGGGACAGCCCAGGTCTGAACCCGCACCCCTGGCTCAGGAGCATTACCCTATACAGGATCACAGAGTGGCAGGGGTTGGCAGGGACCTCCCGGAGATCATCTAGTCAGGTCGGACAGGAGCGCATCCAGGCGGGTTTGGAATATCTCCGGAGAAGGAGACTCCACCACCTCTCTGGGCAGCCTGTTCCCGTGCTCCAGCACCCTCAAAGGAAAGAAGTTCCTTCTCGTGTTCAGATGGAATTTCCCATGTTCCAGTTTGTGCCCATTGCCCCTTGTCCCGTCACTGGGCACCACTGAAAAGAGTCTGGCCCCGTCCTCTCGCCACCCGCCCTTCGGATATTGCTGAGCATTGATGAGATCCCCCCTCAGCCTTCTCTTCTCCAGGCTGAACAGCCCCAGGTCTCTCAGCCTTTCCTCACCAGAGAGATGCTCCAGTGCTCTGAGCATCTTCGTAGCCTCCCCTGGACTCTCTCCAGCAGTTCCCTGTCCTTCTGGAACTGGGGAGCCCAGCACTGGACACAGTGGCCTCCCCAGGGCAGAGCAGAGGGGGAGGATGACCTCCCTGGACCTGCTGGCCACGCTCTTTTCAATGCACCCAGGACATCATTGGCCCTCTTGGCCACAAGGGCACATTGCTGCCCCATGGGCAACTTGGTGTCCCCAGGACTCCCAGGTCTTTCTCTGCAGAGCTGTTTTCCAGCCCGTCAGCCCCTAACCCCTACTGGTGCATGGGGTTATTCCTCCCCAGGGGCAGGTCCCTGTTCCTCCCTAGGTACATCCACCCCTGTATCACATGGGGATATTCCTGCAAAAGATCCCCAAATTCCTCTCCCTCATTGCTCCCCTACCAGCCCTCTGTCAACCTCTGACCACTGCGGGGTTGAGGCTTTGATAGTTTCTAAAAAAAAATGAGAATTTTGATGGGCTGCTGTTTTTTTCTTCTTTTTTCGAACAAAAAGCAAAGGTTTACAGCCCCCGCTTCCCAGCGTGCAGCGTACGGCAGGGAAGGAGCCGAGCGCAGTGCATGGGGCCACCATCCCGACGCGTCCCTCTTATGGACGCTCACAATACCAGTATTCAGGCAGCCCTTTGACTTCTGAAAGGCCTTTTGAGAGGGGAAATTTTTGTGGTTCGTCCTGGCAAATGCCACAAAAAAGACGTTAGCAATGAGAAGAGGAGCCAGGGCTGACATTTTAGTATTTTGTTTATT
>VFFE01008394.1:812975-887229 GCA_008921705.1 Burhinus oedicnemus
ACCTCTCTGGGCAGCCTGTTCCCGTGCTCCAGCACCCTCAAAGGAAAGAAGTTCCTTCTCGTGTTCAGATGGAATTTCCCATGTTCCAGTTTGTGCCCATTGCCCCTTGTCCCGTCACTGGGCACCACTGAAAAGAGTCTGGCCCCGTCCTCTCACCACCCGCCCTTCGGATATTGCTGAGCATTGATGAGATCCCCCCTCAGCCTTCCCTTCTCCAGGCTGAACAGCCCCAGGTCTCTCAGCCTTTCCTCTCCGGAGAGATGCTCCAGTGCTCTGAGCATCTTCCTAGCCTCCCCTGGACTCTCTCCAGCAGTTCCCTGTCCTTCTGGAACTGGGGAGCCCAGCACTGGACACAGCGCTCCAGCTGTGGCCTCCCCAGGGCAGAGCAGAGGGGGAGGATGACCTCCCTGGACCTGCTGGCCGTGCTCTTTTCAATGCACCCAGGACATCATTGGCCCTCTTGGCCACAAGGGCACATTTCTGCCTCATGGGCAACTTGGTGTCCCCAGGACTCCCAGGTCCTTCTCTGCAGAGCTGCTTTCCAGCCCGTCAGCCCCTAACCCCTACTGGTGCAGGGGGTTATTCCTCCCCAGGGGCAGGTCCCTGTTCTTCCCTAGGTACATCCACCCCTGTATCACATGGGGATATTCCTGCAAAAGATCCCCAAATTCCTCTCCCTCGTTGCTCCCCTACCAGCCCTCTGTCAACCTCTGACCACTGCGGGGTTGAGGCTTTGATAGTTTCTAAAAAAAAATGAGAATTTTGATGGGCTGCTGTTTTTTTCTTCTTTTTTCGAACAAAAAGCAAAGGTTTACAGCCCCCGCTTCCCAGCGTGCAGCGTACGGCAGGGAAGGAGCCGAGCGCAGTGCATGGGGCCACCATCCCGACGCGTCCCTCTTATGGACGCTCACAATACCAGTATTCAGGCAGCCCTTTGACTTCTGAAAGGCCTTTTGAGAGGGGAAATTTTTGTGGTTCGTCCTGGCAAATGCCACAAAAAAGACGTTAGCAATGAGAAGAGGAGCCAGGGCTGACATTTTAGTATTTTGTTTATTACCAGACAACTCCAGCTGGATTCACCCCATGTCCTTGGGGTTTCAGGCCCCCCCTATAATTTCCATCCCACTTTTAATCTGAGCACGGTCTTCGGCCGCATCCTCAAGCGATGGCCGTGACAGCCCTGTGTCTGCAGCAGGTGGCCAGGTTAATGCCTCATCCCCATCGTTTGTCATTGCACAGATGAGTAAATGGCTGAGAAAGCTCGTTTGGGACTTTTTCTGGTCGTTGCTGTCCCATGAGACTAGTTTGTTCTCCCCTGTACGTAGGGTTCTGTTGGCGGTACCTTAAACTTTCCTTTTCTCTGGGTTTTTTTTTTTTTTGAGCAATTGCCCCTCATCCTTGGGGGATCGGGAGCCGCAGGGTGGCAGGTTGGGTGTTTGCTCGGCACCGCGAGCACGACCTGTTCCAGCCTGCTTGGGGTTACTACCAAATACACGATGTCCCAACTGGAAGACAAAAAAAAAGTGTTTTTTGCATCGCTTTGGATCGCAGTCTGTAATGAAATCATATTGGCTGGTGAGGCAGTCATAAAAATGTATTAGCAGGCAGTCAGTGAAGAAAGCAAAGTTTGACAGACAAAATTTCCATATGTTCGAGTGGAGTGGCTTGCCAAGGCTTCGTAATTTGCAGTGATTGCATCCAAAACATTAAACTTTATTGTAGGAACAGAATCAAATTGTTTTCCAGACACACTTTTAAAAACCATGTAGCACTACATATTTTCTTTCTTCTTTTTGTTCTTCTTTTTTTTCTCTCTTTTTTTTGTGAAGGTTGCATGAGATTACCAGCAGTGTTTCAATTTTTTGGAATTTGCTTCTGATCCTAGTTGAGGTACCGTGCTATTTTTGAAAAGAGAGGGAGAGAAGAGGATGTGAAAAAAACCAAACCACCACTATTTGGAAATATTTTCATTTCATTGACTATGTGAGAGGGGTTTTTTCCCCCAAAATATTACATGTTCCAGATATTACTGTGAAATTGCATCGGTCTGGGCTGTTACAATCACCAGCTTTGTTCCAACTGGAAATCCTAAACTTGGGTTTAACTGTAATATCTCCAGTCTTGGCACTGGGCTGAAATAGCGAAGCAATTCCTGGCCCTGTGTCGGGGGACACGTTACAGCCCACTGATTTATTCCCAGTGTTCAGGAATCCCAGTGCAGAGAAGCTAAATGGGAGACGGTCCCTGCTATTTTTTGTTAAATCTGTTGTTTTAACCAGGGGAGTAATTTAGCAATCCCAACGGCTAAGAGCGTGACAAGTATTCGTACCACTGGCAGGTTTTTAATAGAATGGTGAACACGATTATTGCTTTTACTATTTTCAGGCAGCGGGATTTGTAGCTGTTCGGGGTTGCTGTAACCCAAGGTAGGGGATGATGGCGGGGATGTACCGTGGAGCAGGAGCCAGGGAGCAACCAAATTATATGGTATTAGAACATCCCGACTGTTGCCATCGTGGGTTTTTTTCTCCAAAAAGCAAATGTCAGCGCTGAGGCAGGGTGCTTAGGTGAGGTTTGGAGGGGAGGAGGGGATGGCTCAGGCTCCCCAGTCCGTTGCTTACCAATACAAGCGGTACGGCAGGAGCGTGTTTTCCTTAAACTGGCTTTTACAGTTTTCTGGGTTTTTTTTCCTCATGGTGTGTGTTTAATACTGTCACCTTTTGGGCAGGAGGGTTTCGTGCGGTTCTTAAAAACGCTGAAAAATAGTTTAACCTCTTCAGGTCTTTGAAAAATAGGCCCTGGTCTCATCCTGATGGATGTATACATTTAAGATGACGCTTGAAAGAAGTTGCAGTTTAAAGTGAGTAAGGGAAATAAACTCGGACATTTGGCAATTTATGGGTTCTTATTTAACGAAGGACACAGCAGGTGCTGTGTTACTCAGAATTATGAAATCGCCAAATAGTTTGGGTGGGAAGGGACCTTTAAAGGCCATCTACTCCAACCCCCCTGCCATGAGCAGGGACATCTTCAACCAGACTAGGTTGCTCAGAGCCCCGTCCAACCTGGCCTGGGATGTTTCCAGGGATGGGGAATCTCCCACCTCTCTGGGCAACCTGGGCCAGTGTCTCACCACCCTCAGCGTAAAAAATGTCTTCCTTGTATCCGGTCTAAATCTCCCCTCTTTCAGAATCACAGAATGGTTTAGGTTGGAAGGGGCTTTAAAGATCATCCAGTTCCAACCCCCTGCCACGGGCAGGGACACCTCCCACCAGACCAGGTTGCTCCAAGCCCCATCCAGCCTGGCCTTGAACGCCTCCAGGGATGGGAACTGCATTTCATTGTAAGAAATATTAAAGGTCTTCTCACCTGGGCTTCCTCTCGATGTATTGGCAATATCCAGGCTGTGCAGCTTCGCCCTGTAGGAGCTTTCTTTGGACGACCAGATCCGTCTTCCACCAGGGATACTAAAATGGCAACAAAACGCATCTAGAACAAAATGTAAAACAACTAATGAGCTGTGGATGCTGATTGCCAACGTAGCTGAGAAAAAACTCCTGTTCGAAGAGAGGGGAGTCTGTAAAACACATGATTTCTGAACAGGCATTTTAGAGTCTTTCAGCAACTAAAATAACTAAAAATTGACTTTGTGTAGCAGAGGATGGACCTACATGGTAAAGCAGGACGGGCCTCTCCCTGACTTTGCTCCTGCTCGTTTTCAGCTCGCTCCTTCTTTTTCAATTGTGCATGTAATACAACCAGCTTTGGTTTGATTTAATTGAAGTTTTCAGGCACAAAAACGAGCCAGGTTGGGTATGGTAGGCAGTGTTTCAGCTTGGGATTGGAATTTATTGCTTGAGCTCTACAGAAGCTTGCACAGTATTTCATCAACTCTCAGGAAAATTTTACGCTACCAGACTTCATTCTGTCCCACTCCACACGCTATTTTCCAGGAAAGCTATGAGTTTAATTTACGTTAAGATATTATCAGAAGTTCTGGGTGTTTCTGGGATCCTCTGGCCAACGGGGTTGGAACTAGATGATCTTTAAGGTCCCTTCCAACCTAAACCATTCTGTGATACCCTTTGTGTGTTCGGGGTGTTGTGGTCAAAGGTGTAGGCGTCACACAGCCTCGAAGCCATCTGCACCTCTGGAAAGAAACCGAGGTTTGAGTCCAGGTCTCCACCATGGGAAACAGGAGTTTATTGGATCCTGTAGCTTTTATATTAAATCAGTCTTGTCTCTGCGTTAGCTCCCAAGACCATTTGGTACCTGTTAGGCTTCTGGCTTTCAGAAGAGCATTATTGTACATTTTCACTCACTAACACGACATGTCACATATACACACGCATGCACAAATAAAGTAAAGCTGTAGCTTATCAAGCACAAATCTTAGCTTGATGTTTTCCAAATGGAGTCTTTTTTTTTGTTTTTATTTCATGTTATATATATAATATTGGTGGCATGATGCAACCAAAAAATTTCCCCTGTCAAATGCACTGCTGGAACATTTAATTTACATCAGTCGGGCCACTACAGCTGGTTATCTGCTCGTGCGATATGCCATCCTCTGGTGGGAAGCCCATCGGTCCCGCTGACACTGAGAGCCAGGAGCTGTGATGGGGACATGGGGACACGCAGCCCCGGGGCTGCCTCGTCCCCTCCCACCGCCAGCGATTTTGCTTCTCCGGCGCCTTCCCGTGCCAGCACATCCCACTGCGCTCGCGTGACGGGCCCCAGCGAGGGGAATCAAACGAGCTGCTTGTGAGCTCATGCAATTCAAAAGCCATCTCCACCCCAGGATAAATTTAAAGCATATTCATCATTTTCAAGTGGGAATAAAAATATAGCTCCTGTCTGCAGCATTTTTCTGTATCAGTTTAAAAAAAAAAGGGGGGGGGGATTATAAATACCGAACGTTTTTAAATACCAGCTATTTTCCTTAGGCATGTCTGATGTAACGGTAAATCCCAGCCCATTTATCAGCTCTGGTTTAACAGATCAGCAACCTGGTCAGGTCTGCGAAGGATTTCAAGACGATTTGAGTGGTGGGCATCAGTTCAGCGGTTCCCTGGGGATGGTCTCGGTGCAGTGCTGGAGTCGGGCGCGGGGACTGGTGGCAGAGCCTGGAGTTCGGGGGAGCAGCTCTGCTGCTGCTGGAGCATGAGGGAGCCGGCGCCGGCATCACTTGTAGCTTCCAGGGGGATTCATTGCACAAAGCACCCAGCTCGACACAGCACGCTGGTCTCTTCAAAACCCACATGTTTGTATTTACAGTAGGATCACAGAATCATAGAATGGTTTGGGTTGGAAGGGACCTTAAAGCTCATCCAGTTCCAACCCCCTGCCATGGGCAGGGACACCTCCCACCAGACCAGGTTGCTCCAAGCCCCGTCCAACCTGGCCTTGAACACCTCCAGGGATGGGGCAGCCACAGCTTCTCTGGGCAACCTGGGCCAGGGTCTCACCACCCTCACAGTCAATAATTTCTTCCTGAGATCTAATCTAAATCTCCCCTCTTCTGGTTTGAAGCCATTACCCCTCGTCCTGTCGCTACACGCCCTTGTAAAAAGTCCCTCTCCAGCTTTCTTGTGGGCCCCTTTCAGCTACTGGAAAGCTGCTATAAGGTCTCCCTGGAGCCTTCTCTTCTCCAGGCTGAACCACCCCAACTCTCTCAGCCTGTCCTCACAGCAGATGTGATATTTCATCTCTTACATAAAAGCCACAGTTCCTCATTCACATCACACATTCTCTAATCCTCTGATCATCTTGGTGGCCTCCTCTGGCCCCGCTCCAGCGGGTCCATGTCCTTCTTGTGTTGGTGTCCCCAAAGCTGGAGGCAGCACTGCAGGGGGGTCTCCCCAGAGGGGCAGAATCCCCTCCCTGGCCCTGCTGCCCACGCTGCTGGGGATGCAGCCCAGGATGCGGGGGGGCTTTCTGGGCTGCCAGCGCACGTTGCCGGCTCATGTTGAGCTTCTCATCTACCAACACTCCCAAGTCCTTCACCTCAGGGCTGCGTCCATTCTCCACCCAGCCTGGATTTGTGCATGGGCTTGCCAAGATCTTACTGTAGCACAGCTATAACCTCTTCCCATGTAGATAAAGCATCCCCCTGTTGTAATTTGATAAACAGTTTTCAATGAGTTTGTACAAAGTCTGGTGGAATAGCGTTATCTGTACCCCCAAGGGCTTCAGGCCAGAGCAGGAGGTCTGCCTGGGGATTAAACCACCCCCGACACGTCCACACGGAGGGTGAGTGGGTGGAGAAATGACCAACGTCAGCAGTTGCTGAATGACGTTTGTGCTTTTTCAGTGTCTGAGGGCTTTTAAAACTTCAAAGGAACCAAACGGTCTCCACTGGAAGTAGCTAATGTAAATGATGGGAGTGTGGTCGTGCCAAGAGATAAGCAAAGCGATAGTGTTTTTACTTAAATCCTCAGCAGCCCTGCTCAGGGAACTCCTCCTCTGCAGCTTCATGGGATTTCTTGTAAAATATGCTATGAAGACATCTAGATTTTGTATTTTTGTTTTCGTTTGCGGTGTGCCGAATGATCTCAAAACAAATGGAATTCAACTTCTGTGATCCACAGCTCCAATTTTCCAGAGCTTACCACATGTGTCAAGCACAAGATGTGTGTGGCAGTTGGAAGGTGTGTTCAGAGCTGCCATACCAGGTCTGGAGTCGTGTCCCATGGATGTAGCTCCATCCATGTCCCTTAGCCCTCACTTGAAGGAATTATGTTCTAAAATTCGAGGTTTGCAGCTAAAACACACCGTGTGAGTAACCTCCACTGAGTGGGACTCACCTGCTGTCTTTGTGGCCACCTTCTGAAAGTTTTTAATTAAGAAACCATTTTGGCGATGAAGTGGGAAGATCCAGCAACTGTCTCTGCCAACACAAAGTGCTTCCATCACTTTTTTTCTTTTTTTTTTTTTTTCAGATTTATACGTATCATCTCCCAATTACAGATCTCATCGGCAGAACACGCCATATGAGTTGATCTTTCTGATAGCATCTTTGCACCGGATCCGTGCCTAGTTGTTACTCTTTTTAGGTGTGCGTTCCCTAGATAGCTTGTGCCAAATGGAAAGAATGGCAAATACCCTCTCCCTCCACCCCCAAATGTTCCTGAAAAAGTTTCAAGGCTGGTTTGGGTTTAGTTGTACATTTTCTTATAATCTAATGCATTCAAAAATGGGGAAAAGTAACACAATCAATAGCCATGACTGTAGATGTTCGCATTGCGCCAGCATACGTGAGCTGTGGGGGGGTATTTCTTGCACTCCCTGTTAACTTTACGTTGCCTGCAACACCGCTTTCCTCGGGAAAAGAGACAATGCTTGGACTGATTTAACATTTCTAAGTGCTAAGATGGTTTTTGTCCTCGTTGTACTGAAGAGGTGAACAGACATATATCTATACATCGACCAGACGTACAATACTGTGTCACAGGGGGATGGGGACAGCTGCCTTGGAAAGCGGACCTGCGGCGTGGCCTTTAATTCTGGTGAATTTAAGCAAGAAATGTCATTTCTCCAGCTTCGCCTTCCCCAGCTGTAAACTACTTCCTCCTGTAAAATTCTCTGAACTCCTTTGGTGGAAAATGCTGTGAATGAGCCAGATGCTTTTAACAGCAAACCTGCGGGTAATAAACAAGCTTGTATTTTTTTCACCTTTTGCGATGAAAAGATTTCGAAGGAAGATTAAACAGCTATTTCCAAACTGTAGTTTTACCGTTAGCATTGATGTTTATGTTCTCTCCCCGTGTTTCTTCTTTACAGTACGCTTCGCACCGTACAGACCTCCCGACATCTCTCTGAAACCACTGCTCTTCGAGGTGCCCAGCATCACCACCGAGTCCGTCTTCGTTGGCCGGGACTGGGTTTTCCACGAGATAGACGCGCAGCTGCAGAGTTCAAACGCCAGCGTCAATCGAGGGGTCGTGATCGTTGGGAACATCGGGTTTGGAAAAACCGCCATCATCTCCAGACTGGTTGCGCTCAGCTGCCACGGCACACGTATGAGACAGATTGCTTCTGATAGCCCACATGCCTCTCCGAAACGTAAGTACAGCAGTGCGCAGAGCTTCAAAAACCAGAGACCTTTTCCATCAACTTTTATAAAGGTTTTGGCTGAAAAGATCCCATTCCTCTTCAGGCCCAAGAAATAGGCTTAGACTTTGTTGCCAAGCAAAGGAAGCGCCTGTCAGCGGTATTTATATTGCTTCTGTTCCAAATCTACTTTTTAAAGAGTCAAACTCTTGTTTCCCTGACTTAGAAACATGATGGATTTTTTCTGATTGGGAAGACTCCAATTTGAATTGCCAGTATTCTATTGCTACAAATCCACGCCGATGCATTCTCCTTCCCATACGCTTTGTTTATCTCAGTTTATCATGGTATAAACGTTCAGGGTGGGTCCCCAGCCCACCTAGGCTCGGCACCCAGCATCGCTCCGCCTCTTGTGCTCCCAGCCAGTTCACATCGCTCTGTGCTGGCAGGTTTGCAGGTGGGGACGGCAACATTTAAAAATCATTCAGCTCTCGGTAAGTGAATAAGACAGGACTAAAAATACTGGGTTAGGTACCTAAAGGTATATCTTTGAGGATCTGGGTCACCGTATCTCAGTGAAACTGCGGTTACATCTGTTGGCTGGAATGCAGTACTCTTAGCCGTGTCGAAATGTCTGAAATGTCACTGAATGTTGGCACGTTGACTCGTGTCACTTGTCAGAGCTAAATGAACAATGCGTAGTGAAAGGCAGGGCTTGTTGCTATATTTTAACTGCAGCTCTGCAGTGCACCAAGTGTATGTCTCCCCAGTCTGCTTAGAGGCACTGTGGAGATGAGAGACTACTCTAATTAACTGTTTCTGGACTAAAAGCTTAGATATTTCAAATGAGGAAGTGCCCTGCATCTTTCATGCACAAAGGACCAAGATCCTTGGTCACACCTAACACGTTCCCACTTCAGTTCCCACTCTGGTTTGTCCATGAAGTTGAAAGCTGAATGAATCACAGAATCCCCGGGGTTGGCAGGGACCTCTGGAGATCATCTAGACCCTGCCAGAGCAGGGTCACCCAGAGCAGGTTGCACAGGACGGCATCCAGGCAGGTTTGGAATGTC
Source organism: Burhinus oedicnemus (assembly GCA_008921705.1). NCBI lineage: Eukaryota > Metazoa > Chordata > Aves > Charadriiformes > Burhinidae > Burhinus > Burhinus oedicnemus. Next base: position 822,101 of record VFFE01008394.1, read on the forward strand.
TCCAGAGTCGGAGACTCCACCACCTCTCTGGGCAGCCTGTGCCAGTGCTCTGCCACCCTCAAAGGAAAGAAGTTCCTCCTCATGTTCAGATGGAACTTCCTGTGTTCAAGTTTGTTCAGGTTTGTTCCTCGGTGTCAGTTACTGGGATGGAGACCTTCAGAATCAATCAACTAATTTGGCTTTATTTCCTAAAGAGACCACAAGTCCTGGTCTAGCTATAGAAGATAATAGTTATTCTGCAAGGCTTTTTTTATTTTTTTTTCACACGCTGAAAAAAAAATCCATTCTGCTTAGTAAAATCTATGTTTAATAATAAATGCTAATCAGGTGACCTGACTATACTACAGCAGTTGTGCTCTCAGCATTAGTAAACTGGCGTAAAAACAGCCTCATGCTCTTAATTCCCGTCTCAGAAAAATAATACAGGTGAGGGTGGTGTTGCATGCTCAAAATCAAGAATGTGTATCACTGCTAACCCATTCAGGGTTTAATTATGCAGGCAGTAGTCGTCCTCCTTTGTTGTTTGCCATTAAATGGGTCATTGTTTGCATTACGATTTCAAGTCAAGCCCAAGGATGCGTTGCAGCAGCTCATTCAGGAAAATCCTCTGCTCGTACAGTCGGCACTTAAGAGGACTGTTGCTTTTAAAACGTTCCTAAAAGACAGACATCGGTAATTAGACATCATCAAGTACTGCGTGTCTTAGTGTCGTTCAAAAAATACTCTGTATGAGCACTTATGCGTGAAAATAAGAGCGGTTTGAAAATGTTATCCGCAAAGGCCAGGTGAATGGACTGCTGTAGCAAGCTACTGGTAAAGCCAATTTCTGCTTTGCCGGGCAAAAGAAACAGCTAAAACATAACAGAAAGCGGTTAAACTTGACAGAGATGATTTCAGTATAATTCATTATTTGCTTGCAAGCCTTTTCCAGATCCTGGTGCAACTCCTTGTCTCCCTCTCATTACAGTCATGGGCTTCAGATGGATACGTTAGCGGTGGCTCTCCATTTAGTCATGTTATAAAATAGGCACATAATTCAGAAAAACTGGCTGTCTCCACTGAAGAAGGACTCGGAACCAAATGAACCAGCGATGGTTCATAATGAGGGAAGATCCCTTGGCAGAAGAGCTCTGCACTAAAATACACCAAACTCAAAGACCTTCGAGAGCACACAGTTCACTCAATTATTGTGATTATTTTAAAGTCGATGAGATTACAGGGGAGAAGATGAATAAGACAAGCACAACACTTCATCTTAGCAGTCCTTTCCAAAAATGCTGCTTCCAAAGGAAGTTTCTTGGGGAGTCTCTGGCCTGGCTGGATGGTGTCACAGTCTGAAATCCTAACCGGAGTGTTTGTGGAAAGAATTTTACTTGCTGTGCATGACCTGCTAGAAAACAGTCTGTAATAATAACGTCGGTCGTGCTTGTTCTGTAGCAATTCATACCCTGTTTCCTTGGGACAGATGTGGATGCAAACCAAGAGCTGCCCTTAACCCAGCCGCCTTCTGCTCACTCGTCCATCACCAGCGGGAGCTGCCCGGGGACTCCCGAAATGCGCCGGCGCCAGGAAGAGGCCATGCGGCGACTTGCTTCACAGGTACGGAAACATTCCTCTCGGGATTTTTTTGGTCTTTGGGAAAATGTGAATTTTAACAGAACCTGTTGGAAGGTCTCCTGCCTTACATCACTTGGTGTGCTGGAAAATGTCTGCGTCTAAATGCTTACTGGGAGAGCCTAGAGAAAAACTTCTGGAACAAGTTTTATTATCCTAGGAAGGTTATTTCTGTAAAATGAAAGTCCCATTACATCAAATAACTCCCCTTCTGCTCTGAGAGTTTATCTTTTCCAGCCATCATACTTGATCCTTACAAATGTTATAATACGACATAGTTGCCAGAATAATTGTAATTTCTCTTCAACGACGAAAACAAAATTGCCCAGTGTTTGCCCAGTGTTTTGTCTTCAAAAGAGCAGGTATCGTACGGTGGGTAAAGGTGCAGACTGTGAGCGTTACTGCTGTGTGCGTGCTTCGGCGTTTTTTTGGAAAAAGTCTACAAAACCGATCATAGCCTTTTGAGCGATACACAAATCATTCGCTGTTACGGCAAGGGTGGATTGTATAGAACGCGTTCACTTGCTGTAGGTGAGATTTACAGCTTGAATTTTATTGTGTTGCTGAGATTTAGCCCTACTTTTGTGGTGGTGGGAAGGTGCCATTATATCGCTTTGAAATCCGAGGAGCTTGCTCCTCCTACACCTTTTGAGAGGATGGGAGCAGTTAATGCTTTCCTGCTGCCTGCTCCCACTTCGGAGAGGAAAATGTCAAGCAAAGTCTTTGTTCTAAATTATTGCCAGGATGTGTTTGGCTTGGCTTTTTGTGCCAGATACTGTCTTGTCGTATCTGCTTTTCTGCTGCACCCAGACGGCAAGGCAGAGAGCGTGTGAGAGCTGCGTAAATAAATATCAGGACTTGATATTCTCCTCTTCCACGTGGAGTTCTTGAAAGGAATGCAATGGCCGGGTCTGGTTTTGTTCAGGACGCATTAGTCATCGTACGCCTTGCAAATCTTTGCATTACAGACTACCAGAAAGTGCAGTAAAGTGTGCTATCTGCTTAAATACCTCATCTATCTCAGCTCTCTTCCCCTGAGTGCTTAAGTAATCCTGCTGGATACGTAACGGATAAATGGACTCAGTTTTAGCTTCAGTTTCCTCCTGAAAAAGGTAAGGGATATGACTGTCTCAAACATCGTGTCGTATCCACGCCATAGATCATGCACCAAAGCTTTTTTTACGTATCTGATCACTGGAGGAAGGAGCAAGAAATCTTTGTAGCCAAAAATAAAGTAAAAATAGGTTGTTATACCCTGGCTGCAGAGTCCTTTGGGAAGGCGTTTTAAAACCCTGCTCATTCCCTAGCCAAAATTTTTTTGCAAAGCCAATCCTGCATTTTGCTGTCAGAACATAACGAATGAGTCGGGAAGATGCACTACCTCCTGTGCTAGCAGCAGGATTACCGGCTTTTAGTAGGATTGGTAATCTCCCCGTGAATCTCGACTACTGTACATGTAGGCAGGTTCCAGAAATAACCGTCACCGCTTTCCAAACATTAGGCCTTCATGAAAAGATCAATGCCGAGGCTGATGAGTTGACCTTAGAGTACTTGGAATCGCTTCTTCTACCCGAATAGCTGACACAGCATGTGGAACTTCTGAAAAGCTTTGCAGTGTTTAGCAAACAGTTCCTGGGATGAGTCAGAGCAGCAGCGGCACGGCTTGACTCAGCGTTCGGAGACCTGCGGTCTGTTCCCAGCTTCCCCATTAGCCTTGTTGGGATCCTTGGAGACCAGCATCTCATCTGCCTGCCTCCGTTTCCCTGCCTACTAAAAGAAAAGTGATCCGTGCAGATAATGGTCCTTTGATACCTGATGCTGGAAGGAACACGTAACTGGGTGTTACTTGATTTTCTCCAGTCGGAAAAGCAGTTGTCTTCCAGGTGGTGCTGCAGCGTGTGCCTGGATGAAGCCATGCATTGAAATAAAGCACATGCTTAAATCCCGATTCAGAGCTTCATTTCCTACCACAAAGGGAAATTTTTCTGACAGTATAGGAGATTTTTTTGGTTTGTTTGATTTTTATTTTTTTTTTGGAACTCCATGTTCCTGCTGATGATTCTTTATCCTATACAGCACTCCTGGTTTTATTGCATCAGAGCCTTTTCCAGAACTGCTGCGCAGCACACTACAAACAGTAAGTTTGATGGATTATCAAGCCTCAGGAAGGGAAATAAAGGCAAATAAAATGATTTAAGATGTTTGTCAAATTGATAGCTGGAAGTCGTGTGCCTAGTGCACTCCTAGTAACCTCCTGAGTAGTACAACTCAGCATCACCGCTGGTGAACGCTTGCTGTCAACAGCAGATAAATTGATTTGCTCAGAAGGAACCGTGCCGTATGATGTCCTCCTAGATAAAACAAACACTGCCTATTCCACCCCAGCTGTGGGTTTTGAAGTGTCTGAGTGACACTGGGAGAAAAAGGATTACTGACCTGGCAACAGAATTGAAAATCCATTAAAATAACAGTGTTGAGCTCTTTGTTCTGCGCGTGATCGCCTCATTCAGAAACTCGATCACACGCGTCTAACTTGCCTTTGAGAGATCGTGAGAATTTGTTGTTCGTAAGAGGCTTTGAAGATGCTGAACTCTTATACAGAGCAAATACACTCAATATTTTGGTAGACAATAGTAAAAATAGTTGGCTAAAATAATTTAGCTGCCTAATCTGAATGTCTGATGCTACATTCTCCAGCAGGCGTTCTAGGGGACAGTTTAGGGAGACCTTCACATGGATAAGCTAAAAGCTCTCCAAAGTCTAATCTAAAAAAGAAAAGAACGGGGCGGGGGGAAAGTGGAATGTCCCTTTGCAGGAAGAAGGGAGAGAAGAGAAGCGTATTCCTGTGTTGGTAGCTGTGGAATGGAAAACTAGTTGCTGATGGCCTACTTCAAACAGTTTTTGTTCAACTGGCTGAAGAAAAAAGAGCCCAAGGAAGTGAAGGAAAGACTGACCCATAGGTTAGTCTGGTTGGAAAAGTATTTCTTGGACATGTGTGTTTTATAGTTGCGTTAAGACTAGAGTCAGAATTGAAGCAGGGAAGAAAGTGTTGACAGTGATGGACAACCACAATTGTCAGGAATGTTTTAGGAGATACATGAAACATATGTGAGGAGGTAGATAAAGCTGTGTGCAGATGTTCCACCTCTGCTGGCACTGGGCAGAGCAGGATGTTCTGAGGTTGGGCTGTGGTCACTGTGCTAGAGAAAGGCAGATCATTATGAAAGCAGCTTAATAATATACTACCAGGCTTAAGTAATGGTTGGCACAGGCTCCAGAATGCTAGTGGGAAGCGCGCCGTGCCTCTCACCCACTCCGTTCCTTCTGAAAATGTCACTTACCCCAAAACTCAGAAGTTGTGTGTTTATGATGACAGAAATGAAAGGTGAACAGTTGCTTTTCCTCCTCTGGATTATTCAGGGGTGTACTTTTCTGCCTGCTCTTCGTGCAGTAAGTTCTTGGGGGCAAGGGTTGCTTTTAGCGCTTGTTGTCAAAAGATGAACAAATCATTAATTTTAGAAATAAGTAACCGAGGACTGCCTAGCAGGAGCTCCGCTCAGTCTTGCCATGCTGGAAAAGAGCATTATTTTCTTGTACTCTTAGGGAGCATTTTGAAGTCATCCATGATGTCTAGTTCAGAGTTCATCAGCAAACTAATAGAGAAGAAAAATGCTTAGAAATGAGGCAATTTAGAAAACAGGTATCAGGTGTGACTTTTGTCCTCAAAAACTGTGCCAGGAAAACTGTGTCCAACTAGTTTAAGAGTTATCTGAAGTTGTCCTCACCGTTGGTCCTAGGAGGAGAAAAACATGAAAAACAGGGCAAAATTCCCTACCTCCCAGCCCCTGGTGGGCAGCTGTTGAGGTTTCTCATGTCTCAGTCCGGCGCTTTGGTCAGAAATGGAGTCTTTCGCCATACGAGTACCGATCGTGGGAGGGAGGGTTGGATACTTTTCAGGGTTTGCAGTAGTTTCTCCTGAAAGAACAAGAGAAAACAAGGAGCTTAGAATTGAGATTGCTCTGTTCATTTTGTCCTTTCTCTTCCCAACAGCCTGTCTTAGATTTTGGAAGTGGAAACAGGGTGATTCTGTCTTGGGAGATTAGTGGAGAAAATACTGGGAGTACGATAATGCTTGTAACTTAGCTGGAGCATCACCCCAGTCTGCTCTGGCTGTCCCCTTCCAGCTCCTGGTGATCATTTTGGATATGTCGAGGGAGAATATTTTTAAAAAAGAAAGTTCAAAGTCTTGCTGTCACACCAGGGTCACGTTCGAGGTTGTGGTTGGCATTGTGTTGAGGGCTGTTACTTAGACGGGGATGAAGAAGTGTGCCAGGAAACTTGAGGCATGGAGAGGTAAATGCCTGGCCTTCCATTTCCTCGGAAGGGAAATATTAAGTATATGGCAACGTTAATAGCTTCTGAGCAGAGATTCCTGTGAATCAGTTTCCTAATTTTAAAGGTAACATCAGTCCTCTTGCCAGGAACTGAGCTTGCACAATCCCCTTTTTTCCCTTTCACTCATGGGCTTCTCCTGCCTCTGAGGAGGAGCCGAGGCAGTGGCTGCTGATGGACTTCCCACCGGTGGTGGTGAGGAGCGTGGGGACATGTGTCACACCCCAGCTCTTCAGAGCGGTCCTTGCGGGGGAGGTTTCTCTGCAGCTTTTCCTCCATCCCCTGTCTCAGTAGGGGTTTGCCGTAGCACGGAGCAGAGAGACTTGCAGGGAAGGAGGACAGGAGCAGTTGTTGTGCCAGATCTGGCAAACTCCTAAGTCGTGAGTAAAACCTCTCGCATTGCAACACCCATCTTGACACTTGCAAATAAAACGTAAGCATTTCGGGTGCAACTGCTTGGTTAGTCTTTTGTTTTAATATATATGCATGTATTATGGAAATAAGTTTACAGGATTCCTGAATTTATTTCAAGTCTGCCCTCCGACAGCGAGCAGGCTGCCAGTTTTTCTGCGATGCCAACGAGTCAAGCCAGATTTGGCTCCGTCGCTGCGGTAGATGCGTCCCAGCCTTCCCGGTGAGCTCGCCCCGTAGAGCTGAATGCGCAGCTTCGTGTAACTGTTAAACCCATCTGCTGTTGTTCAGTGCTCGTAAACATATTGTCTGATAGCAGGGAACAACTCAGGTGAAACTGGGAAAAAAAAAAAAAAAGTTGTGAATATGAAGAGTAAGGTTTTTAAACCTAAGATCCCATAAAAGGGCAGCACTCCACACCTCTCCCATGCTGCACCTTGCTTTTTCTGCCTTTTTTACTATTTAATCTTTCATCCATTAAAATACTTCTTGACTTTACTTCCTCTGGCCAGGGGAGGTGAGTGACCTTTGCCAAGTCACCACGTGGCTGTCCTTGCGGTGCCGCCTTTCTGTCTCCAGATGATGCTGGGCAATGTACAACTGGGCTGGTGCATCTCAGCTGGAGCAGGACCTTAGAATCCTAGAGTCCTAGAATCATTGAGCTTGGAAAAGACCCTTAAGATTATCGAGTCCAACTGTTAACCTAGCACTGCCAAGTCCACCACTAAACCATGTCCATAAGCACCATGGTCTACACATCTTTTAAATACCTTGGGGGATGGTGACTCAACCTTGCTTGTCCAGAGCTGGTCCTTCACCTCAGAGGAACGGAATGAGAGGCTTTCCCACCAACCCTAGCCTGTGTGGAAAAGTACTGACCCACAAATATGCGTTCTAGGTGACCTTTGCCTTCCAGCAAGGGGCACCAGCACCGTTCAGAGGTACGATAGCCCAAGGTGAGATGGTTTCAGCTGGAAGGAAGAAGCCTGAACTGTGTCCGCTTTGGTTAGGGTCACCTTCCCCATTTTCCCTGAAGGTTTTATCCTTTACTCGCAGAGGATTTTTAATGGGTTGGCTACACGGTTTTAAATAACCCATTGAACAGCTATATTCTTTGGGTTTCTGGATGCTCTGTGGTTGCTTGTGGTAGCAGCACTTAAACAAATGGACCTGAAAGCCAGCTCTGCTGCGCTAATGGGTCATACCCTATGTAGAGCAGCTGGTGGAGGAGCTGTACGTCCGTTGCATTAGCGCACTCAGCTGATGCTGAGCACGGCTGGTGGCTTCAGAGCCTCTTCTCCCCATCCTCCGAGCCAGAAGCCAAAGTGTCGTTAGCATTGCTGCAGGCGTATAAAAAGAAAGGGAGTACTCCTACCTTACGCGGAGTTGGGGGGATTCGTTACTTCTGGGCCTTGATGCCCTGCGACAGTAATGAGTTTCAGAGGGCATTTACTGGCGTACTCGGCTATGTAAAAGTAATGAACGTTCCCAATAAACTGGGTCACCACATCCATGCACGGTCATGTGCGATGGATAAAATACAGCAGTGCTCATTTCCATTTACATTATTACAAGCAACGTTATGCCTGGCAAATGGCATTTTGGCAGGGAAAAGCAGTACACTGATATTATTTGAAGCTATTTTGTATGGGTCAAAAAAAGATAAATCTTACCAGGCACAGAAATACAGTTAAAATACAAAGTTGAAGCCCTTTAAGAGCACCGGAGGAACTGGGGTGTTGCTGTGAGCTCAGGGGTCTGTGGGGTTGGTCCTTTCAGGGGGGGTTGGCAGGATGGCCTCCCTCCACGACACGCTTACAGAAGGAAGGCGAGACAAATCACACCAGAGGCACGATGTCAAAGGAACGCTTCTTAAATGGAGGATATTCTTTTTCAGAAATAGTGCCGGAGAACCGCTTAAAATTGGCCTGTCCTATTAAGTAAAAATAACTTATTTCCCTTGAGCCATCTGCAGCCCCTCTTTCTCCTTTGATGTTCACACTGTCCTTCCAGCTTTTCTCATCTTACCGTTATCTCCTGCCTCTCCTGCCACGTCATTTTCTCCCCCTTCTCTCTCTCGTCTTTTCCCCCTTTCACAGTTCAGTCTCTTCTCTCCCTCTGTACACGTCTCCAATCGCTTTTGTGCCTCGGTTTTTTCCGCTCTCTGTGCCCTCTCTAGCTTCGTCCTCCTGCTGCGTTCACACAGCTCTTCCCCTCCTCTTCCACTGATGTTTTCCATTATCCTTGGAATAGCTGTTTTGCTTTTAACACGTGTGTCTTCCTTTTTCTTCCAGCAGCTGTTTTCCTAGGTCCTGACCTATGAGGAAATCTCCCTTTTTCTTTTTTTTTTTTTTCTTATTTCATGGAATTCTTCCCTATCTGCTCAGCTGAGCCCAAGCCAGGTGGAATCGGTAGCTTGGCCTTGGAGACCTGGAGCGCAGTTTGCATGGCCATGATTTAGAAAAGCATTTTGGCGTGGGGAGGAGAGCTGCAGGAAAGATGTACGGTGTCTGCGTGTCAGGGTGGGGCACTGTTGCCGCATCCTGCGTCCAAGAAAAGGGGTGGGTGAAGGAGTGAACCCCAACGGAAGGACAGCAGAAAGGGTGGTAGGAAGGTGAAAGTTACGTGAGGCTGGATGAAGGGACAAATGGGAAGCGGTTGTGGCAGAAAGGAGACGGTAGGATGGCTGGTGTTGGAAGTGTTGGGAGAAGAGACTCCTGAAGACCTACTAGATTTAATACCTAAAGAGAGTATGAGTAACGTCTTTCATAATTCCGCTTTAACAGTTAAGAAGATGAAGTTTGTGTCGTTTCTGAGTAAATGAGAGTTTTGGGGCTCCTTGACCCCACTTCAGGAGAGAATGGGGTCGTGTTGCACCTTGGCCATGGTCCATTAGAGGCAGCGCTCTGCCTTCCCTGCATCTGGTGTTTCTCAAGCATTACAACACATAATTAATGTTTAAAAAAATTGGCTACCAAAAAGCTCATGATAAATGTACTTCTTTGGCGTGTAGCCAGCCAGACTCTCCACATCATTGCAGGAGAGGAGGTAATCATTGCAAGTAAAATATGTGTCATACAAGTGTGAATTATTTTGTAGCTCCCTTTCAAGCAAGAAAGGAAATTATACAAGTTTGTAACTTTTGGCATTTGATATTTAATATAAACAACATAATGCCTTGGTTTCTCAGCATGGAGTCACTCGACTTGTCGAAACTGCATTTTCAGCCCTTCCAAAAATGACATAAACAGCTATTTTGAACGGTTCTCTTGATCTGGGTGTTACTTTTCCCATCCCTCGTTGTAATCCACTTCTCCTGTGTTAGGGTAGCTTATAGGCATTGTGTATTTAGTGTTTGCGATCCAGTGATTTAAGTTTAATCAAACTTTAGAGCAAGGAATTTTTCAGCTTCCAGCCTTATAAACATCATTTAACAAACCTGGAAGCTGAAATAAAGGTCTAAAAGTTTTGGAAGTCCAATTTAGTGTTTATCATATTTAGTGCTATGTGATGACAGAGTTCAAATTGAAACTAAATTGTGTCAGACAAAAATAAATGTTTACTGGTGAGGACATCCGGGCGTGCCCGTACCTTTGGAAGAGCATGCTGTTCCCTGGTGATTTCATGTATTGTAACACAGTTTCTAGATAAAATTAAATGCTTAATTCAAGGATTTTGTTTATGATGAGAGCTGGTCATAGCTTTTTTGAGCAGTTTTTTAAAGAAAACTAGTTGGGTTTATGGAAAATGAAGATTTTATTGAGAGCACACCTTTTTCAATGAAAAGTTTTCAGGCTGTACATGTTTGGGTTTTTTTTTTTTCTTGGATGTACTTCTTGGCTTGTCCAGTCAAGCAAAAGGAGGAGAGACTAATAAACAGCCCAGAATTACAACTAGCATCCGGAGTGGTCATTTCAGATGCAGAGCAAGCTCTGGACATGGTCCCCCGTGTCTTAGAAGAGAATCCTAAGCAGTGGAGATGCTAATCCATCCCTCTTGCTGGATTCTTGAGCAATTAATAAAGTATATAAAGTGAAATAATCAGAGAGGGACCTTCCCCAGAGCATCAGTGGCCCGGTATTAAATGTGTTCACCTAATATGAGGGAGAAAGATCTGGGTTTCAACCTGTTTGGGGATGAGCCCCATCAACACCAACTCACTGGCTGTCCTGAAGTCCCTTCCATACACTTTTCACGTTAACCCCGGTCTCATTCCCAAGGGGGGGAACAGGGAAATTCTTTGAAACCTTGAAAAGTTCTGCAGGGTGAGAAAACTGTTTCCCACCCAACTCTGGTTGTGTAGGTGAGGAGCCTGGTTCCTAGCGCAGGCTCAGCTCGCAGCACCGGCTTTTGGCAGTCTCTCTTCGATTTGCAGATAGAGAAAATGTCACGGAGAATAAAAAACATCAAGATAAAATTTTGGCGCAGTTGCATTTCTGAGAACATCATGATGCCTCTCCTTTGGTTGCTTTTCCAAAATCTTCATTGCTTATTGGTTTAGCTTCAGATCCGCCTATTAAACATTGCATTTATCCTGCTGGTTAAGGCTTAGTCAGTACACCAGTAAATCCAGCACAAGGATCAAGAATGTACATGAAGGGGCTTAAATGAATTAAGTTGTAACTGTATGTATGTCCCAATATCTTAAATTAATCGAGTTGTAATTGTATGTATGGCCCAGTATCCAGCAGTGACCATCCCCTTCATGGGTACTAGGTGTGTCCCATTTTCCATGACGTGGCTCTTCAGATTCCTGGAAGAAGTTAACTGGCCTCTCGTGAAAAAGGAGACTGTATTTGTGTGTCTGCACACCTCTTGGGTGGGAAATAAGAGCTCTGCCTACAGCAATTTGGTTTCTCTTACTGGGAACCTGATACCAAGGGCCGGCCGCTTAAGAACTTTATACTGTGGAATCCACAAGTTATAATCCCCAAATAAATAGGATTGTTGAAAAGAAATCACTACCTTTATTATTACTTTACCCAGTGCCATTCTCTAAGGGAATACATTATATTTTAAGTAGCTGGTAGGAAAAATTCTGTTAGGAATTTGAAGGTATCCATTAAAGCTTAAGCACATGTATTAGGGCTCGATGCCTGGAATAACAGCGGAGCATTACCGTCACTGGATGCATCACACCTCAGTTTGACTGTGAAAGGAAATTATTGCATTTATACCCCATTGGTAATTTCATTTATTTGTATTTAAAATGAAAAAGCCAGTGCTGAGCCGGCAGAGTGTGCAGACCCCACAGCCCCGTGTTTTCATTTCGGGGCACCGTCCTGCGCGGTGGCGGAGCTCAGGGGCTGGATACGCCGCCCGGGAGCCTGCTGCGAGCCGAGGGCTGGTTATGCAGGTGGCAAGCCAGAAAGCCTTGATCGCGGCCACTAGCCAGCGGCCACCTCTCATGGGAGCTCACCTGGCGTCCAGAGAGGCCACAGCAGTCTCGTGTGCGCAGCGTCCTCGGTTACGTTGTCCTTTCCCAGTTCAGAAACGTGCTTTATTTTGCAGTATTTCTATTCCGTGCGACCGTGCTCCAGGGCACTGGTGGGTTTGGTATAAAACCAAATATGGGATATTTGGGATAAAACCAACTATGGGATATTTTTGCATATTACCAGTGACATTTGAAAAGAAAACCCAGTGAGCGGGAGCTGGAGAAAAGCTTTTTGACCTGGCAGAGGTTCGCACCACACGGCCGGGCGATGCTGCGAGGAGGCTGGTGCGGCGAGGGAGCGGGAGGAGCAGGAGGAGCGGGGCGGTGGAGCAGTGCTGGAGCAGCCTGCCGAGGGCGTCACAAGTGGAGAGAGGCTTTTGCGGGCCTTTTTTTATATTGCAAAAGAAATCAGGAAAAGTTGCCAGATTGGCCTGAGACGATATCACTGGTTTTCTGCTTATTTTAATAAGTGGGCAGAATTTAGTGGGTTCTAACAGAGTGTGAAGAGCTGGGAAAATCGGGTGACCTGGGAAAAGAGGAAGGTTTCCTTTTTTTTTTTTTTTTGGAATTGAATTGGTTTTCTGAATGAAGAGCGGGATCGCAGTGGATGAGTAATGTATAGTGAGCCTGACGTTCCCCCCTCGCTCACGGGAATCTCCCGTTTGCAGATGCCGCCTTGCTGGGAGGTGCTCAGCCCGTGCTCTCTGCCGGCTCCTGCAGAGCTTGGTGTTTGGAAACAGCAAATAAAAAATAAGTTCTAGAAAACAATCACAAGTTATTACTGACACCAAGTCCTTAACCGGAGCTCGGAGCACAATCCTATCGCTCCCTGCTCGGCGTGGTGCTTCAGATGTGTCGGTTACTGTCAGCGTCCGTCTCCGTGAGCGGCTACAGCTTAATTTCATTTATTCCTCAAGTGGCAGGTCCAGTCATTTTTCAGGATCAGTGCCTGTTTTTACCAACTGATTCGTCTGGATTCTTGTCATGGCTAGTTAACACTCGGTACTCTTAAAGACTTCGCCTGCCGGAATACATCAAACTCACCAAACAAAAACCGCTGCTTTTAACAACTTGCCCGACTCGCGTCTGATGAAGATGCATTTTTATTTTGGTTTTTTTTGTTCTTTTTCTCTTCGCTAGGTTGTGGCTTATCACTACTGCCAGGCTGACAATGCCTACACCTGCCTGGTGCCGGAGTTCGTGCACAACGTGGCCGCCCTGCTCTGCCGCTCGCCGCAGTTCGTTGCCTACCGGGAGCAGCTCCTGCGGGAGCCCCACCTGCAGAGCATGCTCAGCCTGCGCTCCTGCGTGCAGGATCCCATGGCCTCCTTCCGGAGAGGAGTCCTGGAGCCCTTGGAAAATCTGCACAAAGGTATTGTAACGACGCTCCCTGCGCTTTCCCTGAGCTCCCGCCCACCTTTTTTTATTGTTAATTTTAAAACGCTGCTTAGTTGCACCTGGGCATTTAAGCGGAGCCATAGCTTGATCCTTCTGCGCCGCATCTCAAGAGCTGCAGGGAAGAGCTGGGATCTGGGGAAGCTGAGAATGTGCCATCTTGGTTGTTTGGAAGTGAGGGGTTAACCACCCCTCTCCTCCTGATGTGCGTTTCAGGGCTGGAGATGAATAACGCTAATGGGGGCGTGCGTTTGGCTCTCTCTTTTCCTGCTTTCTTCCACATCCCAAACCTGGCCTCGCAGCTCTGAAGGTGAAAACGAGCAACGGTTCCTAAGCTCTGCTGGTGGCAGCGTGTTCCGATTTGTTTGTGTAGGGGGTGAATGTTTTCCCTTTCCCTGCCATTATTTAGTGGGCTTTTGAGAATTTGAAGCTTTGACCAAATGAGCTGATACCATAAAGGTCTGGAGACACCGTGTGTAGAGCTTCTGGGGGAGCCGGTAACAAGCCTTCTCCTGATTACGGATTTCAGAGCTGCTTCTAATGCAGCGTTGGGTTTGTCTGCTTTTCTTTCTTTCCTCTGCGAGACATAACTATTTCTTTATGACAGTCGCTAGATTTAAGATCTTTGCTCGTTGCCATGAAAACTGTCAGAGCGTCGCAGAGTCCAGGACTGTTGTCCTGCAAAATGATGTTTATCACAATGGCGTGCTGCAAGCTGGCGGCAAAAACAGCGCTGGTGATTTTCTATTGCCTCCCTACATATGACAGCGGAGGAGCCGACGTGAAATAGATGCAGCTTCGACCAGATTCAAAGCCCCGTTGATCAAATCGGTTCTTCAGAGCAGTGTCCACGCTCTGAGCTGCAGCATCGGGCTCCAGCACGCCCGGTTCCAGTGGGCACAAAGCACACGGAGCGCCAGCACAGCTCGACAGCAGGGGAGTTTCCTGGCGTGGAGAAGTGTCACTGTAGGAGCAGCGTGGCTACTCTGTCCTACCAACACTGCTGGCCAAAAAAAAAAAAAAAAAGATATATTTAGGAACCGCTGCTCTAAAGGAAAATAATTCGTGGTTATTACAGTAACTCCTTGGGAGGTATTCCAGCTATTGAATTCAGAACATTTCGGAGGATGCTTATTTTTCTCGCCAAGGATGTTGACCCCCATCTGGTCCTAAGTTCTGGGGGGTGGAAAAATTTTATATAAAAGTTGGGGTTTTTTTTACCCTCTTGGGCTCTGCACTCCACGCAGCTCCGGTGGAGCCGATGATCAGGACTCCCATCTCTCAGCCTGGCTGATCGAGAGTGCTGGCGAGCTGATTTGCACCAAGCGTCTTGTAACAAAATGAACAGTGTCTGGAAATTGGTTTAAAAATATATAACATTTAAGACTCTGTAAATATATCAGCAGGCCTTTTACAAGGTGAGGTTGAAGCTTTAATGCTACTGGGACAAAATTATTGCGCAGCTGTTAATGGTGAATGTCACAGAGACAGTTAGATTCATGTTTCTCAAATTTATTTTTTGTTATTTTCAAGGAATCTAAATAATGTATGGTAGAACAAAGTTCTGATTCTTCCCCTACTCCCCGCTTTCTCCTTTCTCCCTCAGGCTTTATGAGAAACATGAGATGTGGGTATAAAACTCAGGCAGCATATTCACTCCAAGATTTCAGACAGTCATAAAGTGTATTTTCTAGTGTACCAAATAATCTTACCGAGAAGTTAACTGAAAAAGGATCTGTGGTAATTTTAGTGCAAAATACGTGTTTTTCATATGGATATTAATAGTATGTTAGGAAATAAATGCAGCTTGGTAACATAAGGCAAGGACAAGGTGGGATTTCGATGCTCAGCAATACCAAACACAAGGTGTTTACGCATTTCTGTTCTCCCTGGAGCACCACAGAGACTGCTCGTGGCATCGATGAACATTGTGGGCTGGGGTTTTATAGAAAATTTCCTGATGCAATTTAATGTCAAAGGGAAAATCTATCCTGCTATTGGGAATACTGAGCTTTTTGACAGCAAGATTTATCCATAGTAGTTTACAAAGGAGAGCAAAATTTATACAGCGCAGAACCTGTGGTACACTTTAGTAGCATGTGCCAACAACAGACTCGTTTCCCACCCATTTTTTATTATATTAGGCAAGATTACCTTTGAAGATACCACTTGAGCTTAAGGTGCCAGTCTAAAAGAAGCTATGTCATTAGTTATAAATCTATACTCGGCTCTCGGCGTCTGACATAGAACCACTGACTTCATTGTCTGCATCAGCTTGGTTACTGTCTTCCCCAGCAGCTAAAAGATCCTGTTTAAAAACTCCCTGATTTGCTTTTTATAGGATCATTTTTATTCCTCCTGACTCGTTCATAAAAGAGGTTTGGCTACAGACTCGTGATCAAACTCCTGGAGGTTCAGAGTCATTTTGAAGTCTCTGCTGAGCAGAGGTTGTAACCTGCAGAATGCCGAAGGAGCAGCCCCACGCGTGCCGGCTGGGGATTTACCCTCCTCAAATAATTGTTTTGCCCGTGAATCCGGTTTGCTTCTGTTTCAAAACACTTGCCCAGACCTCAGCTGGTCAAGAAGCCAGTGCCCAAAGTGCAGCTTGGAAGGATCTAGAGGTGTTGGGGAGGTGAATTTCTTGGTGGACCTTCATTTAGCGGTTGCAGAAATTAAGACAGGCTGACAGCGGGGTCAGAGTTTAACACAAAAACTATAGGGAACAGCTAATAATGTGTTTATTAAAACCTATCAGAAAGATACTGATTCACATCAAATAACATTGGACTTTGTGGAAGAGGTAATTTTTAAAAAGAGCTGTTTTATCCATGGGATGTCACAGTTGTATGTGTCGTAACTAAAATACGTACTTATAAGAATTGAAATGAATGCTTTTTCTTTTTCTCTTTCCCTCAGAGAGGAAGATCCCCGATGAAGATTTCATTATATTAATTGATGGTTTAAATGAGGCTGAATTTCACAAGCCTGATTATGGAGACACTATAGTATCATTCCTGAGCAAAATGATTGGAAAATTCCCTTCCTGGCTGAAGTTGGTAGTGACAGTCAGGACAAGTCTACAGGTATGCTGAGACCAAGAATTGTCATAAACTGTGTCATTGTCACGATGGGCTTTGATAAAGATCTTAGTGGCTATCTGCATTTGCTTAAGACCCTTTATTTCAGGTTTTGGCTTTTTTGTGCTTGGATTTACATTCATGTCCCCAAACTCACTCTGCAGCGTTGCAAGGATCTAATCCAGCATCACTTACTCATGTCAGTCGATGTTCATCAGCAAATAGTTTAATTCATTTGAGTGAGACAGCTCACGTGCCAACGGGCTGCTTCCTCGCCCAGTGTGTTGGGAGGGTAGGGCCTGATGTCCGTCAGCCTGTGCTGCTGGAGAACGTCCTCTCCTCCGTGTGGAAGGGCGAGGGAATGCACATCTTCGTACCCCTTCTGCGTGACCCAGAGCCTGAAGGTGTGATTGTTTCAGGCTGGAGGAGTCAATCTCCGGCCAAGAAGTTATTCAGTTCAATGACGAGTATCTTGAGCGGGTGCTGAAGCTCTAAGCTGAATGTTGTTTGGGTTATTCTTAAGTATTTTTATTTTAGTTTGCGGCTGGGCAAGTTTCTGCCTTCAGCCTGTGCTTAGCTACTCATCACCACTCTCTTGGCATGAGGATTAAGCTGACCTTAGTTTGTTGGCTCAGCTGCTCATCTGAATGGAGCAAGCTGGGAAGCAAACACGGTGACCCAGTTAGGGCAGATCTGCTCTTGCGACTGTTTCGCGGTAGAGCTGGTTGATTTGCAGCATCACTTGTGGGAATATTCACACGGAGTGTCGGAGCCAGGAGCCCAGAGGAGACAGACATCAGAGGGACGAGACGCGTTTGGGAGCCAGCTCAGAGCCACGCTTCAGCTGGACCAGCTGCTCCGGGCACAATGGCCTGTCTGCAGCTCTGCATTTCTCAGTTTTTTCATTATTAGCCATTTTTTCATTAGCACAGGGTTGCGCAGTTCAGTTTTACCGAGCTCCATTAAGTGGTTTTATTGAGATTTGCTAATATTTACTGAGATCTACAGGTTGATTTACTGTGGTCCTCCTGGCAGGGAGCTGAGTGCTGGTTCCAGCTCCGTCAAGGCAGCCGGCTGCTGCCGAGGACACCGGGAGAGCACAGGCTATCTGCAGGTTTGGGCTGCAGTTCTTTTTTTGCTCAGTAATGGAGCAGATGAAGAGATCTTTTTGTAACTGGAGGTAAATTGCATCCCTATGACTTCATTGCCTCATTTAATTAGGGCTTTTGCAGCCCTGCGGTCTTCGCCGCAAGCTTTAGTTTTGCACTGTGCTCACCCTCTCTGTTTTATTGGAGAATTGATGGCTTCTCCTGCAACCGCCTTGTCCGGCTCTGTTGCATCATTTCTCCTCGCTTCGCAGTGCCTGAGAGCCCATGACACAAGAATTCCTTTGAAAAGGCCTTTGATGATCTTCGTTTTTGATGCATAAGCATCACTGATGAGCGCAGCAGGTGAGGGAATCCCTGGCCACGCTATCCTGCAGCAGATAGATTTATTTTGCGCTGGAAAATACTTGCTGTTACCTGTCCTGATGTTTCCCTGCATTTCCCTGTGTGATACGGGAGCTCGCTCCTGGGGAGGTGCTTAGCTCGGCTTCAGCAAAATTTCTTCTGGCCTCAGATCTGTCATCTCGTTGTCTGTTCCCTCTGACAGGACGGCAGAAGGGATGGCATGTCGATACGTGGTTGGGGTGGGGTAGGAATAACAAGGGCACGGCACTGTGTGAATTTTCCAGCCCTTTCCGTGGATGCGGTATTAGGAACCGTGTCCTTCGTTTTTATTTCAGTCGTGTTTCACATGCAATCTGCTTGGTTATAGATGAGATTGTGAGATCCTGAGGGCACAAACTGCCATCTTGTGTGCTTGCCCTGATGGAAGAGGTCTTAAAGGAGGCTCAAAGGTGCTATTGTAACATGAATTAAGTTTACTTAATGAATAATAAACACTGCCAGCATGAGTATTCTTTTTTTTTTTTCCTTTCTTTGTAGGAAATAATTAAGCTGTTGCCCTTCCACAGAATATTTTTGGATAGACTGGAAGAGAATGAAGCCATAGACCAGGACCTGCAAGCATATATCCTTCATCGGATACACAGCAGCTCAGAGATCCAGAACAACATCTCGCTTAACGGCAAAATGGACAACACTACGTTCGGCAAACTCAGTTCTCACCTCAAGACCTTGAGCCAAGGGTCCTATCTGTACCTAAAACTCACTTTTGATCTCATAGAGAAAGGATACCTAGTACTAAAAAGCTCCAGCTACAAAGTCGTCCCAGTGTCTCTGTCCGAAGTTTACCTGTTGCAGTGCAATATGAAGTTCCCAACGCAGTCTTCCTTTGATCGGGTTATGCCTCTTTTGAATGTGGCAGTGGCATCTCTGCATCCATTAACAGATGAACATATTTTTCAGGCCATTAATGCAGGTAACATTGAGGGCACTTTGGAGTGGGATGACTTTCAACAGAGGATGGAGAACCTTTCTATGTTTCTTATCAAACGTAGAGATATGACGCGAATGTTTGTTCATCCCTCTTTCCGAGAATGGCTTATTTGGAGAGAAGAAGGTGAAAAGACCAAGTTTCTTTGTGATCCTAGGTAAGCAAACGCTCTGAGAAATCAGAGCTTGTGAATGTGTTCATCTCATACTGGTTATCTGAATTGTTTCATTTTAGAGGTCGCACGTGGATGCGGTTACCGGACTTTGGTCTGTCTACACTGTAGATCTCCACCTCTGTACTAGTCACCTTAGATCTTTGTTGTTCATGGAAGGAAATAAGCACCCCCTGGGCACACAACTGACCCGGCAAACCTGGTGGTCATCTTCAGAGTGAGAAGAGCTGTTCCTCAGAAGGCCCCAAGCTGGCTGTCTCCTGTACAGACATCCCAGGGGTGTCTGCGTTTCGGCTGATTACTCCTGCCAGCTCAGTCTGGAGAAGGGGAATCATCCTCCCTTTCTCCAAAGGTATCAAATCCATGTGAAGTGGAGGATAAGGAGATGAAAGATGAGTAGTGTGGATGCGTCTTTTGCAGTTGGCTTCTTTTTGAAGTTGTGTTCCTTGTAGTCCTACTAAATGTCTTTTCGAAAACAAAGTAAGGAACAGAGTCAGGCTGTAGCGATTTTGGACTGTAAATGCATCCGTAATCTCCATCCTGATAGCAGCTCAGTTCCTGGCTTAGCTCACAGGGAACAGAATTTAATCACGGTTAGATTTATAGTCCCTAAACCCAATGATCACTATTAACCACGTTATCTTTGTTTCTGCTGAAGAGTGGAGACAGACGCTCTGACTGTAATTTTAGTAGTTTATCCCTGTCAGCTTTGCTCCATTTTGTCTCTCCATTTCTTAAAAGATGACGATAGAAATCAGGGAAACACTCGGTCTCAAGGGCCGTGTCGGCGCATCTCCCAGACCCTGTGGTCAGTCTGAGGAAAATAGTGACGACACCTGCTGGCACTGAATAGCCACCTGGCTGATTAAAGCAGCTATGGCTGTTAGCCATGTCAGAGTAATTTACCACTTTAAATTTTGTGGTAAACAAGCTGCAGCAGAAAAATACTATATAGCTCCTCCCAACGGGCATCTTTTCTCTTTTAGCAGGTTCTGCACAATCGTGCTATTGAGCGAACCCTTTGTAAAGCATCTCGCAGCAGCGGGTGTCTTTATATCAATCAATATTAGTTGTTTAATATCATTCCTTGGAGTCATTAAGTGCTTGTCACTGCGTAATGCTTTTCCGCCCTGTTTGCAGTGCCTGTGCAGCACTTAGACCTATGGAGCTGGGAGCTTTCTCCCTCCCAGTCGCTCCCACCCGGCGCTACTGGTTTTGGCTGGCCCGGCTATAAGAGAGCTTGTCGTCAGCCAGGCGAGGGGACGGCAGCCAGCATGGCTGGCAATTGTCACTGGTCACACAGCGCTTGCCATAACGAACCATAACGAGGGTGACTTGGGAAAATCGCCGCTTTCCTTCGTTACCAGGAAAATAAAATGAAGGTGCAGGATGGTTACCTGGTGGGTGAGGCTCCCCGCGTCTGTTGGGCGCTGCGTGTGGTAGCAGTGAATGTGGCCAGGTAACGGGGGGCTTTGCTTCTCCGGGTCCAGAAATACTCCTCGGCATTCTCGCAGCAGTGGGCAAGGGCATTCTCAGAATGCCAAATTCAGAATGAAAGTCAAAACATGCTGCATTTTAGGTGATCTCAGAGTGAAACCAGGCGTGCAACCACGTGTGATTTTAGCACGAAGGCACAAATCAGCCCGTAGTCACTCGACACGCCGGCCACGTGCTCGACCTCTGCTCAGCGTTCAGGCTTGGTGCTGCCTTTTGTGAACATCACGAACACGTCACGCTGCCCTCAAGACCATGCAGGAGACTTTCAGGCATCACTTCTCATCCCGTATGTGCCATTTCACGTGATAAATTGATGGTGACTTTAAAGTCTGTGGGAAGCGCTCATGCTCTTTGCAAGGAAGGAATCCCTGCGGAGCTAAGCCGATCCAGCTCCTTGCCACTGGTGAAAAAGACGTTGCGACGCATATAACGGGCTCCCACTGCCTTGGGTATCAGCCCATACGTACTGGAGGACTCATAAATATCTCTGCTGTATAATGCGCACTAATTGCATTATACTCCGATGGTAGATAATGAAACAGGATACATTTCAGTGATTAATAGAAAGGACCCCCTGAGATTCAGCTATTGCGCTCCTCAAAATCCTCCTGTCCAGCTCTCGGGGAAGAGCTAAATATTGAGATGTTGAGCTCAGAGCATGGTAAACCCTTAGCGACAATTAAGATAAGTAATGATTTTTCATTTTATTTCTTCTAAAAGAAGCACAGCTTGCCACTGCCAGAGCTCATAGGAGTAGTCTACGAAAATTTGCCTGGTTTGTTCACAGCAAGTTTAAATTCTTCCTGCTCGCTTGGGATTTCAGAAGACACGGCAACTGTATGGACCGCTCCTCAAGTTCATCGTCCGATGTCACAGAAATGCACCGTTAACGTGAAGCTTGTTGACCTTGCCATGTCGATACATCAGGAATTGGGTTGCTGAGGCTGATTTTTTTCCCCAGGAGAAGAGCCTTGAAGTGAAATGTGGTTTTGTGAAGCTGCTTTTAATTGACTTACCCTGACAGAGTGTCCAGGTGTGAGGACGTTATGAAGGAAATTGGGATAATGGGCCTCACGTCAGTGGCACTGCAGCTGGGGTGATCTTCCTGGTTTCATTAATGACAGTGAGTTCCCACGTTCTCAGGAGTAAGGAAGAGAGGGGAGAGGAAGAACACAGTGTCCAGAAATTACCACATTTTTCTAGGCTTTTAGGATAAACAGCACATCTCCATCTTCCAGATTTTTGTGTTACCCTGTTGAGATGCTAGCCCTCTTCTTTGAACACTCACCGCGCGGCTGCTGTCCAAAGCAAAGGCTAGTTGGCATTGGAACGCTATCGCCCCAGGCTCTCCCGCAGGAGAACCGCCCCCCCCCAGCATCCACCATTGTTTAATAACAGGGCACCCAAAAAGCATTTGTCAGAGCGTTTAACCAGCATTGCAGTAATGACTTCCCCAGCCTGTCAGCGTAGCGCTGTTAACCAAGTGTCTTGGTTGACAAATAACATAAAATATTTTAGGGAAAGACCCAATCCTTTGTGACTGGTGCACGGAGAAAGTGGTTATTATTGTACGTTCACTCTTACACTTGTATTTCTTAACCTAAATTCCGCTATAATGCTGTGCTGTTTCCTGCCTAGACTTAATCAGAAACTTCCACGCAATTATTTTCCATGCTTTTACAACGCTAATAAAATGTTTTATCCCTTGCTGCTGATGAAGGGACTGTGAGAGAGAGAGAGAAGTGAAGTGATTTGCCCTGGCAAGGCAGTAAAAGAGGTGTAGGCAGATACGGACCCCAGAAGTTAAATTACTCTATCCACATTTAAGTGTCAACATCTGAGTTACTTGTCTAGACTTGCTTTATGGTCAGAGGAGAGAAATAAGAATGATTCATTTCACCGTGAGCTAAAAGGCTAAAACCGGTCAGAGGAAGAGTGCCTGGGAAGCATCTCCTCCTGTTGATCTCTGACGGGAGCTTGGGGTGACGGGTTCACCAGGAGATGTCTCCAGTATTGACAAATAAAACTGGATGAGGTGAATCTGTCCAGGCTGCTCTTCTAACCAATACACAGGCTTTTGAGGTAGATTCACAGATTTTCTTTTCTTGTGCAGGGAAGCTAAGGAAGGGAGGAGATACTCTCTATGCTGTTGCACGCGTATGACTCTCTTAATTTGGGCTTTTGCTTCTCAGGATGGCACTGAACCACCCAGCGTTGTGCGTGCTGGTGGCATGTCCCCTATGGTCACCGCACAGTCTGGAGCAGGGTAGAAACAGGCTTTTTGTCTGCACTGCTCAGGGAACTTCCCAGCATCCATGGGTCTTAGCAAAATGAAGCATTTAGATCTTCACCTCAAGGGCTTCACCTCTGGCTTGGGTTCATCTCACCTAATTTTAGATGCTTGCAATCCACGCATCTGTTCCTCAGGCAGTCGCTCTGGTCTGCTTTAATGCTTGAAGCAATTCATCTGGCCTGTTTCAGCCGTTGACTTGGATGAGCTGAATCCCAAAGCCGATCCCTTCCGCTGCCTGGAGGGCAGTCCAGGGTGGCTCGCTCAGGCGTGGACATGCCGCTCCTGGGGAGGTGACCTGTGCCAGGCTGGACCTCAGAGAAGACGGGAAGCTGCAGAGGTGGTGCCTTCGGCAGAGGCTCGCTGCCGTTTGCTGAACTCTGGAATTCAGCCCAAGGTGTTTTCCCCCAGCCGGAGCTGCGGTGTTGGACAGGCAGAGCAGAAGCTCTGCAGAGCTGGGCTTTATTAAGGCCAGTCTGCAAGTCAGCATAATGAAGAATGCTTTTTGTCTGCAGAAATTAAACTGGTCCTCGACACGACGAAGGCTCTGTTCTGCTTCTGGCTCCTTGCTGGTGCACAGATGTTTGGTTAGCTGCACTTAGGTTGTGGTTTACCCTGTGATGGGGACAGAAGCTTTTCTCCTTCCATAAGAAGAGTGAGAGCGGTGGGGACAGCAGTCACCGGCGTGGTGATGGAGGAGAGTCTCCTGGTAGAGAACTTTGGGGGAATATCCTGCTGCGTGCAGGACGTTTTCACTGCGCGGAGATGCAGAGCTGTTCTCATGGGTACTACAGATGCAGTGATGGTCTGAAATCCCAAATATCTGTGGCCAGGTTTCCAGAAAAGCTGAATGCTCAAGTATGGAGAGAGACCCAGCAGGCAGTTGGCGTCTCTCATGATCGGGGTGTTGGTGCCTTGTTCGGTGATGGCACCGCTGGGCTGATGTGGCTCTGAGACCCAAGCTTGGAAATACGGCGTGAGGAATCAATACTCCGCAATAGATGTTCTCTTCAGTGCATCAAGATTTTATCAGACAGCTCCTGCTCATTGTCTTTATTAGAAGATATCTAATAATCAGGGATATCACCAAAAAAAAAAATCAGGGAGAGGTACTGGTGGCTCCATCGTTGAGGTTGAGGGTATCTCCTCATCTCTTCCCTCCTCTTCCACATCCACAAACCAAGTCTGTCCCTGTCCCTGAAACCCCAAGTAAAGGCACCCTGCGTGGATTAGCGTGCGCAGCCACCCAAAGTACGCATCTCTAATCCAGCACGAGGAGTTGCCATGGTTTCTGGCAGAGCTGTGTTTTAGTA
Organism: Burhinus oedicnemus; assembly: GCA_008921705.1. Taxonomy (NCBI): domain Eukaryota; kingdom Metazoa; phylum Chordata; class Aves; order Charadriiformes; family Burhinidae; genus Burhinus; species Burhinus oedicnemus. Next base: position 846,138 of record VFFE01008394.1, read on the forward strand.
CAATACAGTGTAGATATTTTGCATTTTTCTCTCAGGAGACGTGCTGCAAGTGGAGACTTTTCCTACACAAAATTAATGTTTTTATGTATTACCCAGCAAAATGATAGAGTGTATACATTAGGAAAAAATGTGGGGGTTTTTTCCATTTTGATGGAATGCTTAATTTGATTGACAAATATCAATCCCCAGTCAAAAGATAATTAATTTAGAAAGTTTGGAGGTAAAGAAGTAGGTGAAAATTATATTTGTAAAAACTCAAGGATACAATAAACAGCTTTAAGTGGGGGGTGGGTCCTTACATTACGCATCACCTTCTTAAAAATTATCCACCGTTACAGCTCATTTTGTCACTATGGTGCATGGATTAGTTGACTTTCGTCCTCTTTTATTCTCAAAAGCTCTTAATATACACTCTGCGTATTGCTAGCTGAAATGCCCAGGTGTTCACCCAAACTCAGGCTGTGTCTTAAGTGTTTGCTCTGCATTCGTGTGGGATGGATTTTACTCAACGAAGCAACGGTGCTGTTTGAATTCAAGGCGAGGCAAAATAACGGCTTTATGATTTATTTGAATCCCTTATATACTTGTGCAGAAAATTAAAAACAACGCAGTGCCCGCTAGCACCTTGGGAGGACGGAGATGAAATAATCAGATTTTCACAAGCGGCCGGCAGCCGGTGGCAGCCCCGGCGCTCGAGGCGCAGCAGGGAGCGGAGCACTGCTGCTTCCGTGAGTGTTTCGCGTTGCTTTACCGTTGGAATTAACTCTCTTCATGCGTTTTTCGTGGCTGCAGAGTGCCAGTCTTTTAGCTCCGCGCGTGTCGTAGCTCCCGCCAGGCTGTTCTGCGTGCCGCCGGCACTGGGAGCGTGGGCAGAACCGGGAGGGCCGTGTTGTGATCTGTTGATTTGCCGTCTCCAGCTGTGGGCTGGATGCCACGTGTCACCAGAATACATGAGGTTGGTTTTTTTCCTTGCCCAACCTGCTGTCCGGTCGGCTGCACTTGCGCAAGGCCTGTGCTGAGTCAGTGTAATTAATTACCAAACCGCCACAGGATCGGGTGTTTTAGGATTATTTCCACAGCTCTAATTTTGGCAGAAGTGTGGCACATGGTAGGAGCGGTGGCTTACCTGGGATTTGGGGCAGGCCTTCGTCTACAACCCATAGTATAAGAACAACAGTAAAATGTTTCTTGCTCTTTTAATTTACTCCTCGAGCAGACCGTAGTGAGTGCCATATTTTTGGATCGCAAAGACGAATCCATCATAATGTCCTCCGGTTAATTGGAGGGGCAAACACAAGCTGTTCACCAAGCGGCAGAGACCTGATGGAGTGCTGACTCTGGGAATGCAACTTTTAGGCTTCCTGTATGACTTCCAGAATGAAGTTTTCTGATTCCGTGACTTGTAACCTAGCACGTTTTGAAATGTAAATTAGAATGGGCAATAGCTCAACAAAATGAGCGTAGGAAACTTATTTTATGCAAGTGTCCGCATCGCCAGCATCACTAGATGTTAACTCTAATCTCATGCAGAAATACGGAGCTAGAAAATAAATTCTTGAAGCCATTGGTAGTAAGTTGGGCAGCTGTAACGGGGACTTCCATGAGCATCAGAAGCCAAGGTTTGTGTAATGCGGGGTTCAGGACAGGGCGCACGCAGAAGAGAAGGAAACTTGAACTGATTGCTGTGGTGGCTCTCTCTAGCGAAGCGCTGAAGCGGCTTAGCTGCAGGTTTTTCCTCTGAAATTTGGGCAGGGTTGCAGCTGCAGCATCAGTTGGAAGGGGAGAAATGAGAGACAGATTATAAATCATGACAGATGAGATGGAGAGCAGATGTGATCGCTGCCACCATAAAGGACAGCAGTAGAGCAGCTTGCTTTAACTGGCTCATTAGACATGCAACCTAAGCATTCGGGTGCAGAGGGGGTTTTGAATATATTTAGTGTCTTGAGTTGCTGTCCTCATAAAATCTTTTCTTTTTCTTCTGAGCTGTAAACTTCTGGATGCTCTACCATTTTCACATCCAAACGGAAGAAAATATTCACGGAATAACCCGTTCCGTGGCACTGAGCCACCAAGAAGAGAGAAGTGGAGTTAATCGGAGGCAATAGCAATGCTGACCAAAGAAAGAAATGTTGCGTAATTTCTTCCTGTGCGGAGCAAAGCCATCTTCCGACAGCTCAGTAGAGAGTAGCCCTGACTTTGTTCCGTCTTGCTTCTTACATGGTCATTTACTCCGGGTCAAAGCGGCAGTAAAGCACTTCCAAATCACATTCCCCATTCTTTTCTAATCATGTATATTTTAAATTACGTCAGGTTGAATGAGAACAGAAAGCGTGTCACCGTTTGCCTTTTGAGATCTTCTCGGCATGTTAACTGTGTGGTCCCTGGAGAACTTACTGAGAGAGGGTGTTACTCATTCTACCCGTCCAACATATTTATTAAATGTGGCAGCAGTCTTTTCACTCTGCTCTTGGACAACGCGTCTTTTCTCTGAATATAAAGTAATCTGTTCCTGGCAACCAGCAGATTTTCTGAAAAGCCTTGTGAACTGAAGGGAGACAAGGGAATTGCATCTTTACTCTCTGGATCTGCTTTTTTTAAATCTCATTAAGTCAGGGCCCGTAAGCATTTGGAAATGCTTTTTTCTCTCCTTTATCCTTCCTTTTTTCTTCTATATTTTTTAAAATCATTGTAAGTATCTTTTGTTACCTTAAATCTGAAGGGTGCCATCAGAGTTGTCTGGTTTTCCTCTTTGCTGCTTCTCTTGGCAGTTCCCGGCGCCCGACTGCCGGTGTTCCGTGTAGCGTAGAGGTTCTCTGGGATCAGCTCCTGACACGGATGCAGCTCTGTTATCCCGGATAAACTACAGACGAACGCTTTCTCTGTGATAGCCACGTATGTAACGTAATCTGAGGCAGGCACTCCCCAGCCTTGATCAAATCCGGGTGCAGCACGGTTAGTACCTGTGGAATTTTTAACAGACATCCTTGAGAAATGAAAATGAGAGCAGGATTGCGAGCAGATCTGCACCGTAGTTCCCGTTTCAGCTGAGCTGCGTCAGTGAGGTCATGGCTGTTAACATCTGCCAAAGTTACTTGAATAAACTTTCTACCCAAATGAATGGTTGTGGGTGCTCGTAATGCCGTGTCAGAGGGGTAAGGAGCTTTGCAGCTCATTCGAAATTAGGAGTCATTAAGCACAAGATGCTCTAAAGCATCTCTTAATGCTGCAGCTCTTGTTAAGTGCCGTTTGTTCCTCTCCTGGCTGCGTTTCACGCACGCTGGATCAGCTTGCCCGGCCTGCCTTGGGGCCGAGGATGTGGGGCAAGGCACCGCCGCCTGCGCTGGAGCTCCTGTCCCTCTGGATGTGAACGGGATTGTAGCTGTGCAGATGGTACTGGTCATACTGGTGTTCAGTCACACCCTGGCAGTGAAGAAACATCCAGTGAGCCTATGGATTTTACGAGATGTCAGAAACTTTTAAGTCCTCCATCACCAAGATGCTGTTACTTTAATTAAAGTTGCTCTTAAGTATAGGCCAGATGCCATTAAGTGGTTCCCTTTCTGCTTTTCAAGCGCTCACGGAGTGGTACGTGCCATTCTTTAGCTCTCCTTTACACAAATCACGGTTTTCCTGCTTTTACTGCTTAGACTACACAAGGCCGCAGGGAATGGTAACGAAGCACTAAGAGTTAGGATGATCACTGGGTATGGATTTTCTGTGCAATGCTTTGTCCGCGGTGAACCAGCAGCAGTCAGTCAGGCACTTCTGCTTGGCAGCAATAACATCATGGTTGAAATATTAAATTACAGTTGGATGTCTTTCTAAGAGACCTGCCCCAGTGAAAGCGGGGTGCTGGACTTGGTGTGCGAGTCTACGGCTCGTGCATCTGTTGATGGTGTGGGTTGCGCCTCATCACCTGTGTTACAAAAAAGTGAGCTTATACATCACGTGTAGCCCACTTTAGCAAGGAATTCTCTTGTTTTCTACCCAGAACAATGGATTTCTAGTTTATGGTTGAGGCCATTAGGTGTTCCATGTAATGAACAGTCATGATTATGGTATGAGTGGGTCAGTGTGAATAAGACAACTGTTGGGTTGTCTAATGGATGGAGAGCAGCCCTGAGGAGAAGGACTTGGGGGTGTTGGTGGATGAGAAGTTCAACATGAGCCAGTAACGTGCGCTGGCAGCCCAGAAAGCCCCCCGCATCCCGGGCTGCATCCCCAGCAGCGTGGGCAGCAGGGCCAGGGAGGGGATTCTGCCCCTCTGCTCTGCTCTTGTGAAACCCCAGAATACTGTGTCCAGCTCTGGAGACCCCAGCATAAGAAGGCCATGGACACATTGGAGTGGGTCCAGAGGAGGCCATGAAGATGCTCCAAGGGCTGGAGTCCCTCTGCTGTGAGGACAGGCTGAGAGAGTTGGGGTGGTTCAGCCTGGAGAAGAGAAGGCTCTGGGGAGACCTTATAGCAGCTTTCCAGTATCTGAAAGGGGCCTACAAGAAACCTGGAGAGGGACTTTTTTCTAAGAGCATGTAGTGATTGGATAAGGGGTAATGGCGTCAACCTGGAAGAGGGGAGATTTAGATGAGATACTGGGAAGAAATTCTTGACTGTGAGGGTTGTGAGACCCTGGCCCAGGTTGCCCAGAGAAGCTGTGGCTGCCCCATCCCTGGAGGTGTTCAAGGCCAGGTTGGACGGGGCTTGGAGCAACCTGGTCTAGCGGGAGGTGTCCCTGCCCGTGGCAGGGAGGGTGGAATTAGATGATCTTTAAGGTCCCTTCCAACCCAAACCATTCTGTGATTCTATGGGTGAAGAAAGCAAGCAGCAACCATGCTGGCAGAGGTCTCTTGTCCTGTTGGTCGGGAGGTGTGTTTGCAGTTTCCTAAAGCCACTAGAATTGGTAGCACACCACTGCTGTGTCCCCGCTTGCTTCTAGGTGGGGTGATTGGTTTTTTATCAGATGCTCCATAGCTTGTCTCGCTGCAATGAGATCTGACCCAAGGGATGGAAAGATTTTTCTTGGCTGTGAACTTGGCTGTCCCAGTTAGCTTAGCAAATTAAACCAGTGCTTAATTCTGTAGGAAAGAATATCGCGTGCTTAAGAGCTTTCCCTGTTCTGTTTGAATTTTCTTGTATAATGTTAATTCCTTCCAAGTTAACTCACAATTATAACATCAGAGGGAAACTGTGTTACAAAAATCAATAAATCAATTTTGGTGATTAAATGATCCTTCAAGAGGAGCTCACGGAGCGGAGCTTGGGCTCTCTGCAGTCTGGACAGACATCCTCCTGGAAGCCAAGGAGGCTCCGGGCTTTGTCAGAGCAGACATTATTCTCTCTGCCGAAGTTATAAAATCGCCTGCTGCAGAGCTGAATAAAATACAAATACACGTCTCTTGGAAGACCAGATTCACTGGGCACACTGTCAAATCTCTGGATTTTGGAAGGGTTTCGTGGGATTAGCTGGAAGAAGGGAGATGTGGGTGTAAATCGGGGAATCTGGACTTTGGTAGATTCAGAAGTAAACGGCACTGATTCTCACTTTTTTTTTTTTGCCCGTCTTTTACTCCAGTAGTGCAGTGCCTTGACACTAGAGTAATTTTACACCTTTTTAAATCTCTTTTACTTTGCCTGAGGGATAGAGGGTGAAGCACAGATCCGGGAGCTGTCAGTATTTTCTTTTGTGTTTCCCCACGCTCCATCACAGCTCTTCGGTCACGCTGGTGCTTTATTAGTGACGCCTTGTCCCCTTCCGTCTGTGGCACGAGGGACGGGGACACAATGAGGGATCAGCACCCTGCGTGGCCTTGCTCTGTGCCCGGAGCTGTACGTGCCTCGGCGTCGGATGAATAAAGGAGCAGATGCGTAGGGACCGCGCTGCTGAAGCCAGCATCTGCCCCGGTGCCCACGTACAGCCTTCACTTAGAGTCGCCTCCCTTGGAGGCGCTGTACGTGCGCACCGCTTCGTGCTATGCAGGGGCTTGCGAGGATGAAGACTCATCTTTATGTCTTTATATATACATGTATGTGCACATCCACGCAGGCACCCCTGGCCATTCCGGGAGCCTGCGAGAGCAGACAAAAGGCTGCCGGAGCTGAGCTGGCAGCGCTATTAATTTTGCACAGAAAGAAATCTTACATTAAAAATAGAAAAATCTCGGATGATAAACTCCGCGGTGGTGAAATTCAAAGCAAATCATTTCACTGAGCTCCTTGATGTAGAAATCATTACTGCCATCCTCTGCTGTATTAAAAGAAAAAAAAAAAGAAAAAAACCCTGTGCTGTTGGAGTCTGGTTTAGCATGCAATTAACGTTGACAGAACAAGTGACTGCAAGTATTTATCAACAAGCCCAAAGCCAAGGTCTGGGAAACATTGCAGAGGTAATGCATTACTCATGAATACTGTACTTTATTCTGGAGTAGTTCGTACATGCCTTATTCATAACAGCCAAAGTCATGCGTATAATTAAATTTAGGTAAATACCCTACCAGCTGCAGCTGAAAAGCAATTTAGGAGCTGACTGGGGAACCTGGGCTCGTGTGTCAGTCGGGAGCCGCGCTTCATCTCTCACTGCGAAGAAAAGACACAGTAGAAGTTTCTGGATCTTCAACTCATGCTCGGGATTAATATAGTTACAGCTCCATCCAGAGCCTTCCCAAACGTTTTCGAAGAGTTTTCCATCAACAAGCAAACAACTGGTATTGTTTCCTCTTCTGTGATGTGAAAAATCGAGGTTAGAGGGGGGGTGCCCGGGGGGTGCCCTCGTGCAGCCGCGCGGGGACGTGGAGCACAAAGCCGTGGTTCACGGTCACCAGCCTGACGGCTCTCCCCGGCAAGGAGACGAGCGGATGGCTCTGAACTTACACCACCAACCTTTCAGTGGGGGTAAACGCGTTGGCTCTTCTCCAGACCATAAGCCCGGCGTTGTGAAGCTGATGAGCTATCGAGATGCGTTGAGTGTATTAGAGTGATTATAGGTTTTCATAATCTGGCTGAACGGGGACGGATAAAATCCAGCAATTGCTGCGCTCCTTGACTTGCAGCTGTATCTAGCAACACTCAAGCTGTGTTTCATAGTCACTTGTTTCCTTCTGATCTGTTTCTCCTTTCCATGGGCGTTCCTGGAGGTTAATTAGCGTAATGAGCAAATGCATTTGTCTGTCTCCTTTAAAAGGATGTGACCTGACGTTCTGCTCCCACTCCAAAGATGGGGGACAAAGAGGGGAAGCGAAAGGAAGGAAAGGCGACAAGCTGCAGATAACGGAGGTGCTAGATAACGGAGGTGCTACAACCACTTCCAAGGCCTTTCTGTTTTCCCAGCTTTTTACATTTTGTCCCTTCTGTTGGTGCTGTATGGAGAATTGTCACTGCAGGGACGCGTGGAGATCGGTGGCACTGCCCGGTGCACAAGGCATCCTGCCTAATTTTAAGCACTCAGCTGAGTGCTACATCTTGATGAGCTGAGTCACCGTCTCCAGTGACGGGGAGTGTGGAGCTCTGGGATCCCGATGCGGGCACCTCGCCATGTGCCAGGCCAGGGTGTGGAGAGGAGCTTGACAGGCAAAGCATGCAAAAAAAAAAGAGATTTTCTTCAGTTTCTTTTTAAGCTCGGGTCACCCTAAGAGTGAAGGGTACCATCAGTCAGTAAAAACATTTCAGACAACAGTTTATTATTTGAGTTGATGGCGCCTCTATAAATCTAATTGGATTTTGGAGAGAGACACAACAGAATTACTCATCAGTGAAAGAGTTTATTTTGTTACATGTAAATGGGATGTGCTGCTCTTTCACCTGTCAAGACCAGGCGATCAAGTCCTGCCTTGTAAGAAAAAGGTGTCTTGTGTTTTCCGTCCCGCTCCTCCAGCGGGCACATGTCCACATCCTACCAGGACCACGAGGTCTGGCAGAGCATCATCGGGCTCCGCTCAAATGAATCCGTGTGTTATCGGTCCAAAAGGAGGTTCGTTGGCAGGGCTTGGGGGAAAGTTTGCCAAACACCTGGCCGTGGCATTACAAGTCTTCCACTTTTATTCTGAGGTTATTTGGAGACGAGGATAATCAGTCTCCCTGGATGTGGATGCGCTGGTGAATCCCCACTGTTGTGGAAACTTCTGTCTTCTGTAATATTTACTTGACGTTTGGCCATCCTGAGTACTTCTTTGCTTTCCCAAACAGTGCTGAGCTAATGTTCTGTGTCCTTAAAAGCCCTTTTAAAGCCACAGTTGATACTATATTTTGTTTTCTTTGGCTGGAAGGGATTTGGTTGCTTTTCTGTGTAGTCACATTTTTATTTAGTTCCCAAAATGAAGTGGGTTAAAAAGGACTCCCTTGGGAGTCCCCAGGGACCTAAAGAAGAATACGAATTTGTTGGCAAAACCAAGAAAACTGCAAGTCCCCAGACCACTGAGGTCCAAGCATGGAGCCTCGGTGGCCTCCTCCCCTGCTTGCTCCATCTCCTGCTGTTGCATCCACGCGTGCCCGCAGGGGCAGGTATTTGCCAATCTCATCCAGAAATGGTTTGCGATACTTCACGTTTTTGTACCTCGTGTGTTTTGTGCGTGTACAGAGAATTGGCTTCTCGCATCTTTGAGAAGACTCAGCCACGTTGGGACTTTCAGTGTTATAAGCTGGAAGTCTGCATGTTTAAAAATGTTAGTAAAAATCACCGTTAGCGAAGGAAGTTATTGTATCTTTTATTATGTTTTGCCTTAAACAAGGCTCTGTGTGTAGCTCACTTAATTTGCTTTCGTCGTCAACCTGGTAGGTCGTTGCCAGAAGCATCTTTATGCTGGAAAAGCTGGAGAACATGTTTAGAAGGAGTTTTACATGAAAATAAGATTGCTTCCTTCTTCAGGACATGTCACAGGGTGGAGAATGTAGCTGTCAGTTAGAGGACATTCTTTTCCAAGTGGGGATATTTTAAATATGTTATTTTCTAATGACTTCAGGAGTGGTGGCATGCTTTCAAAGTACAGTTCTCCTCTGTAAAATGCTTTCATGAAGTTGTACCTCTGGGGTTCCCAAATTTACGTCTGCTCATAGAAAATGTATTGTTTTATTTTTGCTATCCTCCAATGCTTGGGGTTTTGGGAGCTACCAGTGATCATCAATAATAAAGGACGCAATGAGCTGGTGGTTTACACGTGAGAATTAGTCCAGTTCTGTTTCCCAAAGCTGGACGAGGTCGAAGGCTTAGCAGGAGCAAAAATTGTTGTCAAAAGTTCTTGTGTTGGTGTAACAAGCAAACACTAATGTACTCTTTCTTCTGATTTTAGGAGTGGCCACACATTACTTGCCTTCTGGTTTTCCCGTCAAGAAGGAAAACTCAATCGACAGCAAACTATTGAACTGGGACATCACATTCTCAAAGCACATATTTTTAAGGTAACAAAAATTAAAATGAAGATTTATGCCAACTGCATCCCCGCTGTGTATAATCTGCCAGCGCTGGCAGCGTTCAGCCTCTCCTTGTTTTAGGGTTGCTGCAAGAAGTGTGATTGCTTCAGGCTGCTGAAACGTGTAGAAGTGAGCTTTAGAAAATTGGCAATGCTATATAAGAAATCCTTGAAATGAAACCATCCTTCAGACTGTAAATGCAGCAGATAGCCTCCTTACCTAAAATTACTCTTCTACCGTAAGAGGTTTCTCCCCATGTAAGATGAATTCCTTGTAACAACGTCTAGAAAAAACAAATCATTTAGAAGGAGTGGTTTTGAAGAATCCAACCCAAAATTCAGGTTGTAAAGGGAAGATCTGATGGTTCTTAAGATCCGATGGTGGCTCTGTTTTACTCTTCACACAGACATTGAAGACCTGGGTAACTGAGAGGCAAACTCGGATGTGAGCATCAGTATGACCCATAAATTAAGTATCATTCTTTTGCCTGTTGGCCCATATACCAGAAGATGGAAATGAGAGGATAGATTTGTAAGGTCCCAGGAAATACGGAATTTAGTAAAAGTATTACCATCTGTGGGTGCCTAACACTGGTAAAAATGAGGCTATGTTTTTATAATTTTATAGACTTAAGAACTTCAGCACCCCTGTATTTCTAGAGCAAACAGATAGTTTGTGTATTGTGTCGGTCCCGTTGGATTTATTTCTTGAGTTCCCTGTGCTGAATTCACCATCAGGTGTCGTAGCAAAGTCTCCTCGTTTGGGAAAGCGATGGCTGGAACCAAAGGGAAGAACCCCAGATCGGCGCATTACCCAACTGGTGTATAATTTTCAAATTTTGAGTTATGTTCCCCAGGCCAAATTCAGCAGTGAGTTTACTGTTCAGCTGCCATTTACATCTAAATCTGGTTCCAAATCTTCTTCGTTTCACACTTTCACGGCAGAAACAAATAACAGGGTTTCAGGCTCTAAACAAATGACAATTTTCATTAAGTGGACAAGTTGCCTGTAGATTCCAGATTTAATTGAGCAATATTTACAATAGTAGAAAATGCCAATTAGCATATGAAAAATGTCAGTACAGCCTTCTGTTTCTAATCACTCGGCAAAATCCTTGGTTTTGCAACACTGCAATGAGAGTAGTATGTCTCAGTGACAGATAAACATAACAGTATGTTACTTAGAAGTACTAGAAAGTTTTGAAAGGGTCTGGATTAGCTGGATTAGAAACACTGTAAAACTTAGTCTTTTGCTTTTCCTTGAATAGGTTTATTTTTATTCCTTTTTTTCACAAGTGTTTACTGAGGATTTGTGTTTATCAAGTGAAACAATAGTTGCATTTGTTCTTGAAGGAGGCATTGAGCTGGACTGTCGCAGACCATGTTTAATATCTTGAGCATTCTTTAAAGATAATATGTCCAAAAGTACGTACACAGACTCCTTTTCCTCTTGTCACGGAGTGTATTTGTTTCTAAACAAGCATTTTTTTTTGCCATTCAAGCTTTTCATTCTGTCTGATCTTTTACTGAAGCCGTCACCAGTATGGCAGGGGGTTTCTGCCAAGTAGGGGGCATGTCAGGTCATCAATTCAGCGTGTTTTTCCTCAAGTATCATGTTATAGCAGCAGCTTTCCGCAGACACAAAGATCCTAATTTTGAAGGTATTTGTGGAGGCCTGATGCTGTTGTAATTCCATTTTCTTTACCCATCAGGAAGCCAGGAGAGGATTAGAAAAGGGCTAAAGCGTTTTGTCCAGCCAGGGAGTACTGAGAGCTGGGTATAGCGACAAACTTTGATTAAACAGTGCAGAAAACATATTTGTCCTTCCCCAATCCCTATCGGTTCGAATCCACCGGTACCTTGTGCAAGGGAATGATGGGACACTTGGAATTTCCAGGTGTGCAGAAAATCGGTGATGCATAGACACAAGGCGATGACCTGACACGCAGGTAGTGAGAAGCTTTCGCGCTCCCCTCTTCACTTGACGGCTGAGATCTGCTGGTTTTCTTTTGAACACAAACATCCTCAAACAGTTGGGGGAAAAAAAGAAAAGTACAAATGTTTTAGTCTTTTAAAGCAATTACCAGTCTTAACAGGAGCATATGGAAACCCAGCTTGGAAAGCCTGGCATGGAATGAAAGGGCAAGAAGAGAAATGTGCAATAATGAACCAAGAAGACCCAAACTTCAGGCCGACATATGTTTTGCGAATCAACCAAAGCCTTCGATTTCATCTTAAATTAGTTAGCTAAAATGTCAGTAATCCAGAACTGGGTGTCCCGTGTCCCCAGATTGAGAATGTAATGACAATTACAGGCAGAAACACTCACTTTGACAGCTACGGGTATGTAAAGGTGTCTGATACTCCTTGGAAAACAACCACATGAAGGTCTTGCATTGAAGGTGCCAATGGCCAAATAGCAGAGGAGGAGATAAATTAGAAATAAGGATGCTGACAGCTGCGTACAAGAGTGCAGGATGGAAGAAAGCAAGCCTCTTTGAAAACTGGGGTTGTGTGGGGTTGGCAAGGTTATTCGAACGAAAGGTGCATGGTGAGGCCATGCCTTGGTCCGGTGTCAGATGGTCCCAGTGAAGTGGAAACCACTGACGGTATTTTGGTTTGACATTGCGTCGAGTTGGGATTTGCCTTTGCTGAAGGATTCGACCCTCTCTACAGCTCAGGGCAGAAAAGGGCAATAGAAAAGGAAGACACGACCTGTGAAATGAGAGACAGTGCGGTTTTGTTTCAGCAGCTGAATGATAATGGTGTTGAATGCATTTATTCTTTAAAGGATAAATGTCATCTTTTATGTCTTGTGCTGATATCTGAGTATGCATGCTCTAATACAGCGGTTAGGGTTTTTATAGCGTATGTGATTATCTTCAGATGGCGATTCCGAAAATACATACTCTTTCCCTCGGACCTGATGGTAACTCAAACAGCTTATTTATGGGTTTGATAGTATTATAGCTATTTTTAAATTATTTCAAGTGTTTATTATAAAATTGTTTTCCATTTGTCCAATTATACTGTACTGAGTTCACTGAAATTTAATATTGACCTCTAATGTCCTGTATTGTGTCATTTCAAAAGCAGCGTTTAATGGTGGCTAAAATTCCTGTGCTCTTTCTGCCTCTTAACACAAGCAGATTTTTTTTCTCTATTTAACTCCCTGAATTTTGAAGGAAACAAGCACATGGAGTTGTTATTTATAAGAGCTTGTCTAATCTGTTCCTTCTTTTTATGGTAAAAGCATTTCAAGTGACAAATCTGTTGATGGCTGGTGCGATGCTTCAGAATCTCTTTCCCACGTAGGTACTAGAGGTCTGCAGCTGAGTCCAGCAGCGGGCTCCGACGATGATTCCTGCACATCTTCCTTTAGAGGAAACAAATCCCACCTTTTGCTCCTTGTTTTCTTCCCACCGCCCTACACCCTCCCTGTCAGTCTGTCGTACAAAAGACTTTAAAAACTGAAACGTGCTCCTGCTGCTTTGCACAGATAGAAATGACCACACGGCGTGCAAGGAAGCAGAAATCAGGGTTTGCATATCAAAACAGAATTAAAGACGTCTGTACGGTTTCCATGGAAACAGCAGACTTTAATGGTAAATCGATAGCAGAACGGCAACATATGGGGCGTACCCGTGGTGCACAACGGAGCACAACGCGCAGCGAAGCTTGGGGCTGGAGTTGCAAACCCATTCCTCTCGTCTTCCGACCAGCCGTTTGCTCCCATCTGTTGGCTACAGAGCAATTATTGCTCCTTGGACCGGAGGGGGGGAAACTTGTTTAACAGTTCTGTGCTCTGCCAGTTAGTGTTGCTGGAAAAAGATGTCAGACCTATATAACACGTATAGCCTGGTGCCGGATGCCAGCCAGAAGGCTTGGAGACAGTCTGGTATGCGATACGGGAATACTGTGCTAGGCTGTGGTTGAGACTTCTTTAATTTATCTTACTGTGAGCAGATACTGTCATCTAGTTTAACCATGCGAATAATAAGGAAACCTTGTGAATAAGTTCTGCCAAAATAATGTGTACTTTATTAAAAAAAGAAAAGAAAGAAGCATACAGTGCTCCTTAGCATGACATTTTTCTGAGGGTGTTGAATGGATTCAGGTTGCTCATAGTTTAATCCTGCCTTTCCTAAACCTTGGAGGTGGCTACAATGCCTTTGCAAGTTATTTCCTTCAAGCTTATTAACTCACTGCAAAGGTCGGATGTGGCACATTGTCACATTATCTTGAGTGTAGTTGTTAGTGTCTTGAAAGTCTTTGAAGTCAAGACCCAGGAGGATCTGCCCAGTGTAACTGAGTGCATTTGTAAGCTCGCATCTAAGTCATCTTTTCTTTTCTAGGGGCTGAGTAAAAAAGTTGGGGTATCTTCTTCCATCCTGCAAGGGCTTTGGATCTCCTACAGTACCGAAGGTCTTTCAATGGCTTTGGCATCTCTGAGGAATCTCTACACCCCAAACATAAAGGTACTGGAGGAGGAGGAGGGCTGGGGTGGTTCAGAGCTCGTACAAGAAGCTCCCAGAGATGTGCAGTAACCACGCACAGAGCGTTCGCTCCAGCTGCCTGCCCGTGGCAGTGATCCTACCTGGGTGGCTTGCTGGGTGTTGGTCTTGAGCTGGGGAGAGGCCATCAGTGCAGCTGGGATTTTGTTACCATCTGGGATGATCCCTCAACTCTTCTACGTTGACCAGGGATCTTCTTTTAATTGCAGTGAGTGAATAGTGAATTTGCGCTTGTGCCAAATGGTTCAGTTGGGTTTTTCCTCCCCAAAGATGTAGGATGCGTCAACGGGTGTTGGAATTTGACAACCCCGTAAAGGGCTCTGGCTTAGACAGGCGCTAACTGGGAGGCAACGCCAAACACAACAGCACATGCTCACATGCTAGTTCAGGCACTTCGTGCCCATTTGCATTGGTAAGGATGAATGTGTTTGCTTAAGTGACTGCATCTCTACGGCAAAAAGGATTGCAGACAGTGATACATATTTCAAGTTGTCCTTCATCTGGAAGGATGTTTGCTCCAGCTCCTTCCCATATGGGCAAAAATGTGTAAAATGGGACCGTGTGTTTGGCAAGTGTTTTTACTGGGCATTTTATGTCCTGCACTGTTTGCTTGGAAGCGTGCAGAGGGCCCTGGTTTAAATTCTTTTGTTGCCCTGAAAATAAAAGAACGGCTCTGTAAGACTCAGCTAACAGGAGCTCTTCTTTCTCCTCGCAGGTCAGTCGGTTGCTGATTTTAGGAGGTGCAAACGTGAATTATCGGACCGAAGTTCTGAACAACGCCCCCATTTTATGTGTCCAGTCTCACCTGGGTTACACGGAGATGGTGGCTTTGCTCTTGGAGTTTGGGGCCAATGTAGATGCCGCTTCGGAAAGTGGCCTGACCCCCCTTGGCTACGCGGCGGCTGCTGGATTTCTCAGTATTGTTGTGCTGCTGTGCAAGAAACGGGCCAAGGTACAGTGACCGTGTTCCTCTAAAAGCTGGTTTAAACTGTTCCGTGTTTATGCACGGCAGGGCAGAAGCTGCAGGCAGGATACGTAACGCTCGCTGGAGAATGTCCTCCAGCAGATGAAGCCAGGCTGCTGCTGCGGAGGGTTGGCTTTTCTGCTGAAATGCAGGGGCTTTGAAAACCTCGCGTTGACACCAAAGCTAAGTAACTCCTGAGAGTCAGTAGTCAGTATTCTGGAATTCAGGTCTGAGGTAGGAACTGGCTAATGGTGCTGCACTGGTGGCCTCCTGAAGGATGTCCTGGAGAAGTCCTTGAACTTCGCGAGGTGAAAATGGCAACGTTGCTTTTGCAGCACGGAGCGTTCTTTAAATGTTTCCTTGAGACACATTTTCCAAAAGCTTCTATCAGACTTGTCCTAGAAAAATACCCTTTGTTTAGCTTTGTGGTGAGTGTTTGGAGTTTTAATTATATATAATGAGTCAAGTCTAAATATTTTGTTGAAGAAGAAAATTGTGCTGATTTTTGAAGTGGAGCCTCCTGGAAACAATTTGTGGTTTCTCTATATGTTTAGCTTCAGTTCAAAAAGGAAAATGCGGGTTTGTGTAGTTTTGGTATGAAAGTCGGGATGACTGAGGCACCCGTTTAGATCTCGCTGTGTTGTCTGTAATAACACGAGGACAATGTGAAGGAAAAAAGAATTCTGCTTTTGTTGGGGTATTTTGAGAGAGTTGGGTGACTCCCTGACACTCGCTGGTAAGAAACAGCATTCCCTCTCTGCGAACAGGAATATTTGGGCTACAAAATGCAATGCAAGAGTCCTGCCACTTTTCCTTGAGTATGCCTAACTGTATTGAGCAAATTCCCCAAAACCAGCTGGGTTTAGTTTGAAGGCCAAGATGTTTGGTTCTGGCATAGAAAACTGCAACATGGATGGCTGCCCAAGTTGAGAAATAAGAAATATCAATATATTAATGTATTATGACAAATATTTATCAAACTAGAATTCATATTAGTAGAATATATTAATATAATAATTATTTCTCATATTTGTAATACGAGAAATGAGAAATAATATGTTGTGGAGCACTGAAGGAGTTAACCGGCAGGAGGACGATAGCTGATCTGCCTGTCTGGTTTTCTCCAAGTTACTGCTGTTGGGATAGGACCTAGAAATCCCAGCTGATGTATTCAGGCATCGAGTGAAAACCATGCCCGGTCCTGAAAAGCTGACCAAATAAGTTCCTACAGGGCTGCCAAGCACAATCTCTGTTTCCTGTTGACTTCTGCCTGCGTTGGGTTCGTGTCGTGTGCTCAACGGCAGGCTGGGGCACTTCTGTGTCTCTCCAAAGAAATGGTGTCTGGAAAACAAGCTGGTTTTCCCGTTGCGGATTTGGATGAAGGAGATGATACTAGGCTGTATGATTTCAATCTGCAAGAAAACACGGTTGCTGGACTTAAGGACACAAAGGGGAAAATGCTTTTGCAGCCTTTGAGTGAAGAAAACTGAAGAAAGCTAAAAATAATGGTAACTTACCCAAAGCAAACACTTGTGGCCAAGAAGATGCCTAAGCCTGGGGCAGAGCTGCTTTGGGAATGGTTGTTTTCTGGTTGTGGAAACATAGTTTACGAGAAAAATGCACATTTTGCGCATTATTTTTAAATTGGGGCTGGAAATTCTGAAGAAACGAAGATGTTTTGCCCATGATTTGGCTTAATTGTATTTTGTCGGTTCTTTTCAAGGTGGATCATTTGGACAAAAATGGTCAGTGCGCTCTGGTTCACGCTGCTCTCAGAGGACACTTGGAAGTGGTGAAGTTCTTGATCCAATGCGACTGGACCATGGCTGGGCAACAGCAGGGAGTGTTTAAGAAGAGCCACGCCATCCAGCAGGCACTGATCGCTGCGGCCAGCATGGGTTACACCGAGGTAAGACCTACCAGCACGGCGGTGCTTCTGCGGGGTGGGACACCAAGGGTTGTCTATGTTTTCTAGCCAAAACATTGACCAAAGAGAGTCTTGGAGGTGGAGTCAGTACCTCCGTCCTACTCTTCCTCGCCTTCCCATCCCAGGCAGTGGGGTTCACAGATCCCTTGGCAAACCCTGTGGTCTGGGCAGGCATCCAAGAGAGGAAGCGTAACAAGCCTTTAAGTTGTTGGAATAAACCTTTAAGCAAGGGTGGATAAACAGCGTGTTGCTTACACCGCTCCTCCGGCGCTGTTGGGGGAGTGTGAGACCACGTAGCTTTGGGCTGTGTGTTGGGGGAGAGAAGAGCCAAAGAGCTTCTTCCTGTCACACCGATAAAGATTTGTGATGCAGAAAATGATGTATGTTTTCCTATCGAGAAGTAGTCTTTGAGGATTTTTGCATTGGTTGATTTCTTTGCTAAATTGAGCTCCTCTCATCTACTGGAGTTTAGATTTTGCTTTTGTTAAGCATAATCCATGAAAACATAGGTAATGTGCTCAGATCAGAGGAGCTAATTAAAGAAAGCTGGGAAATTCTTATTAGCTAAGTGACTGTGAGTTGAACCGATGAGAAGCAGATGGGACTTCAAAACCCTAAAGATCTGCAAGCTGAGGATGTAATTTGTAACAGGACACAGAACTTTTTAAATGGGAATTTCCCCCCAGATAATACTGATGACCTTTATAACTTATAGAAGGGAGTTTTGGAATTGTTTAATATTTCTGTTGTACCATAAAAGGTGCCTGGCCGCTTATAGAGAACACTGCAGTTCCCTGTTTTGAGGTGCTTGGAGTCCTAGGAGATGCAAGCTGATTTGCTCTTTTTCTCCAACTTCAGTGATAAAACAAGTATTTAGCGTATTTATAAAGTGATCTTCATCATTGGTGGAGCCACACTGGAGTCCTTGCTCTGATTATACCCTAGAGTAACCGTACGAGACTTAGCTTTACGGTTTAGCCAGGCCACTAAGGGGCACTCAGGTCCACTAAGCAGCGCAGCGCCCAGCTGGGAGGTCAGCCGAGTGCACGGGGCGTTTCTTACACCAACCTTACGCTCTCCCATCGAGGCAGCAGCCTGCACACGCGGCATCTCCTGTGGAAGGACCATGAGCATGTTTCACGGAGGCGCTGTCCTGGGTTTCCTGCTCCCCCCCCCCGCGCTGCTGTCGTTCCCGATGTCCCATTTGGCACGAGAGCATCACTGGCAGACATGGGAAAACAGCACTTGTCACCGAAATCCCGGCTCCCCTGTGCTGGTGCCTCTCAGTCTGTGCCCACGGGCAGCTGCGGGCAGCGGAGCAGGCACGGCTCCCTCCCAGGTACTCAGAGAAGGCTCCAGGTAGCCTGGACCCCAGCAGATAATTGTTTCTCCTGGAATAAGAAAAAGGGTTTTGTCCTTCAGTCACTAAACTAAAATCTCTATTTTCTTCTTAGCCCCTTGCTTTCGCGCATCATATAATCCAAACATGGAAATTTTCTGCCAGTTTTCAGTCAATTAAATCCTTTAATTTACCCTTTAAAGAAGTTAATTTGCTTCTCTGGGGTTTCAAGCATCCACAGCTGGAAGAAAATATAGTGGAAGTCTTGGAACCGTCTGCTTAAAAACGGGATTTGCTAGAAAGGAGCTAATAGTTTCTGGAAGTAACTTCATCTTGGCTGGAGCTTAAGCTAATGGAGAGGCTAACGATTATAACCGCACCATTACATCACTTGTCCGTGACTCAGTTTCTCCAGCGGTAGAAGGAGATGATCACGCTCATTGCACCCCTCCAGGTGGGAGTCGATACAGAGGGACGCACCGGTGTTTCCTCCCTGCTCACGGCAGCTGTAGCTGCAGACGAAGGCGCATCCACTGCGCACGCCGGGTCATCCGCAGCAGGACAGACACCGTTACAAGGAACTGACGCTGCGAAGGCTCATCATGTGCAGTCCTATCGAGACACTTGGGTGGGATTTTTTTTTGCTTGTACAGGGCAGCAGTTCAGCGACTGATCTCTGGAAGAATATTTACTTGATCTCAGGGTGCCAGGCAGAGACTGTTTCTTTCCCTCTGCGTATTCAGAGCAGCTCGTGTTGAGATGTCAGCAGTTTATATATAACGCGTCCAAGTTCGTGAGCTGACATGTCATTTTGTTTTAGATTGTCTCCTACCTGCTCGATCTTCCAGAAAAAGACGAAGAGGAGGTGGAGCGAGCACAAATCAACAGCTTTGACAGCCTTTGGGGAGAGACAGGTGATTGCTGTAGATGCTGTAGCTTCTTCTTGCATGTTTGTGTTTGGATTTGTGGGCTCCCTCTCACCTGATGCATCCCTGATCCCTGGCGTTGTTTTGACGAAGGGAGAAGGATCGGTTCCTCTGATTCGATTTCAGGTGATTTACAGGTGCCGGGGTGGGGCTTGCGCTCAGCTTAAGTAAAACAGAAAAGTTTGGGGGTTGAAAATCCTGAGCTTCTGCAGCTCCTGGCACTTTTCAGGAGCGTGCAGGCGTGCAGCACCTCTGACAAGCTGGCTACTAATTGCTCTGAAACGTCTCACATTAAGTGAGATGGACACAAAATTCTGCTCTTTCTTGATATTGGGCACGTTTATTCAAAGCATCTTCCTGTTTCTCTCTGCCCTTCCCCGTTACTTGCAGCACCACGACTGATAAATTATCCATTGATTTTCTGAAAATTTCTCATTATTTAGCACATGGTAATTAAACAAATGTCCTTTTGTGCAATACTATATTTTTGTATAATACAGAAGCCCTGCTTTCCTAACTTCTACCAAAACAAAAGCAGCCGTTCACCCCTTCCACTCCACAGATACGAAACTCACTGTCATCTCCATTTCTTGAGATATTCCAACTTGGAGTTGCTGGCTTTTAACTCCAATGACCTCATAAATATTATCCGCTGTCTTTTGTACTCAACTCACTAATCTGCTTGCGTTACTGGTAATGTTCCTGTCAAGTTAATACACCAAGGTAATGTTCCTGTCTGGGTACCGGAGCACTGATTTTGATTCTGTCAGCTTTGCTTAAAAATGACACGATCCAAGGGTACAGACAGTGGCTGGCGTGTGGCTTGGTCTTTGGTCAGGTTGTTTCTGGTTGGAAAGGTGGGGGGGGGAAAGCAGGATTATATTTTGAGCTGTTTTCTACACTGTGCCTTTGAAAATGTAACTTCCTTGCAGCTCTGTAATGAACGGAGTCTATCCGAAAGCATTGCCCCTGAGCTTTAAAGGACAAAGGTAGAGAGGGATGAGTTGTCCCAGCGAGGAGCCACTTGCAGGGCATCAGGGAAGGAGTCGGCTCCTGCACCCACGGGGACATAACTGAGTAGCAAGGGCATTGTGCCATTATTAGTGGAAATAAGGGCAACATACAAATAAGCAATTTAAAAGTGCCCCTAGGGTGTCATGGGAGAAGAAAGAAATTGGGTATGGAATTAGCCAAATGAAATGACTGAGCGTTGGTAATAGGATGACGGCTTTGCTACTGGTGAGCTCACAGTTTGAAGTGGTGACCAGGCCAGAGACAGCTCGTCCAAAATGTTCTCTGGTGTTTGGGTCCCGAGGACTGTCTTGTCAGTAGGATGGTGATCCCGATGCCTCCTGAGTTTGATCAAAAGCCACTAGGATGTCTCCCTGCAAAGTAATCTCCTGGGCAGCATCAGACACTACAGATAAGCTCTTTAAGATGGTCCTGGGTTGTCTGGATGAACCTGGCAAAGCCTGGAATAAAGCCATAGGCGTTGCTGAACTGGTGTCTAACCTTGCCCATCCCCAGAGCTCTCTGCCTTTGCAGGTCAAACCGTCCCACCCTCTCCTGCTCAGCCGTGCTCTCCGGTCTGAACGCTGAGCCCTGCACTCTACTCCCTGACAACGTCCAGCTCTTCTCTTTCCTTGTGTCCTGGGCAGCTGTGCCATTCCCAGCCTTCCCGTTGCCTCGAGGACTATTCAGCAGAAGCCTTTTCCATCTCTGTTGTCCCCCTTCCCATAATTCTCATCCCAACCATGCCCAAAGCTGGACTCACCCAGACGTCTGGGAGTTTCTCTTTCTGAGAGGGGTTTCTGAGTAACTGGGATAGTTGGGATTGTGGATTTGCAATTCACAAATTGCACACAAATTGAGGAGCTATCTCAAAGGAATACCCATTTACCCCATTCAAATTGGTGGTAGGTAAGATGGGAAAATGAGCAAAAATGAGCCAACCACCAAATTCAGCAGTCTTTTGTCCTGTCTCCGGCAGGACAAGTTCAGATGGATCTCAAGACTCCCTTTCGCGTTGTTTTATTATTATTATTTTCCCAAAAGTAAACAGCGAGTTTAGATAAATTTGAAGAGAAATGCTGGTTTCCACCTAAAAATAGCAATCTGCTCTAAAAATCTGAATTGTGTCTTGTCTGTTTTTTGATACTTGTTGCTTGTGTGTCTAATCTTCTGCAGAGCAGAGCTGACTGCCTGGCTTAGTGATACCAGCCTGATATCATCCAAACGGTAGTGCCAAGTTACATCATAAGTTTAGGAATTGCTGACAGCACACTATAGCCAACTCCAGATGGAATATTTCCCCCTGGGACAAGACTAATATCGAAACCCAGCACAAAAGTATCTGAGTCACTTGTAATAACTCCATCGGAGTTGGAGGTGCAAAGAACGACTCCATCAAACTGCATTTGTCTTGCTGCCAGGCTGTGAAACAGATACACGTGCGGTACAGGAGCAATCTAATGATTCCTTCTCCAGATAAAGTTGTTTTTTCTCTAAGAAAACAGACACGCTCTGCACAACGGCAGAGGCGGAATGTGCTGTTGCAGATCCCTGGTGTTGGAGACTGACATTGCTCGCTGACGGAGGGGGGCACGTCCACACCTGAAACTTGTCTCAGGCTTTGTTTGAGCCCTGTTTTGAGAAATGCAGCAACTGTTTTATGGCGTTTATGCCAAGACTTTGTTATTGCACGGTGAGTTGTTCTCCTGGCGCTAAGTCCTCATGGAAAAGCTGCAAAATGAACGTTCCTGTTTTCCAGCCCAGGATCCTGGTCGCTGCTCCTTTGCTGGGCTTGGTGGAGTCGCCTTGGTCACGCTGGGCCACAGAAGCTCTCTGGCAGACAGTAAAACTGCAAACACAACCATTTCCATTTCTCTTATTTCCTCTCATCACCATTCCTTGGCTTTTCCAGTCTCCTTTCAACACACAGGCCCAGCCTTACCTTGTGTTGTGGGGTTTTTTGGAGATGAATGGCTGTTGTAAGGCCCATCAGTGATGTGAGACACAGGTTGAGAAGTCCATCTAAGGAGTGCTAAAAGGCTTAAATAAATGGGTACTTCTAGAATTTCTCCTGCAGTAGTTTAATTGAGCTTTTGGGTTTGAACAGTTGGACACCTGCCACAGGATAGTGGTCTGGGCTTGAGGTGACCAGCAGTGGAGCTGGAGTTTGGGGATGTCAAAAGCCGCTTTGGTTAGAAAGCAGGAGATACAGGGATGAGGCCCCTCTGTATTCATTCACAGCAGCAGACCATCCAGCTCATTGCCGTTGGAAGGACCACAGGGGGTTACACAGGGGGTTATCTAGTCCAACCTTCCCTTCAAAGCACAGGCACTCATGAAGTCTGGGTGTACCTTAGTGAGTTGGTCTCCTAGGGTCCAGCTGGATTGAGCTCCTTTCGCCCTTCAGAGATCTCCATTTCTTAGATGCTTAGATATCTGCAGAGCAGCAGTGGGCAGCAAATCCAGGTCATCAGTATGGGACCTTCCTGAAGCAGCAAGGTCTGACTGCTCAGGAGCACAGAAGCTTTTGAGCTTCCCCTGAGTTGGAGCTGCAAAGGACAGGCTGGAGCTACGTACCCACACCGGTCACTTTGACGCTGAGGAGCAGAGTAGCAAAAAGACGTGTCAGTCCAGGTAGAGTGGATTGCAAGGCAGAGTGGAGGATATGGCCATGAATCAAATCATCCTCTTTTGCAGTCTTTTCCAAAGAACATTTCATGGTGAACACTAAACACTTAGGTGATTTACAGTATTTTGACTGTTGCACACATAAGTCATTTTGACGTGAAATACCTCAAATTAACCTGCAACACTTCCAATGCAGGCAGGTTTAGAAATAGAACCCCAAAGCCCCGCGTCCCCATCCCTCTGCTGTGCACATTACACACAGTCCTCCTTCTATATTTGTAGCTTACGTTTAAAACCCACATGGATCTGATTATAGCTTTTGCAGTATGTTCTGCTTGTGGCAGCGAGATGATTTTTCTTTTAACTCTTGATGTCTCTCAACCCCAAGAGAAGAAAACTCAACCATAATGTGGAACAGAATAGAGAATTAATTAAATCCCCCACCATTAACAGTGTTGCAGTTGGAAACCCATCAACACCTCGTAATCAGCCATCCCACAGAAATGTACTTCAAAGAAAAAACAAGCTACGTCAGTTAGAAATAGACTCCCACCTTCTGCTCAAACTCCTACTAGAAGCAGCAGAGCGTGGAGCCAGAGGAGCTGTGCTGAAGTGCACAGAAAGTTAGGGAGAGGAGGGAGGAACTGAAAAGTCTAAAATTAATACCTAAGACGAGGCAAAGGCAGGTCCTGCACTTGGAACTATTTTCAGATTGAATGTGTCTTTTCTAACCCAACCATACTTTTCAAGTTAACAGAGCACATTTTGTCAAGGAAAGAGCTGTCAGGAGTTACTTCTACCCCCCTGTAATATTGTGAACATCTGTAATCCTGGAAATGAGAGTTAATTTTAGTTTTGCACAAAGACCCCTGCTGGTAGGATCCGTCCTGGACAGAAACAAAGCCTAGAATTAGTGTTTTTCCTGAAGAACGGGTGAACATATTCATACCATTTTTGCTTTCCAGTTGTTTCCCTGGTTTCAAAGTTCTAAAGTGGGATATTAAAAATAAAAATCCTCCATCTGAATTATGCTGCTCTGTGCTTGTTCGGACAGGGAAAAGCCACAAACTGACTGGCACCCAGTGGCTGGCAGTGATCTGTCGGTGCCTCCAGCTTGATCCCTCACTTGCTCTCTTGTGGTCATGGTGGAAAGAGTCAAGGACAGGTTGCAGAAGGTCTCATCAAGACAGCACGTACCTAAAGACCTGGATTTTCTCTGGACATTGTGCCCCTACAAAGACACGCTCAGTCTTGCAGCCTGTGGCTTTTGCAGTAGGGAAGCCTGCAGGAGGCCCAGGGGGAGATGGTGACAGTTTCGCGTGACAAAGCTGTATGCTTCTTTGCAGCAACACCTTGAACGTCAGTCGCACGTTGCCTGTAGGTTATTTTATGCTTATTGTGGTTCTCATCCGGTTTCACTGTGACTTGCAGAAAATAATAAAAGGTGATTGTCCCAATCAGCCTCTTTCCATAACGTTGTGAGATCTTTTCATGGAAGAGTTGACCTTTCAAGTAAACTAAAATGACAAGAGGTACAACTGTACTGATCCAACCCATTTTCTTTGTTCATTTTGCCTGTCCTGAGATATGTTTGGCATTTCAGGCACCATCACTTCGATATCCAGCAGAAAGGCCTATCTCTGGATATGAAAAAACTCTGCGGAGAGCGTTGCTCTTTCCCTTCACTGCTTTCCTCTCTCCTCCAGCTCTCACGGCAGCGGCCGGGCGCGGGAAGCTGGAGGTCTGCCGGCTCCTGTTGGAGCAGGGCGCCGCAGTGGCACAGCCCAACCGCCGCGGGGTCGTTCCGCTCTTCAGTGCCGTCAGACAGGGCCACTGGCAGGTGAGTGGGGTCCTCGCACCAGTGGGATGGCCATCCCCTCCATCTTGCTGAAATGTAGGGGGAGAAGACAAACGCCAACTCTTTCGGGGAATAATCAGAGCGAGGAGGAGAGATACTGATGCTTCCGACACCCCGAACTCTTGCTGGCTACAGACAGCTTTTGCTTAAGCACTGTGTTATCTCACCATTTGCGAAGCAAATGGAATGCTCTTGACTCTAAAAGGTCATTTTTTCTGTCCTTATAGACTTCTCCTATGCCCTAATCTTGCAGCAGTAATCTCAGAGGGCACCATGCCCTGGGGGGTGAAGTTTCAAGACGTGGGGACCACTCTGCTCTTCCTTGACTCTGGTTTCTCTACGTACGACGTGTGTTCCCAGCTGCATCTCTACGTGCGACATGTGTTCTCACTTTGTGTGTTGCAGATTGTAGATCTCTTACTTACGCACGGCGCTGATGTGAACATGGCAGACAAGCAGGGGCGGACGCCGCTGATGATGGCTGCATCTGAGGGACATCTGGGCACAGTGGAGTTTCTCCTTGCACAAGGTTAGAACACGTCCTTAGAAGTGTGTTGGGAGGCTGGCGACGGCAAGTCCCACCGCCCTGTCTCCTGCAGAGCTGGAGTTTGTGATGTCGGGGTGAGGATTGTAATCCCACTGCTGGATCGGGCGGTGGAGAGGTTCTCAGCGCCATATCCAGCTTATTGGAGAGCAAGACTAGAGCAGTCACAGCGTTAATCTTGGCTAACCATTTTGTTGCCTGTGTTTGGTGCTCACCGCCTCAAAACCAGGCATTTTAGTTAGAAAATGAAATAACATATCAGAGGTGCTTTGAGCATTGAGTTAAAAATATGACCTTGAACCACGCTTAGACAAAATATCAGCCAGCGATGTGATTGAACCATCAACATCACCATGGAACAGGCAGGCAAGACTCAACCGCAGGATCAGAGTCTGCGACACGTTTTAACACTTCCATTTTTAGCGCTAGTATTGTTGCCCACGTTTTTGACACCAACGTCAGCAGGAAGGTAAGGCCCCGACACAGGCAAAGATTTGGTGTACTTGTTGAAAATAAACCCAAAGTGTTTGGAAGATAGTCTGCGCTTCAGCTTTGCACTGGCAGATTCGCTTTGCTCGGTGCTTTCAGTGTCTAATGACTCCCCGTCACTGGGAGTTACTCAGTCAACAGGAACATGTTCCAGTTTTACTCATTTCTGCCGTGCTCGTTTGAGGTGAGTCAGAAAAACAGGCTGCCTGCAACCTGTGTGAACACGATTATTTCTTATTTCTGTAGTTCCTTAGAGACTACTTTTTTTTTTTTGGGCAAATAGCTGATGTTTGGTTGGTTTGTTTGGGTAATTTTCCATTATTTTTTGGCTAGGAAGAGCATTTAATTCTTGTGTTGTTACTTGATATTTTTATTTCAGGTAAGATCCCTCTTTGGGAAGGGATATTTTCTTCATATCGTAAGTGACTGTGGCTGACCTCTTAGGCAAAATGTGAGACACTTGAGTATTTTACATAGTAGTTGTAAGAACATGTTTTCACTGTAAAATTGCCAGGCTTCCAAGAGCAAGTTTCTCATTGCCTGTCTGTCTGTCTGTCCTGAGCCACAGGCCAGTGGGATCCTTGCTGTTCAGTGCTGGAACCTACATAGGGATGTGACAAAGTTCAGTTTGAGGCATGAATTTCTTAGGAATTAATTCAATTAATTCTTTTCTGATGTTCTAGGGTTTTTTTATAAATTTCAAATTAACACTCTCCATGTTCGAGTTGTAATATGGCCCATTTTGCAGCTTGACTGAATCTGTGTAAAAGGCTTAAAATAAGTGATTTCTTTTGCCAGACCTCAGAACTGTGCACGTTGCTTAAGACTGACTGGTTCAGTGGAAGATGAAAATACCGGGTAATGTGATCTTGGCTATGGGATCACCGGCAAAAGCACGTAATTTTCCCTGGGTCTTTGGACACTGAGACCCAAGAAATCAAAAAAATGAAAATCTTTTTTACTTTAAAAGGTCCATTCTTCTAAATAGCTTAATAAACTCCACTAAACATGCTATAGCGCATGGTCCTGAAAAGTTAGCTCAAGCCTGGGCAGAGTACAGTGATATATGGTGTATTTTAATTAAAATGGCTATGACAATCCTGTTCAATGTTTCATTAAAATCAAAGTATGTGAATCATAAGCCATAAGCATTAATTAGTGTGTTGCAAAGCAAATCTCATTTAACTGTACTTGATTAACACAGTCAGCGTTTGTAAACACTTTTTATTAACAGAGTTGCAGTCATCAATCAATTTGAAATCCAGATTTTTAGAGTTACCTACTGCTCTTGCTTAACACCCAGAAGTAATGGATGTGTGAACGGTGAATTAAACTTTCCTGATAACAGCTCTGCTGGAGCTGATATTTATACAGGTCTGTGTCACACAAAGCAAAATAATTCTTGATGCTCATTCCGTTTGGAGAGGGTTTGATTCTGAACCTCGTTTTCCTGCAAAAACCAATCCCTCAATTTTTTTGCTACCCTGGGATACGTGGTACGTGTGGATGCTGCTCCTCGCTGTCTGTCTTGTGCCTCTGACACGCAACGCTGAGCCTCGTCCCGTGGGGGGGAACCCTGCCCAGGCACGACATCTTCAGATGCATCCTCTGCATGAAAAACATCCCACCGTCCTGGCCATTCCCTCCTTCTTTTTGCTGCTCCAAGTGTCAATCCTTTCTTTTTTTCTCTAGCTGGCTCATTGTCGTGTCTGCTGGATAGTATAGTAAATCAGAAACTCTTTAGCCAGTGAATTTTTTTTTAGGGACAGAGCAGCCCAGCCTTTCTCAGCAGCAAGCTGGGTTTGCCAGCCAAAATCTTTCCCACTGCAGCAGGGATCGATCCCATGAGGTCACCTTAAGCCACTTGCCCTCGAAACCATCACTTTGTTTCGTGTCTGACTGCCTTAATGCTAAGTAGGTCAGAGATCCCCGAAGGCGCTCAAGATGCCTTCAGAGTCAAGCGGAGGTTCTGCTGGGAGCCACGGCTGCGGCGGGAGCTCGGCACTTCTGCGGAGGTCGTGCCCAGCCTGCCTCCGAGCAGCGGTTTGGCATTTCTGAAGTGGCACGCTTTGTCCGCTCGCTTAGACCTTCAGCTCGCGTTGCTGCACTGATACCCTGGAGTCTGGGCATGTCACCCTGTGGTATGGAGCGTCTCTTCCACTGGACTGGGAAAAAAGAGGGAAGGTTGAGTGAAGTGTTCAGGGCCAGGTTGGATGAGGCTTTAAGCAGTCTGATCTAGTGGGAGGTGTCCTTGCCCATGGCAGGGGGGTTGGAACGAGATGATCTTTAAGGTCCCTTCCAACCCAGACCATTCTGTGATGTGGCTTTCCAGCCTTCCGTCTTATTGCAGGAGCTTTCTCACCTGCTCCAGAAGGGTCAGAGGGAAAACATAAGAGAAGACTTCAGTGGTTTGATTGCAAGAAAGTAGCTGGTACAAATAAGAAGGAATTAAATAAGGCTTTATCCTGCTTTGCTGAGCAAAAGTTGGCCTTGTGTCAGTTGGGGATCATCTGGAGGGCTTTCACAGAGCTTCAGAAGGGTTCCTGGGTGCAGTGTGGGCAACATGAGAGAAGGCTGGTGAGATGTTGGGAGTTTATGTTGTCGTCCCTTGGCCTGTACATTTGAGCTGCCTTGCAGCCAGTGTCCCTCCTCGGCACACCAGATTGCCCTGGGTGTCGTTTGCCACCTCCCTCCCCGGCACTCCGCGCTGCCGTTCGAAGGCACGCAGTGAGCAGGGTGCTGCGGCTGTGCCGAGAGCTCTGGGCGGAGGTTTCTGAACATATCCCGAGCAAACGTTCATGGGTTGTACTCCTCCACAAACAAAAAGCTGTGCAAGCTGGAAGACCTATCAGTTTGCCGTCATCTGGGCGCTGTGTCCTAACAAGGGGATACGTCAGCTGGGAGGAACGGGAAGGCTCAGGAAATTCGCATTACTCCCCCGCTCGCTGAACTTTCTGGCCCCAGTGAAGATCTCCTGCTGGGCCATTTAGACTTTACCTACAGGAGAAAAATACTGCAGCAGCAATTCATCCCAACCAGCTGGCAGGAGCATCCCACAGGTAACCGCGGTTCCTCGGAGGAGCAGAGCTGATACGGATCTGTTCCGTGCACTGGAGAGCCGGAGCCCTGCCTGTGCCATGGCAACCAGAGTTGTCTTCGTGCCACCAAGAGGAGTGTTCACTTAATGCTGCTGTTCAGATCTCATATGCGTATCCATATGCCGTATGAAGCAATACTGACCCGTTGGTATGGCAGCGCGATTTCTTCATCCAAGAAAATGTCAAGTCCCTCTCTCCTTGGCTTGCAGTTGGCAGTAGTTTGTCCCACAACGTTGTATTTATATTGGGTAAAGTTCAGAGAGAAATACGGCTGGAAATTGTGTCGATTTGGGTAAAGGGGAGGGAAGAGGGGAGAATATGTGCTTTTTTAGAATTGAGCTGAATTGACTTAGTTCCCCTTGGTACGCCATGACCTGCTGAAGCAGCAAAATGGTCTTCATCTCTGACTCACACAGGCTGGAATGGGTTTTGATTAAAAAAAAAAAAAAAACAAGAAAAAAAAAAAAACAAACAAAAAACCCAACAGTTAAAAAGAAAGATTGATGTCTCCGATGAGGGATGTCAAATCCACCCTGCTGCTCAGAAGATGTTTGCCAGAAAAGCCTACAGAGCTAGGTGTGAAAAAGTTTGCAGCTTGGTGTGAATAAACTCATTTGCCACAGTTCCTGTCGGTGTATTTGAAGTTGCCATGGAGGGCGGGATCCGCAGTGGGAGAAACATTAATAAAGTAATTAATAGTTATGTACATAGGTCTCTAAGAATAAGCTGTCATCACTAAGTGGATGGTTTGTTGTATCATAGTGCTCAACCAGAGTGCTCTTACGTGAACTGGTGCGTGTTCTTTCAGGTGCCTCCATTTCCCTAATGGACAAGGAGGGCTTGACAGCCCTCAGCTGGGCTTGTCTGAAGGGACATCTCTCCGTGGTGCGGTCCCTGGTGGAGAACGGAGCTGCCACCGACCACGCAGATAAAAATGGACGCACTCCGCTGGACCTGGCAGCTTTTTACGGTGATGCAGAGGTGGTAAGTGGCCTGGAATGCATGCAGAAGAAAACGGGCAGTTGGTGTAAAATTGTAGAATTGTAGAATTGTTTTGGTTGGAAGGGACCTTTAAGAACGTCAAGTCCAACCATTAATCCAGCACTGCCAAGTTACCACTAAACGATCTTCCTCAGCACCACATCTACCCGTCTTTTAAATGCCTCCAGGGGTGGTGACTCAGCCACTTCCCTGGGCAGCCTGTTCCAATGCTTGACGACCCTTTTAGTGAAGAAATTTTTCCTAATATCCAACCTAAACCTCCCCTGGTGCAACTTGAGCCTTAAAATAGGACAGTTCAGCTTGATGTAGCAATGAGCATATAGACTCCTGGCCTTCACTACATGCAAGTGCTTCCGTAGAGGACAACACATGAGACTAACGAACCCTCAGACCCTACAGAGGTGGTTTTAGCCCAAGCAGCGGAGCAGAGCAAACTTCTGCTGGTTGTACATCACCAGCAGCACGCAAAGGTCTTGCCCCGGAGCAGAACTGACTGTTGGACTTCTCGTTGCAGGTTCAGTTTCTGGTGGACCATGGGGCCATGATTGAGCACGTTGACTACAGCGGGATGCGCCCCCTCGACAGGGCAGTGGGGTGCCGCAACACCTCGGTCGTCGTCACTCTCCTGAAGAAAGGAGCAAAGATAGGTAGGGACAAGGGGACAATCCACTCTTGGCTCTGTGCCCAGGCAGGACTCCGAGCAGTGGGGCTGGCTTCCTAGAAAACCCAAGCGTAACACAGAGGTAGCCTCAGCCCCAGCTGCTGCTTCGTACTCCGAAAGCAGCCGGCGAGTCATGACTGCCTTGTTCTCTTTATTAAAACGGGGAATATTTTTTTTTTTTTTTTTTGCTGTCGTATTACTTAGCAAAGTTAATCAATAAACAACTGTTTCTTTGGCAAGGTCTTTCCTCTGGTAATGCTTTTTCTATCTTTACTAGTCTTGAGTCGACAAACGTACTATGTCCATGCATTGCTGTGAGCTGCTGCATTCACTTGCTCTGTGTATGCTTTCAGACCTTAGTGTTACCTGCACTGCGCCACACAGCTGCTCACGTTACGTTTTCCTGTGAAAGGGGATTTTGCTGGTGCATTGGCTTCTTTGCTGCCTGCCTCTCACAGCTGCTTTTTTCCTTTCTTTTTTTTTTTTTTCCCCTTCATCCATTTTTTTTTCCCCTCTCTCCTACAACTTTTTGTTTTCTCCTTTCTTTGAAGGTTGTCAGACGTTACCGAGTCGCCCACGAGGTATATCTCATTGCTGTCAGCATCAGCTTCGATCTGATAGCTTTGTCAGCCTTGCTTTCTCCTGTTTGATTTAGCCTGCATGCGTCCCCAACACCTCTAATCTTTTAATTTACCTCACCTTCAAATAATTTTTTTAATGACTGTTGCAGAGAATAACTTGAACTCAAAAACTAACCTCCTTCCCCCAAAATGTACTGAATCTACTTATAGAATATTGTTGACTTATTCTTCACCCACACTAATGAGTTGTCCCCAAATTTTTGCCGCCCCTTCCCTCCCAGTATTAGACCTTGAGATAACGACTGGCTCTGCACAGGCGGTCCCCTGCACAGAGCCAGCGTGTCCCCAGCCCAACAGATGGCTTCGGCACCAGCAGCACTTAGACACGATCCTTCCTTTGTCATATTTTCCACCTTAATGGATTTTCTACTCTAGTATTTCACATCTTTTGAAGTTGGAAATCACAATCCACTTAAACACAAAACGCCTATGGACAGTCCAACTGCAGATTTCCTAGTACGCTTCCAGAGATTTTAATCTAGAAATGCTTTTGTGTAACCACTCTGATTTTTCCTTTTAAATATGTTTTATTTCCCCCACCCCAGCTGGTTCCACAATCAGCACTGCCCTCTTGTGGAAATGGCTCCCATCATTTCCCAGACCATCGTGGTGGTGGCCATTAGGATTAGCCTTAATGACTGCAAAGGAAAACCATTGCAATGTGGATGGCGTTAATTTAAGTGCGAGAGGAATTGTCAGCTCAATCATTTGGAGAGCTCTGCCCTTTGACCATGCCAAGTTGTTCTCTCCAGCAGAAATTCCCACCCCAGGATATTTTTTCTACCCAGCTTCCTTACCACCCTTGCATTGTATGAGTTTTTTACCCATCATGCATCCTGTACACTACAGGTCCAGCAACATGGGCGATGGCAACCTCCAAACCAGACATCATGATCATCCTGTTGAGCAAGCTGATGGAGGAGGGAGACATGTTTTATAAGGTGAGAAGAGTGGGTTTGGAAAAATTGAACAGATGCGGCTTGCAGCGTATCTTTGTATGAGGTTTTGACTGAGCAATGCTGCTGCCTTCGTCCATGGCAAGTAAAAGCTACTGCTCACGGCATTCCTTGT
Source organism: Burhinus oedicnemus (assembly GCA_008921705.1). Classification (NCBI taxonomy): domain Eukaryota; kingdom Metazoa; phylum Chordata; class Aves; order Charadriiformes; family Burhinidae; genus Burhinus; species Burhinus oedicnemus. The sequence continues at coordinate 878,209 of VFFE01008394.1, forward strand.
GTCGCAAACTGTTTGGTTTTGGTTAGTGGGGTTGGAGAGGGGGGATTTTTTTGCCCAAATCTGTAACGAAGCTGAAGCAGAGCCAAGTCTCTCCGCATTGTGGATTTGAGCCAGCACTTCATTTCCTCTTTGAAAACACCAGAACCCAAGTGTTTTACAGAGATTCGGAGTGCTGATGTCATTGCATCAGATCTGGCAGCATTGTCATTACCTAGCAGACTCACTGCTGTGGAGCAAGGCAACAAGATAGCATATCCCAGAAAAACCCGTAGAAGAAACTTTTTGCATTGAAAACGGATTGTCAGGACACAGATGGCTTTATCGTGTCCTTTAGCCCGTGGGAGACGTTCCGCCATGAGAGTTAGAGAGCCTTTTTTGCTCTGTGTTTATTTTAAGCCGTTCCTTAAAACCTGGAGATTTGCACGCACACACACAAAATGTGCAAGTACAACAATGATTCACTGTTAGGCTCTAAGGGTGAAGCAGAAAATATGCAAAGCTGGCATTGTAACTGGAGTTATCTGCCAGAGGTACGTGATACAGCTGCGAAACCGGAGTCTAAAAGGTTTTAAAGCTTACTATTCGTAGCTGCAAAATTTATGTCTGGGTCATCGTGAATTGCATGTGTCCTAGATCCCATTTTGCCCTCTTTCTTTCACCCTAGCTGCCATGGCTGCCCCCCTCCAGGGCGCAGATCATCCCATCCCAAAAATAGGTGCCCAAAATAGCAAAGATGAGTCACCTTTTGAAGGTGACTGCTGCGTCCCAATAACTATAAAAGGAATCCAGTTGACAGGCTTAGATGTAGACACCTAATTTTTAGACGTCTAAAGTCCATGGAGATGAATCCCAACCCCTTTGTCCAACTTCAGAGCCACATCAGTGCCGTAATGTTTATCTTTGCCGTTGCAGAGGCTTCTCTCAGCCCCAGGAACTCCACCCAAAGTCCCACGCTTCATATTCTTTACCCTCCCTGGTGCTTATTAAGCTTTGGGTGTCGGGTGTTCTCCAGAAATGGGTTACTGATCACCCAGCTCAAAAGACCATCCATCCTGAAACCAGATGGAGTTGTATCAAGTTAACATAACACAATTTCTGCTGTGTTTCCCACTGTAGCCTGACAACTCTGTACCAAGTGGGAGAACTCTACTTGCACAAGGAATCTATCTGCATCGCCAGATCACATGTTCCCTTGATCAAATGTACTGGCTCTTCATTCTAGAAAAGAGCTAAATAGTGAAGTCATGTTCCCTTAACCACCTAAAACATTCATGGGGCTGGTGAGTGAGTTCTCCGCAGGGAGGTGAACTCAACCCAAGGATGTGTTTTGACATGTTTTCCTTCTATTAGAAAGGTAAAGTGAAAGAGGCTGCCCAGCGCTACCAGTATGCTCTGAAAAAATTCCCCAGGGAAGGGTTTGGAGAAGACCTGAAAACCTTCCGTGAGCTCAAGGTGTCGCTCCTTCTCAACCTCTCCCGATGTCGAAGGAAAATGAATGTAAGTCTCCCCACCTTTCATGGCCTTAAGCGCAAGCTGCCGGCTTTCTGCCTGTGCACAGAGACGTGTCCATCCCATAATCGTGCTTTGACCTCTGAGATCTCTCCTCTGTGTAACCTGGTTGTCCTTCACAGAGCGCTGGCGTTTTATAATTCAAAAGCAGTAACGATTTAATATGCATTTCTGATGATTAAAAATTCATTGCTATGTTTATAGCTTTTTGAATTTTTTATTACTCCCTTTTGATGAGGATGTGAATTGGGGGTGGAGGCATTTTCCAGATTTCTAGGGCAGCGGTGAGGGAGGAGCCAGGAGATGTGCTCCTTTGAATACTAATTAATTTAAAATGAAGGAGCATATGCTTAGGGGGCTAGCACTTCCCCAGGGCAGTGACTCATCCCGAAACACCCCCACACACTCCCTCTCCTCCCAGAACTGCCAGATCACTGTCACTCTCCCCTCTCCCCGCTCCAATCCAGCAGCATCTAGCGACCAACTCCTGCAGCACGTCTGTTCTTCCAGCAGACGAGTGCCACCTCCCCCTCGCTCTGCATTCAGGGGCTTTCACCTCTACAACCTAAAAGTCTCCATAGGCTCGAAAAGCGAAATCTCTGCCAGGGCCATGAGCCAGCAAAGATTACACCAGAGGGGAAGGGGGTTTTGTGACACCTTCATTTCTTTAAGCTGTGAGGGATACAGTTGAAGAGCAATGGAAGTAAAATCCTAACGCTGGTGAACAAACAACACGGATTGTAGACAAAATGGTGAACCTTCTCTTTAAACAAGCCAAGTCGCAGCTAAGCCTGCACTTTAAGGACAAGGTTTTCAGCTTACTGTTAGTTGGGGAATCCCAGGTTTTGTGATAGACAATTTCAGGGCATTGTAATTGCTCCTGCAGTGTTTGCATCCATGGATGAGACCATAAAAGGTACCTACCTCTTGACTGCATTCTCAGTGTGGTCCGTTAGGTAATGTTTCCTCGGTAACTGCTACTGAAGGTGCAAACAGAAGTACGAGCTTCCCCAGGCAGGGCATCCAGATAGCAAGCTCCAGCGTGGACACCTTAGGGGAGATTAAACCTCACCCTGGGTTTTGCTAAGGTCCAGCTGAACCTGCTCGCTCACACATGGCTGCTCAGTGCGGTCCAAGTGGCCATCGTGTGGTCATAAACTTCGTTTCTAGAAGGTGGAGTTTGCTTCCTGAGCTTCTGAACAAATCAGGAGTTTTTTGGTGCTTTCTCCCAGAACTTCTCAGGGTCGTAGCCCAAGTGAGCAACCCAAAGCTGTGTTTGGTTGCAAAATGAAAGCCCCTCCACTGGGAACGGGTCTCCTTTGCAAGTGCTCAGCTGAGCCTAGGGGTCCGTGAAGCATTCAGGACGAGGCAAGGGAGGGGAGCCGGCAGGGTTTGAACTGTAGCTGACAGTCGCGTGGCACTGCCACTCGCAAGCGCCCAGAGCAGTCTCCAGCCCCCGCTGTCACCCTCTCCCTCCCCGCTCCCAAACGAGTCTCCCAAGCGAGGTGTAGGGGAGAGACAAGGAACAGTGGAACGGTTGGCGCTGGTGAGAGACCTTTGCCAGGCAAGTCCTGTTCGTAGCTACCGAGGTATCGTAGTCCCTTCCGTCATGTGCAGTTTTATTCGGCCCCTTCGCAGTATGTCAGTGTGTAGCGGAGTGGGAAGCGGAGGGCGTGGGAAAGGTTTCCTATTGCTTTCAACTGTGGAAAAAAATCCTTCATGAGATTACATTCCAGCCTCTTTGAGACCAGATGTTTCCTCAAGACCGTAGGCTGTTGGAGAGGGATTGCATGCACTTGTTGGGGACACAATGAATGAGAACGGAGCCAGTGGCACGATGGCCTCTGTGGGTGCTGACAGCATCTGGCGTTACGAGAGGGCTCTGAGTCTTTGGACGTGCCATCATAGCTTTCTGGCCATAAATGATGTCGAATCCATGTGAAACATTCCGGTACCATCAAGTTTTCCAATTACATGCAAAAAAAAAAAAAAAGTCCATATTAAGTATGTTTTCTTCCCAAACTGTATATATTTTTATTTCTGTATCTATTCAATTACTTATATGCGCACCTATTGTAATGACAGGATTTTGGAATGGCGGAGGAATTTGCTACTAAAGCACTGGAGCTGAAACCGAAATCTTACGAAGCGTACTATGCAAGAGCAAGGGCCAAACGCAGCAGCAGGTGAGGAGAGAGCGAGAGAGAAGCGCGAGGGGCTGCTCTCTTCAAGCCTGGCCACACCAATGTAGGCATCCACCGTGCAAAACCATACTTGTGTCCCCATGGGAAGAAGTGGCAAAGTGACGTTCATTAATGAGATTACAAACCTCTCAAACTCCAGAGTAACACCCTCCCTCATTCGGTAATTTCTGGAGACAGCTGAATGCAAACGTTTTGAGAGGTTCATCTTAGTTGGACTTTGTCCGAATGTCTTAACTACGCCAAGATTGGGTATTCTTTTTAAAAGTACACTTCAGTCCAACCACAGCTTGGACTTGAAGCAAAACATGAGTCATGGAAGCCCTGTGGCCTGTGTTACGCAAGAGGGCAGACTGGTTCATCACAGTGATCTCTTCTGGCCTTAGAACCTGTGAATCTCTCTGTCCCACAGCACTCTTTGCAAGGCAGAAACCTCTGACTAGCTGTGCAGCGATTGTGCAGACGGGTGCCAGCCGGTGAGCTTGCAGCCATGGCTTGCGCTGAGACCACTGCAACCAGCTTCTCGAGAGCTGCAGCACTGGGATCTCTGCATCTCGGCTGGAGCCCGGAGGATTCCCTTGTTAACCTCCCTGAAGGCTAAAAGACGGGAGATTAGATTCATTTCAAAACCGATCAATGCCATTCCTCGATGAGCAGGAGGGCTTGCTTTTGAGTCACGCGCTCAAGGGCCGGGCGCGCTGTCATCTCCGTTTTAAACGGCAGCCAAAATGCCTTGCATGGTGGTGCAGGGAATCGCCGGTAGCCGGAGGTATGTCGAGTCCACCTGTGCAAACATCGTAGCTCAGCAGACACCACCACCACCGTTTGACCTTCCATGCTGGAGGCGATGCGTGGAGCCGGGCTCCCGGCCCAGCTGGTGCTGCGCTGCCTGGTCCACCGGGTCTTCACGTGGGAGGTGAAGCCGTGACCTTCTGTGCCGCAGAGAAGTCCTGCTGGCTGAGCCACACTGACCTAATGCCTTTCCTTTAATGGTTTTCCTCTCCATTGTTTCCAAAACACTTGTGAGGAAGCGTAAGGCCCAGACTCCTTTACAGATGATATCAGCCTGCCTGCATACAAGGGTCGTCTTCTCCCCAGGCCTCTCCAGCAGAAACCATTACCACTTGGGCTTTTCTCCTTCGTTTCCCAGTTTGTGCCCAGCAGCATCCCTGAGGTCCGGGGAACAGGAGGCTTTTCCTTCCTCTGCCTGGCTTTCAGTGGCTGGTGCAAAAGCTTAGGCTGGTGTTGGGAGGTGCTGGGGAGTTTTTCCCAGTGATCGTCCTGTCCCCCCCAGGTGACAGTCACGTTAAGACAGATGGTTTTGCTCAAAAGCGAACAGTGTCCCTGTCAATGGCAACCCCCTTCCCTGAACCCCCACCTCCCTTTGACTCCTCACAGCCTGGCCTTTCCCTTGCAAAGGCTTCCCCGGGGGGCTCGCAGGCTCCCTCGCGGGGCTCCGTTCCTTCCTTCTGAAGAAGTTAGCCAAATCCATTGCAAAATCGGAGAGACAAGCCTTGCCTAAAGCGCTGACCCGTGGGAGCCCCTGAGCTCTGGAGCCAGCCCTGACGCTGTGTGGTCTTGGCATCAGGCAGAAGTGAAATTTTCCCTGGCGTAAGCGGCTGCAGCTCCATCAAAGCTGCGCTGGTTTACAGCAGTGCTGAGCTTGGCTCCTGGTTATTGATGCTTTGGTTTCCCCTCGGCAAACGCAGGGACAAAGCTCGTGGTGGTGCTAGGAGGGGTAATTAATTAGCCTGTAACGCACACCGCAGAGGACAGGTATCTTTGCTAGTCTGGGTTGTGCCGTCTCCGGACCGTGTTCCCCTCTTTCCCAGAATGGCTGGCAGTGTTTTCCTTCAGTTTGGATAAAATATATCCGAGTGAGGCACATAAGGCAGAGTTTGAGAGACGCAGCCAGCGGTAGCAATCGCAGACATCTCCCTCAGTAACACGGACAAGCCACTTAACCCTCGGGAGCCTCCGAGAACGGCTCCGTTCAAATCCAGAGTAATTTCAGTTCTCATTTCTGTCCCTTTGTCAAGCAGGCAGTTTTCAGCAGCCCTGGAGGACCTGAACGAGGCCATCAAGCTGTGTCCCAACAACCGTGAGATCCAGCGGCTGCTGATGCGGGTGGAAGAGGAGTGCAGGCAGGTGCAGCAGCAGCAGCAGCAGCAGCAGCAGCAGCCGCCGCTCCCGGTGGAGCCTGAACCTGAAGCCCAGCATGAAGAGCTGTATTCTGTCCAAGATATCTTTGAGGAGGAATACCTTGAGCAGGATGTAGAAAATGTTTCCATTGGCTTGCAGACAGAGTCCAGGCCAAACCAAGGGCTGCCCATCATCCAGAGCCCACCCCCGTCCCCAGCTCACAGGGACTCAGCCTATATTTCTGGCTCGCCTCTTGGCTCTCATCAGGTCTTTGATTTCAGGTCCAATAGCTCCGTGGGTTCGCCAACCAGGCAAGGGTACCAGTCCACATCTCCTGCTCTGTCTCCGACGCACCAAAACTCACATTATAGACCCAGTCCTCCTCACACATCCCCTGCTCACCAGGGCTCCTCTTACCGCTTTAGCCCACCTCCTGTTGGAAGTCAAGGAAAAGAATATCAAAGCCCACCACCTTCTCCTCTTCGTAGAGGTCCTCAGTATCGTGCCAGCCCCCCAGCAGAAAGCATGAGTGTTTATAGGTCACAGTCCGGTTCCCCGGTTCGTTATCAGCAGGAGCCTAGCGGAGTCAGCCAGCTCCCCGGTAGACCAAAGTCTCCGTTATCCAAGATGACGCAGAGGTCTTTCCAGATGCCCCAGCTCCCCGTGGCCGTGCCGCAGCAGGGGCTGAGGCTGCAGCCAGCCAAGGCGCAGATCGTGAGGAGCAACCAGCCCAGCTCCGCCGTCCATTCAAGTACTGTAATCCCAACCGGTGCTTACAGCCAGGTTGCCCACTCGATGGCCAGCAAGTACCAGTCGGCATCAGGGGAAATGGGGGTTAGCCAGAGCAGGCTGGTCTACCAGGGCTCCATCGGTGGAATCGTAGGTGACAGCAGACCAGTGCAGCACGTTCAGGCGAGCCTCAGTGCGGGAGCGATCTGTCAGCATGGAGGGCTGGCTAAAGAAGACCTTCCACAGAGACCGTCCTCGGCGTACAGGGGGGGTATGAGATACAGCCAGACACCTCAGATCGGGCGAAGCCAGTCTGCTTCCTACTATCCGGTGTGTCACTCGAAGCTTGACCTGGAACGTTCTCCCCTCCCCGCCAACCAGCTGGGCTCTCCAGATGTGTCTCATCTCATAAGAAGGCCCATCACAGTTAATCCCAGCGAAATAAAGCCTCACCCACCAACTCCAAGGCCCCTGCTCCACTCTCAGAGCGTTGGCCTCCGCTTCTCTCCTTCCAGCAATAGCATCTCCTCCACCTCCAACCTGACTCCCAACTTCCGCCCTTCTGCTTCGATTCAGCAAATGGAGATTCCTCTCAAGCCAGCTTATGACAGATCGTGCGATGAACTTTCTCCGGTCTCTCCCACGCAGGGGGGTTACCCCAGCGAGCCAGCCCGTTCCCGGACCACGCCGTTCATGGGAATCATAGATAAAACCGCTCGGACTCAGCAGTACCCCCATCTCCATCAGCAGAACCGGACCTGGGCTGTGTCGTCAGTGGACACTGTCATTAGTCCTACATCTCCTGGCAATCTCCCCCAGCCAGAATCATTTAGCCCGCCTTCTTCAATCAGCAACATTGCCTTTTATAACAAAACCAACAATGCACAGAATGGCCATTTGCTAGAGGAAGACTATTACAGCCCCCATGGGATGCTGGCCAATGGGTCCCGGGGAGACCTCCTGGAGAGAGTCACCCAAGCCTCCTCGTATCCCGACGTCAAGGTGGCAAGGACACTGCCTGTGGCACAGGCCTACCAGGACAACCTGTACAGGCAGCTCTCCAGGGACTCCAGGCAAGGGCAGACATCCCCAATCAAACCAAAGAGACCATTTGTGGAGTCTAATGTGTAAAAGACGCTTGTTGGAGTAAGACCCTCTTGTTTTCAGCACACACTTCCAAGCTTGATTTCCATGCATATTATTATTTTTATTTCTCTTTGGTAGCTACATGACCAAGTTTCTCTGGTACTTTGTGTGGTGGTCAGACAGCCATGCACGTGCTCCAGCCCTTTCGTTCCCCAGCTGACCGTGAAGCCAACATCAGCTGAGCCACTATTGTTTGCCCAATTCCAGCTGAGTTCCCAACCAGGATATCTTAGTACGTGGTGCAGGGTGGTCCAGAAATATCCCCTACGCAGCGGGAGGTAACCAGCTCTTTTTCAAGAGACAATCGCCTTCGATTTAAATTGGTTTCTTTTGTCTCGATGAGCTCTTACTTTATTCTGATGGGAATTCCTAGCGGGAGCAGAGCAGGGATCACAGGAGCCTTTCCCAAGGCTGCATCCGCAGGTCCCCGTGCCGGGCGGGTCGTTTGGCTCTTTGCCCCCAAAGAGCAAATTACCTGCGGCGAGCAAGGGCACGATGTGGTTTAATACCAAGTAGCTATGCACAATAACCGTCCCGCTTCATCTGGTTTATAGCGGTTTAATCCGAATTGGATTCCTTCGTTATTTAATCCCGTCATCAGCTGGAAGGGGTGGGGATCACACCATGCTTTGCCATTTCGCAAGCTACTTGCGGGGTGCCCCCGACACTGATTTGCTCTGGGGCATTTTACAAGCATTGAGCGATTAAAGTGGGCCCTTCGTATGCGTTTTAATCAGCCAAAGGGAATTGGCCAGAAACGTCTTGCGCGTGAACTGGGATTGCAACAGCGTCTTCTTCACACCGTTAGCGGACGACTGCCCCTTACACCCAGCACCGCGTTTTCGCCGGGACGGTTTAATGGTGGGGGTTTCGTTTGGGGGGGTTTTTTTGCTTGCGAGGAAGAACAAAAATCTGACTTAGGAAATGGTAATCGAGGAGGAGAATCGCAATGTTAAGGGTTTTTTTTTAAAGTTTTTTTATGATGAGGATGCATAACGTGGCACGATGGTTCCCGAGACGGGAAGGGTCCTTCTGCAAACCCAGCCCTGCAGCGTCCCGGCCCTTCGGCTCGCTCCCGCCCGGGCAGCCGGTGCCGTAGCCAGGGCTGCGCTCCTCGAAGATCCGCTCCCGAAATCTTAGAAAGCGATTGCCGTGTTCCGTACCTCTAAATGGCAGAGACCGTGTTTTGCGTTTTAAGGACCTGTAGTTAAAAGAGAGATATTTATAATTTATTTATGCAGTCTGTTTCAGGACATTGTTTGGGTTGGTTTTTCTTTTTTTTTTTTTTTTTTAA
>VFFE01008394.1:893489-917985 GCA_008921705.1 Burhinus oedicnemus
GGGGGGGAAGGGGGGGGAAATAATGGACTTTGCCATCTTTTATTGGGCTGATGGGTGTGGAGGGAACACGTTGGCCTCTTTGCTCACCCCGTATCGGTGCCCAGCTCTGGCCGGCTGGTGAGGAAGGGGGGATGGAGAGATGAAGGATGAGGAAGGAAGGATGAAGGATGAGCGATGAAGGAGGAGGGATGAGGGATGAAGGACGAAGGGTGAGGGATGAAGGAGGAGGGAGGATTTCTGGCCAGGCTTTTACTTCTTGCCCTGTGATGCTCCTGGCCGCGTGCCTGGCACTGGGCACATCTCCCGCACTGTGGCTGGGGGCTCCCCAGGGGCTGACTATGAGGGTCTTGCTTTTATTTACAACCCTCCCAAGATGTTGGCATCATTTAGGGGCCAGGAGCCAATGGCTGCCCTCAGCACGCTGCATTTTCAGCGCTTTGCAATGTCATAGCGCATCCTGTTGGTGCTGATCCCAGCCCGGGGGATGGAGCAGGAGGAGATCCTACGGTGGAAACCTCATCTCCATGCCCTTCCCGTCCACCTCTGGCCCTGCCGAGCCACCCAACGCCGAGGCTGGGGGAAACACATGGTCCTGCTCAGGTTGCCCCGTGCAGCCAGCCCGGCTCACATAGAGCCCCCCATGCCCACACCGGGACCAGCCTCCCCAGGGCCATAAACTCTTGTCCTAGGGCAGGCGGGTGCTGGGAGGTGTTTTTGCGGGGCAGGGTGGAAAACACGCCGATAAGGAGCGTTTCTGCTGCGTTCAGCCCCCGGCAAGGGCTGAGTGTGCGCTTCTGGTGATAAAGCAGCAATCGCTGCTCCGGGGCCAGGGGTGAGCTCCCCGCGGCCCATTGCAGCCGTCCCCATGCAGAGGGGACACGCCAGGCTTTAAATCCACCTTTTATCCAGGAAAAAGCTGGAAACAGCCCCACGGTGTTGCCAAAAGCCCTCAGCAGAGATATTTTGCAGTCAGACAGCGGCACCCAGGAGTGAGGACATCTCTTGCCATCCCAGTCCCCAAACCCAAGTGACATTGAGGTGCTGCATTGGCCACAGCACTGACTCTACCAGTTCATAATTATTTTAGCAATCACAGGTCTGAAATAAATGGAAAAAACCCCAGTTGCTTGGGGTGTTTCTTCTTTTTTTCTTTTTCTATTTTTTTTTTTTTTAAGGATCACATAAAAGCTGTTTGTTTAGATGAAAAATTTGGACTGGAGAGGTGGTTTTTTGTTTAGATGAAAAATTTGGACTGGAGAGGTGGTTTTTCCCCTCTCCCTCACGGCAGCGTCACCGCATCTGGGAAAGCAGCTTAGCGAATTATACACTATGATAATTGATTGAATTCATCAGTAAATAAAGCAGGAGCCTTTAAACGCGGGGTCTGGAGAGGGCGGAAAATAATTCTCCGCGCAGCGATTTGTACCACCCGGCCCAGGCGCCATCGTGCCCACGAAACCACAGCCATCAGGAAATGTAACACATGAGGCTGCCCACCCAATAAAAAAAGCTCTTTTTGAGGTTTAAATCAGGAAGGAATCCTTTCTCCCCCCTCCAGCAGCTCCTTGGTTGCTCAAGCAGAGAGATGGCTCAGACAGGAGTTCTGAAGCACCCTTGAACACTTTAAGAAATGGGATGGGGAAGCCAAAAATGTGGTTTATAATAAAATAAGGGAAAAATGGGCTTGAGCATCCCCAGCCAGAGGCCCTAGGGCTGGGATATACCCAGAAAAATCACCAATTCTTCCCAGCCAGCTGCTTTGCACAACCACCTCTGCCTGCCCTGTCCCATCACACCATCACAGCCCACACCTTACAGCTCCCCTAAGAAATATTTTCTGTCAAACTCTTTATTGCCTTGGTTTGGGGGCTCTGGGGCTGGGGGGCTGCACCAGGGGGTGCCCCTGCCGGCACTGCCGGCAACAGGCAGGGAGATTTTGGAGGTCTGGCAAGCCGAAGAGCTTATCCAAAATGCCGAGAGCACATCGTGCTCCTTTGCAAGTGAGGGGCTGCCGTGGTCGCACCCCCCGACACGCTGCAGTGACGCACCGGCCATTGCACACGTGTCCGTGCACACACGCTCTGGGGAAAAGGGAGGACAGCGTCTCCACGCAGCTGGTGATGGCGATGCAAGCCGATGGGAAGCATCCTTCTAGCCTGGGGACACCACATCTCACCCAGCGTCCCCTGAGCCCGCGTCCCCATGAGCGGTTCAGCATCCGTCTCCGTGGCAACACATTTTTCACATCCTTCGATACCTTCCCGTCCTTCTGGTCTGTGGCGCTGGCAGCCCTGGGTACCCTCCACGCTGGGAGCAGATGGGTGTCCACCAACCACGCTGGCACCCCTGAGAGGGGTGGGGAGAGCAGGGACACTACAGGGTGTCCCATGGGTGTCTCTGAGCCCATCCTTCGTGGGTGCTGGGGCACACACAGATTCAGGGCAGCACAGAGGCACCAATGGGCATCTTCAAGCTTGCAGGCATCTCAGCCACCTTCCTGGGCCAACAGCCACTTCAACTGCCAGCACTCTCCCACAAGTAGGGTGTTTCTCTGTCTGATCCCAGCTGGAGCTTTATAGGACAGGCTGCCACAGAGCTGCGGGCATCCTTGGAGACGGAGCCATCAAGAGGACCTCTTGCCCAACAAAAAGTCCCACAGCAGCAGTAGCCCCTCTTGCACCAGCCTTGGAAGACACTTACGTGCAAAATGATGGAGAGCTGTTCTTTCCCCATGGGGTCACCCATCGGAAACACCAACCTTGGAAAAGGCCTTCCTATCTGGGATTTCCAGATACCAGCACCGCGCTGAGATTGCAGAGCCCGTTTCAGCCACGCCGCTCACCCGAGACCCCACCGCTGCTGGAGGCTGCACCGCAATGCCCCGGAGCCGGGAAAACCCCTCCCCAGCGCAGCTGGGAACAGAGGCCGGTGGGGCACAGGAAATCTCCATTCACCGGCACTTGGTCACCAGCCAAATTGGAGCCAAACCAACCATTTTCTTTCCAACTTCCCAGTAAACCGGAGTTTCCAGAGACCTGTGGCCAGTGGGGAAAGGGGTCAGCAAGGGGGGGGCTGCAGGCAGATGCTGGCTTCGCCCCCGGCTCCATGATGTCCAGGCTCACAGGCGGTGCCGGTGCTGTTGCCCACCCATACAGGCTCAGGGTTGGGGGATGAAGGTTGTTTGGGTGCCCACGTCAGCCGGTGCAGGTGGTGGGTGGCAGGGCAGGGTGGGAAGCTGTGATTTTTGGAGGGAGGTTTAATAGACATCACAGGGGTTGCAGGCTTCTAAATCCCTTTCTTTTTTATTTTGGAAATGGCTCTGCAAACTCCTTAGGGTCCCCAGCCCTAGCAGGAGGACTCATCCCTTGTCAAGGGGCCATGCTGTCCCCATGGGGTCACCCCATGGGCTCACGCCAAGGGGCTGTGTCAGTGCCCGGCTGCGCTGCAGCACCCAGCAGGGCCAACAAGTCAAGGAGTTTCCCTCTCTTCCCCCCGAGAAAACTCTCTCCTTCGTGACACTTGTCCGCTGTGTCCTCATGGGGTGGTGGCCCTGACGAGGGGTGATGGGCTCAGCCAACCCAGGGCCTAAGCTCAGCCCGGGCATGGCTCCCAGCGTGGCGACCAGGTCCTGGGGGAAAAGGATTTAGTTAATTAAAAAGGAAAAAAAAAAAGAAAGGAACTATCAAGCCCACCAACACAGGTCTGGTTTTCATTTTGAAGGAACTTTTCATTACTCATTTGTCATCAGCCTAATTCCTCCAAGTCCAAAACACTTGGTGTGATGTGATGGGATTTCCTTCACAGCCAGCAGAAATACTCTGTTTCTCCAAAAAAAAGAGGTTATGCTGGGAAGGGGGTCACTTTGGCAAGAGGCAGTGGGAGATGGACCTTGGCTGCCCCCCAGGTGAGTGCTTTCCCCGCTGTGCTCGCCCTTGCGCCCCGTGGCGGGGGGCTGGGGCGCTGCCGAGGAGCATTTGTTGCATGATGCCAGCGTGGGGAGGGGATGTCCTGCCAAGCGCCATGGTCCAGTTGAGCTGGATCCCTCTGCGCCGAGCCAGGAGGGGACCAGAACCCTGCAGGGATGGAGCTGCCTCCCACCCACCCCGTCCAACCCAGCCTGTCTCCTCCTTTCTCTTTTTTTCCGTCTTTCCCTTGATTCTCCTCCATCTCCTTCCCTCTCTGCTGTCCCAGCCCCTTCCCCTTCCCTCCCGGCATGGCCAGGCGCCAAAGGGACTTTGCACCCCAAGGCAGCGCTCGCTCCCCGCTCCTTCCCGCAAGCCCGGGAGCCACCGAAGGGAGAGCAAAATGCTCCGGTCTTATCTGTGAGGGGAGGCAGGCTCGGTGGGCAGGGTTTGCGCGAAGGCTGCTGGCTTATAAGCAGCCGGCAGCGGAGGCAAAGCTATCTCGCAAGGCACTGAACGGGTGTCGTGTCCCCCCCCCCCGGCTCTCCGTGCACCGCTCCCGCCAGGATGCCCCCGGCGCTGGGGCTGCTGCTGTGGCTGAGCCTGGCGGGTGCCCTTCAGCCCGGCCTCGAGCCCCCCCAGTATGACCCCACCGAGAACGGGGCCAGGCTCTTCGCCAACGCCTACAACAGCACGGCCGAGGAAGTCCTCTTCAAGAGCGTCTCGGCCAGCTGGGATTACTACACCAACCTGACGACCGAAAACGCTGCTCTGCAGGTGGGTGGTAGGACAGGCGTGATGCCACCGCGGGGGTGTCCCCAGCACCGGGGACCAGGGGGGGTTGGGGCATGGTGGGGACACTTGGCGTGGTCCCCTTCCTCACCGTGGGCTCCTGTCTCGGTAGCCCAGGATGGCAAAGCAGGGCTGGGACTTGTAGCCCGGGAACAGCGGGGTTTTGCCCCAAATTGGCCCTCGGAGAGGCTCTGCCCCGGAGTGACAGCCCTGGTCCTGGACCAGAGTCCAGGTTATTTTTAGAGGTCATTCCCTCCTCCCAGCACCTTTCACTTTCCTTCTCCCCCCTTCTCGGACGGGGGTCAGATGTCAAGTGTCCCTGTCCCTGCCCAGTGCTACGACTTACCAGTGCCGTGCCACTCCAGAGCCCCACCGCATCCCAGTGCTGGGGGCTTTTGGGTTTGGGGCAGACACTGGGAGCCCAAAGTGTGCACAAGCAACAGGGTGCCACCAGCACCGAGCCTGCCACCCGCCGTTCCTGTGTCCCCAGCCCATGGGGACGAAGCCAGCTTCAGGGAAGCACTCCAGGCTATGGGGAATTTGCCATCAGCCCAGCTACGTGTGGGCAGAGCCCCGGCAGGGAGCGATGCTGTGTGCATCCCGCAGACGTGTGCGTGTTTGGCCGGCGGGTTGCCTGTCTTTAGGCTGGATTTAGCGGGACAGGGATTGCGAGCAGCCCCGGGGGCTGCTCTGGGTTGGGTGAGCTGCGGCACAGCCCGGCGTGGGCCGGGGAATCGGGGTGCCTGGGCAGGCTGCAGAGGTTTCCCCGGCTCTTGCTGTGCCCAGGGAGCTGCTGGCTGCCCCGGCGCAGGGGGCACAGCCACGGCACTGCGGGCAGCTCGGAGATATACCTGCCATCCCATATAGCTTGTGGTGCACAGGGGGTCGGTGCAGCCCATACATGACCAAGGTGCGTTCAGGGACCCCAGCATCACCCCTGCACCCCAAGGGCTGCCATACAGCCCTGAACCCCTCCGGATCACCTGGGGATGGGGAGGGGGAGGCACAGCATGCCCTGTGGCAGGAAGAAAATGCGTCTTCCTGTGCTGAGGGGGAAGATCACCGCCAAGTTTGGCTGCCGCCAACTTGGCAGGACACCCGAGAGCACCCAAGTGCCCCTTCAACCTTTTTTTCAGCGAGCTGACGCGACGTCTGGGCAGGCGCCCAGCGTCTGCTGCAGATGTTGTGGTGGGGCCGCGGATCTCGGGGCAGAGCAGGAGCATCCCAGCCACGTTGAGTCCGAGGTTAGGGCCAGAAAAGCACCTTGCATGGACTTTTCTCAAGAGGCATTTCCAGGCTGGCTTTGACCCTTTCCTGTGTTAATAAATGCCTGAGGATCACAGCCGGGTGCTCCCTGCCATGTCAAGTCTTCCAAGACAGCCCAGGAAGAGGAGGGGATCTGGCCCCTGAGATCAGCCCACCGATGGGGCAGCAGGGAGGTGTGGGGTGGGACGGGGAGGCACTGAGTACTAAAGGGTTAACAGCTGGCCAGCATGACCTGAAAGGCTGAATTTGGGGGATCTGGGGAAGCCTTGGGCCAGGCAAACCCCACACATGTCTATAACATAAGAGGGGCTGAGCTAGGCCACCATGGTGTGGGCTCCTCCGGGACCTGCCACAAAAGGTGGCCCCAGGACAAAGTGACATGGAGGGGCAGGAGGTCAAAGGCAGAGCAGCAGCAGGGACGGACAGAGGGATGCTGGAATGACAGACAGGGAGCTCGGCCAAGGGAGAGGGAGATGTACCATCCCCTTCAAGCTGGGGCTCTGGGCGGGACACCGGTGATGGTGTTTGGGGTTTAGGGGCTGCTCGTGGCTGTGGCAGAGCAGCCCCAGCGCCCTGGGCCACATCCTTCACTGCGCAACCAGGAGCAGGGAGGGATCGGGGTGGGGGGTTTTGGTAGGGAGACTTGGGGGCTGCAGGCATCCAAGGGCATCTGAGCCCCCCAGAGGGGCACCCCCACAGAGAGAGCTCCTGGTTGTGGGGGCAAAGGGCCAGGGCTGGTGGGCACGGCCACGGCGAAGGGGTCTTGGGCAGCGCCGCTGGCCTCGGCTCGCTCCGCCGGAGCTGTCAGGAGAGTTTAGGGTACGATTCGCCTGACCAAACACAGGCGCCTGTTCAAGGAGGAGACGAAACACAGCTGGACGCTGCTTCCTACAGCTCCCCCGGCTCTGCAGCGGGGTCTGGGAAGGGGTAAAGTTATCCCTCATTTAGTGGGGTGATGCACGAGCATCTTGCTTCAGTGCCAGGTGTCCGTGGGGCTGGCGCATCATGGCATGTCAGGGGGTCAGGCTTGGCCGGTACCCAGAGTGATGCTGTGGGTGCTGGGATGTCTGAGGGAGGTGATGGGTGCCCGCCGGTGGGCAGTCAGAGCCACCCAGTACTTTCGGCATCCCCACCCCTGTGTCCCCCGGCTGCGTGGGTGCCTGCCCCGGGCAGCCGCCAGCCCTGCCGCAGCGTAACTCCCTTCCCTCCCCGCTGCCAGCCGAGGGAATGTGAAGATTAAAATAAAACAAACCAGGCTTGTTGGAGCCAGGCGAAAAATGCCACAAATAACAGCTAATGAGCTCCATAAATCACGCTGGGACGGCACACGGACACGGCTCTTCGCACCACCTCACTCCATCCTGCTCATCCCCCGGGCTGGGACCCTTGTGAAGTATCAGCATTTCCCAAAAATACGGCTGACACCAGCCAGGCTGGGATGCAACCGCCTGCAATACACCCCGTCCCAAAATTATGGCCAGCGGCTGCAGCTCCAGCTGCCTAAATAACCCCCCGCAGCGCAGGCAGCTCCCTGTCGTCCCACGGCCCTGGGAAGGGAGGTCAGGACTGGTGGGAGATGGGTGACAGTGAGAGACCCAAAACCAGGGGCTCGGTGCAACTGGGTGTCCCTCTGCAAGGTGAAACCTAGATATGGCACTTACAGGGCACGGGCTGCAGAAAGCCGAAGGAGAAATGTATAGATCTAGCAAGGAGGTATAGGAAGGAGAAAAGTGAACGTGGCATCTTTGTAGTTTTCCTTCGGGCTTCTGTGAAGGTGAGAAACAGCAGGAACAGGAAAAAAATGAAGCCAGACCTCAGAGCTCCTTCTGTGCTGGGGTCTGGCAGTTACCAGAGCCAGCCCAGGAGCACCCGGCCACCCTGCCTGCGTGGGGTGGTCACCCCTGGCCCCACATCTCCACCCCATCCAGGCCACCGTATCCCGGAGCCACCTCCAAAACATCCTCAAAGGCGGGTGCTTGCCAGGAGCGCTGCGAGTGAGCGGGGGCTGCAGATGTTGCTGCATCTGCTGGAAGCTGATGTCTCTATCTATGAATGTCACTGACTGGGGACAAACCTGCCGGCCACCTTGTGTCCCATCCCCTCTGGGTCCCACAAACTCTCGTAGCTCTGAACCCAGCCCCCAAACCATCGCCTGGGTGGTGGCATGTGCCGGGGCCGGTCCTGAGTCCTCACATTTCCTCTCGCTGTGCAGGTCGAGGCGTCGCTGGAGGAGCAAAACTTCACGGAGCTGTGGGGGAAGAAAGCCAAGGAGCTCTATGGCAGCATCTGGAGCAACTTCAGTGACCCACTGCTGAGGAAAATCATCGGCTCCATCCAAACCCTGGGACCCTCCAACCTGCCCCTGGAGAGGAGAGAGCAGGTAGGCAAGGTGTCGTCGAAGCCCTGGGCTTTGCTGGGGTGATGTGAGCTGTGAAACTCCTTAAAGGGATATTTCCCAAGCCTCCACACTCTGTTGTTGACCCGTTGCCCCTTGGAGGGTCTCTCTGGCCTCTGCACAGGGAAGACAGTGATGGAGGGGGGAGATGGGGTGCTGTCTCCGGGGGATGTGGGTGCCTGCCGGCCCCATTATCCAGCCCTAACCTCATCTCAGAGCTCTCCCAGTGGGAACGGGAAATTTCCTGCTTACACAGAGCGGCCTTGGGCGTCACCTGGAGACCAGCCAGGCTGTGCCCATGGCCAGGGGCCAGCTGGCTCGACCCTCCCCCTGGTGCTCCTTGGGGATGCAGCCCGCTGAAAACAAGGGCTACTGCAGGCATCCAGCTCCTGAGCCCTCCCTGCGAGCCCAGAAATGCTGTGCCTTGGTGACACAGCTCTGCGCTAGGGACATCAGGACATCCTGAGCCTTCCCCATCACGGTCCTGAGCTTTCAGAGTCGTTTATCCAAATGCAACAGGATTTTGATTTCCATGTATGAAAACATTGCCCAGGCTGGTGGCCACTTGCCTCTGCAAGAGTGCAGGGACGCTGGCACTGCTGTCCCCTCCAGCCCGGCCCACGGCTCCCTGACAGCCATCCCCACCAAAACCCCGGCAAAGCCCCGTGATACAGTCCTTTCCGGAGATGCGTCTGCCCCAGTTCCTTCCAGGAAACCCATCCCTACCCTCTCCCAGATGACAGTATCATGTCTCCTCCCTGCACATCAGCCATGTCTCACCCATCCCTGGGCAGCTCCATCCCGCAGCCGCCACCGTCCCCTGTCTCCGTCCCCTCTGCCTGGCCGGAGTAGAGGGATGGGAGCAGAGAGAGGGACGGAAAGGAGGAATTTCCTTCCCTGGGAATGGGCTCCCCAGGCAGGTTCCAGGAAACCTCCTGTTGCTATTGTTTGCTGTTGTTGAAGTTCACAGAAACAAATCCCCCTCCTCCTCCTGCTTTTCTTATTATTTTTTTTACCCGCTTAGATAAACAGGCCGTGCCGCAGCCCCGCTGACAAAGAGTTTTATAAATAGCCCCGCTCCAGGACATCACGAGCGCTCGCGCCGTGTTTGAGGGGGGCTCGGCGAGTGGCTGTGCACGGGTTTTCTGTCCCAGAGAGCCTCCCTGCTCCCACCATGCGACGGGTGCAAAAGCTCTGGGTGATAACACGCTTATCTCACCAAAAACACGCTGTGTATACACACCAGTCCTCCTCCACATCCCTCCGGACACACACACACACACAGACACACTCTGGAGCTGGGAACATTCCCATCCCCTTCCAGCCCCAACATCTTTTCCTTCCCTGCAGTACAACACCATCCTGAGCAACATGGACAAAATCTACTCCACAGCCAAGGTGTGCCTGCCCAATGGTACCTGCTGGGACCTGGAGCCAGGTATGGTCCCTGTCCTCCTGCTCCTGCAGGGTGCTGAGTACCACATGGCCATGAGTTTGTCCCAGTCCCCAGATTCCCAGTGTGTTGAGGCTGGCAGGTCCCACCCATACTCATCGAGGTTGCCCTGGGGCAAGGATGGGTATTTGGGTCTGACGATCAGGTGGTGGCACCTCTGCAGAGCTTCTGTGGGATGTAACCCCCCCCTCCTGGCCCTCTCTCATGTCCTACGTGTCCCCTCTGTCCCAGACATCTCAGACATCATGGCTACCTCCCGTAGCTACAAGAAGCTGCTCTATGCCTGGGAGGGGTGGCACAACGCTGCAGGCAACCCACTGCGCGCCAAGTACGAGGAGTTCGTGAAGCTGAGCAACGAGGCCTATCAGATGGATGGTACGAGCAGGATGGGGGGATGCAGGGGGTGGTCACGTATCAGGGATGGGAACTGGGGCCAAGGCAATGGGATGCCCTGCTGCTCTCCCCATCCCAAATGCAGCTGGGTGTCCAGCTTCCATTTCCACTTTGGGGAAGGGTCAAAAATCCCACCGCTGTCCCCTGGTCCCAGCTCTCAGGGCTGGGTAGGGGGGCAGCCCCTGGGGACCAGTGCCGGGGGCCATCACTGCCTCCCTGGCAGGATTCGAGGACACAGGGAGCTACTGGCGTTCCTGGTACGACTCAGCCTCTTTCAAGGATGACCTGGAGCAGCTCTACAACCAGCTGGAGCCACTCTACCTCAACCTGCACGCCTTTGTCCGGAGGAAGCTGTATGATCGCTATGGCCCCAAATACATCAACCTGAAGGGTCCCATCCCTGCTCACCTCCTGGGTAAGAAGAAAGACCCCACCTAGCCTGTGCCCAGGGGTGCTGGTGGGGCCAGAGGGGCACACACAGGACCATAGTGGGACAGGGAGGTCCCATTTATCACTTTGCTTCTCTTCCTCCCAACCTACCACCAGCTCTGCTCCAGCTGTTTTCTCTTCTCAGGCAACATGTGGGCTCAACAGTGGAACAACATCTATGACCTGATGGTCCCCTACCCCGAGAAGCCCAACCTTGATGTCACGAGCACCATGGTGCAGCAGGTGATGGGCTGAGGGACTTACTGGTGGCACCAGGGGGACAAAAATGGGGATGTTGGCCAAGACTTGCCCATAACATTGACCTCATGGGAGTGGTTTCTCATACCTGCATAGGGGACAGCAGAAAAGCCATGTCGAGGAGGGGAAGGGACAAAGAAATGACCCCAGTCCCTCGCTGGCAATGACCAAATAGGCAATGGGTGGGCAAAGAAGAAAGGTAGTGTGGTGGGACTGGTGCCAGTCCCCAGGTTGGGGCTATGTCCACACCATCGCACAGCTCCAAGCCCTCCTAGGGCATTAGCCCTGCTCCCCTCTCCTGTCCATGCTGGGCACCAGCACCACTGTTCAGTGGTTCTTAGGAATGCTCACCCCATTTCTGGGGGCCAGGGCTCCCCATCAGAGTGAGAGGGCAGGACACCGGTCCCTTGGAGGGACCCACCTCATCCCCACACTGCTGGAAGAACATCAGAGGCAATGTCCAGGGCATGGGCAGCCCATTCCTCAGCCATAACCTACTGCCCGCTGCCCACCAGGGCTGGAATGCCACCCACATGTTCCGGGTCTCGGAGGAGTTCTTCACCTCCCTAGGGCTGCTAGAGATGCCCCCCGAGTTTTGGGAGAAGTCCATGCTGGAGAAACCGACGGATGGGCGGGAGGTGGTGTGTCACGCTTCGGCCTGGGACTTCTACAACCGCAAGGACTTCAGGTGCGTGGGGGCATGCAAGGGCCAGGGCTACAGGGTAAGACCCTCCTCCACCCCCTTTGGTGGTCACCATTTTGGGTACCCCCATCCTGGCTGTGCAGCCCAACCTGTCACATTCTGGGGTAAAGTCTTGGGGCACCAGACAGACCTGACTTCCTCTCCACTGGGTCTTTCTCCTTCTCCATGGGGTGCTGGCACCCTCTCAGGGACCCTGGAGGGTTCTTCCCATTGAGGCGTGCACAGGCAGCCGGGGTCCCTCACCCAGCTCAGGCAATGCTCTGTTTTATCCCATCAGGATCAAGCAGTGCACGACGGTGACCATGGAGCAGCTATTCACAGTGCATCATGAGATGGGCCACGTCCAGTATTACCTGCAGTACAAGGACCAGCCCGTCTCCTTCCGCAGTGGGGCCAACCCTGGCTTCCATGAGGCCATCGGCGATGTCCTCTCCCTGTCTGTGTCTACCCCCAGCCACCTCAAGAAAATCGGTCTCCTCAGCAGTGCCACCGAGGACACAGGTATGGCAGCCATCTGGGATGCTGGAGGGCTCAGCCACTGCCTGTGGCACCAGGAATGGTTTGGGACGTGCCAGGGTGGGCTGCAGTCTGGCAACACAATCCAGAGCAGGCAAGACCCCGTGGCTGATGTGCGCCTTTCACCCACGCTTGGTTCCATGTGCAACCTGTTCTTGTCTCCATGGGTCCATGCTCAACCCCTTCTTGGCTCCATGGGTCCACGCACAACCCCTTCTTGGCTCCACGGGTCCACATAGGACCCTTCATGGCTCCATCCTCTTCACCCCTGAGGGCAGGAGGAATGCTCTCCAGAGCTTGTCTGCGCCCTTCCCTTCTCTACCAGAGCCCCAAACCTGAAAATGGCATCTTTGTGCTTGATTGGCTTTGACCTTTCCAGCGTTCCCCTTTCCCTCGCCAAGAAATATCCACCCCAGGAGCTCCCGGTGTAGCTCTGCGGAGGTGGCACTGAGCACTTACATGCGCAGTCACAAGGACAGTCAGCGGGTGATGTTTCTGCCTGCCAGCCGGTGCAGCAGAGGAGAACTTGTCACCGCAGGGCACTGCCCAGCTTGGCAAGAGTCTCTCCCCCCGCCCAAAGTCTCTTAGCCGACAAATCTAAGCAGACGGCAGCAGAGGAAACCAAGCGTTCGCAGATTCCTGCCGCAAGCGGCTGCTTTGCGGAGGAGGGACAGTCCCGGGATCCTCCTGCCTTGTCATTAAATACGTTTCATGACGGGGAAGCCATCACGGCAGCCAAGAGCATTGGGCCAATCCTGCATAAACACCACAGAGCAGATGGTCCTTGCCTCAAGGCATCGCTGCCCAACTAGCCAGCCTTTGGCAGCCGTGCCACCATAGGGATGGCAGCCAATAGCCCCTCAGGGCAGTGCTGCCAACCCCTCTCTGACCCCACAGCTTCAGCTGGGTCTCCAGCAGGTCCTTTTCCAACCTTTCTTCCCTGGATTTCCTCAAGGCAATGGGGAAAGCAGATGTCACCATCTCCTGTGCTGCCCATGATATGGTGGTGACTGTGCTAGAGTTGACTCCAGTTCTGGGTCTAAACCATGAGAGCCTTTGCAGTGGTGTGACAGCCCTGCAGATGAAACCCCTTTCACCCTGAGGCCCCAGGGTGAAATGTGTGAAGAGGGAACCATTAGAGTTACACTCCCCAAAGACCTTCTCACTCTGAGAGTCAGGCTGAAGGCAAAGGGATACCACTCTTGTCACTCCCATTGTTCCTACTCAGTAAAAAGGCACAAGTTGCCCCAAGTAGGACCTCTGTCTAGAGAAACCTCCTGTGTCCTACACAGCCTTCTCTAGGGAGCAAAATTATATGTTGAAATGCTGTCCCCCTTTCTCATCCAGATCTGCTCACCCTCTTGCTCACAAAAAGTTTAGTGGCCATAGTGCTGTCCAGCCAGAATCCTTCCCAACCTGGTTCAGGCTCTGTTTCATGCAGAGAGCAACATCAACTACCTGCTGAAGATGGCCTTGGAGAAGATCGCCTTCCTGCCTTTTGGCTACCTCATTGACCAGTGGCGCTGGAACGTGTTCAATGGCCACACACCCCCGAGCCGTTACAACTACGACTGGTGGTATCTGAGGTAGAGGACAGTCACCAGGGGTGGATGGGGGTGTGGGAGCTGGGGGTGTACAAGGAAGGAAGGCAGGAAAGAAGGAAGGGAAAAAGGAAAAAGTAGCCATGGAGATGGCTGGAGAACAATGGATAGATGAGCAGATGGGTGGGTGGATGGATGGATGGATGGAAATACATGGAAGCACGCTCTAATTGTGCAGATTTCTTCAGCACTGTGCCTTCCCTTCCCATTCCCTGTCTTGATTCTTCTCACCCTTTATTTCCGTGCTCATGCTCTTGTTCTCTGTTGTCTACAGAACCAAATACCAGGGTATCTGCGCTCCAGTTTCAAGGAACGAAAGCAACTTTGACCCTGGAGCAAAATACCACATCCCTGGGAACACCCCTTACATCAGGTAGAGAAAGTGCTGGCAAGGGGACGGAGGCTTGGGGAGCAGGGGGAATGGGGGCTCAGCTCCTGCTCAAGACACAGAGACCATCCAATGCTTGGCACCACAAATGGTGGGGAGCTGACGTGTGGCTGGCTGCCTTCCCCCCACCCCTGGGACGTGTCTGCTTCCCTTTGTCCCCAGTGCTCACCTTCATGGGCTTCCCTGGCAGGTACTTTGTGAGCTTCATCCTCCAGTTCCAGTTTCACAAGGCGCTGTGCCAGGCAGCCAACCACAAAGGTCCCCTGCACACCTGTGACATCTACATGTCCAAAGAAGCTGGAGCCAAACTCAGGTGGGGACAGAGGAGGGACGGGACAATCGCCATGGGCAGATGTGTGCGTGGAAGCTGATGGTGTGCAAAGGAAAGAAAGAAGAAAGGAAGGAAGGAAAAGTGGCTGTGGAGATGGCTGGAGAAATAGCTTTGCAGAGGGATGGCTGGCTAGATGGATGGAAATACATGGAAGCACTGGGGTGGAGTGAGTGGTCCTCACCAGAGTACTGCTATCGCCCCTGTCACGAGCTCCCACCCAGACAAGAGGTCACTAAAGCACATTTGGTTTCTATTGACTCCCTGGGTGTTAACAAATGCATGAGGATGTGATGGGGAGTCCTCAGTCCCCGTATGCAGGACAGATGGGGGCTTCAGAGATAGCTCCCAGGTTCGTGTCCCACTCAGGAATAGCATCTCCAACCCTTGTGACGCTGAGATACCATCACCGTTTTTCTCCCATCCATCCCCTGGCCTCATGCTGGCTCTTGCTGTCCGCTTCTCTGCAGGGAAGTGTTGAAAGCCGGGTCTTCCAAGTCATGGCAGGAAATCCTGTTCAACCTCACTGGCACGAATAAGATGGACGCTGGGCCCCTCCTGGAATACTTCAGCCCTGTCACCAAGTGGCTTCAGGAGCAGAACAACAAAACCAATGAGGTGCTGGGCTGGCCTGAGTTTGACTGGCATCCCCCTATCCCTGAAGGCTACCCTGAAGGCATTGGTAAGGCTGCAGCTCCATCCTGGCTCTGGGGAGGGGCAGGAAGAGGTCTCCCAAGGGACATCACTCACCCTCAGGCAGGACAGTGCTGAGGGAGGTCTCTGCTGTGGGTGGGGGAGGTACCCATGCCAGAAAAGAGAAACAACCAACTCCACAGGGTGTTGCTTCCCAGGAAGCAGGTGCCATTAGCCAACCCCGTGACGTACCATTGTCTGAAGCTGTGGCAAGCTGTGGCCTTGCCGCTGTAGTAATGCCATCAGTCATGGTGTGACAGGTCATCTGTTTTCAGCTGCATCCTCTCTGTCCAAGTGGGAGGGTCTAGGGCACGCAGCATGCCCTGTTATCCCATCCTCTGTCCAATGGGACACCCCCAGCACCTCTCTGCCGCCATTTCTTGGCTCAACCTGCTCCCAGGTTGTGGCATCCTGCAGTGGATCTGCAGTTCTGGGAACAGCTCAACCATGGCTTTGCCATGGGGTAGTGCTTTTGCATAGAGAAGGACTCTCCTGACTTGCCTTCTCTTCCCCCATTTATCTCTGCCTCTAGACAAAATAGCAGATGAAGCACAAGCTAAAGAGTTCTTGGCCGAGTACAACAGCACAGCTGAGGCAGTGTGGAACGCCTACACTGAGGCATCCTGGGCCTACAACACCAACATCACCGAACACAACAAGGAGATCATGGTACGGGAATGACCTGGAGGCTATAGCAGGGAGAGGCAACAGCCAAGACAGGCAGCTCGTGCCCAGGGCACATTTCAGATGAGCTCTGAAAGCCAGGGCAGCCTCTGCCCCTAGCCAAGGGGTAATGTTCTCACCCAGAAGGTGCTTTTTCCATGAAAACCCTCATCATGCCACAAGGTACCCACAGGGGTAGCCATGGGAAGGTTGTCGGTCATGACACGCCAGGCGGTGTTTCTGGTGATGGCCTATGTCTCAGAGATCTCCCTCAAGTAACACCTCTCCTGTCTCTTCCTGCCCTTGCAGCTGGAGAAGAACCTGGCCATGTCCAAGCACACCCTTGAGTATGGCATGAGGGCCAGGCAGTTCGACACCTCCGACTTCCAGGACCAAAGTGTCACGCGCATCCTCAAGAAGCTGAGTGTCATTGAGAGGGCAGCCCTGCCTGAGAATGAGCTGAAGGAGGTGAGCTGCAAGGGGACAGAGCAGGACAGGGTGTCCCTTGCCACTACCTTGTGTGGAGACACAGGCTTCTCCCAACTTCTAGGAAATGCCACTGGGCAGCGACCCCTTGCCCTTGAACAAGGTGATAGCTTGGTACTTTCTACACAAAGCTGTCATCCTTGTCTCCAGGATTTCCCACCCAAAGATTGCCTATCCCAGGCTGCAGGGGGTCTGGCTGGTTCAGTGCCAATGGCACATTGCTTGCTGGACCTAGTCCCTCCTGTATTGACTCCACTTCACCTCCATTTGGGGTCACACTGGGTCTTGGAAGGGACTAGAGGAAAACACCTGGGGACATCTCAATGAGCTGTGACATTCTCCAAGAGCAGAAGCAAGGACGACCAACTCACATGATCTGATTTTCTTTGCAGTACAACACCCTCCTTTCAGATATGGAGACCACGTACAGCGTAGCCAAGGTCTGCAGAGAGAACGAAGTCTGTCACCCCCTGGATCCTGGTAAGATCTGGCAACAGGCCAGAAAGGAGAGATTTTTTAATAGTGACATGGAGAAAGGTCATAAAGAGGCCTTTCCACCTTCTCTGTGATGGCCCCCGAGCAACACTTTGGGCCTAGCACCATTGCGTCGGTCCAGCCCATCCAACAGCATCACTTTGGCTTCATTGCTCTCTTCAGACCTCACAGACATTATGGCCACCTCACGGGACTATGATGAGCTCCTCTTTGCCTGGAAGGGCTGGCGGGATGCTTCTGGGAAGAAGATCAAGAACAACTACAAGCGATATGTGGAACTGAGCAACAAGGCAGCTGTGCTCAATGGTCAGTGTCCCGCTCCCTTAGAGGCCCACCATGGTCTTAGCACCTTATAAGCACAAAATTGGGCTGATTGTCCAACTCAGGATCAAAATCTTGAGGGTGCGGCAGTCCCACCAACTACCATGAGATCCACTGTCTCATAGATATGGAGGGACCCGGGGTGTCCAAGCAGCAAGACAGACTCTTGCCCGAGAAGGACAGTGTCCAACAGCTGCTGCTCTTTCCTTACCATAGGCTACACGGACAATGGGGCCTTCTGGAGATCCCTGTATGAGACACCCACCTTTGAGGAAGATCTGGAGAGGTTGTACCTGCAGCTGCAGCCCCTGTACCTCAACCTGCATGCCTACGTACGCCGAGCCCTACACAAAAAGTATGGTGCAGAGCACATAAACCTGAAGGGTCCCATCCCTGCTCACCTGCTAGGTAAGGGCTTTGCTAGGCCCTCAAGCAGAACCATGTCTCCCACCAGGCCTAGTCTGCTCCAAGTCCTGCCAAGAGTTGAGGCTGGTCTCTGTTCAGCTCTGGCCCCATGAGATGAGTCTGCAGTAGCCAGTCTGCCCCAGGGAAGAGCAACACACTCAGCATGATTTGACCTCTCGTGCATGGATGGGCTCTTGCTTGCACCACCCTTGTGGAGGCAGGGCAGGGACCGGGCAGGGATCAGGCAGGTCCACTGCCTGTGCAGAAGTCAGGAGTAACTGGCTGCCTTTGCTCTTCTCTACCTACCTCCCTTCTGCCATGCATTGTCCTCCTGTGCTTCCCAGGTAACATGTGGGCCCAATCATGGTCCAACATTTTCGACCTGGTGATACCTTTCCCGGATGCCACCAAGGTGGATGCTACCCCAGCCATGAAACAACAGGTCAGTGCTTTTCCAGGCTGCTCTGGGGAAGATCCTTGGGACCCAGCACCCTTTGGCCATTGCCACCACCCATATTGCCAAATGCTCTGGTGATGCCAAAAACCTCCATGGCTCATCTGTATTCTCTCCCCACCTGGATACGCCAAGGGCTGGATCCAGCTCTAGTTGCCCCCAAAAGACCTCCCCTGCCCAGAGGAACAAGGCTGTCCCTGTCCTCCCATCCTTACCAGCCCCCGGCATCCCTAGCATCCCCCATTGCCCTTCACCAGGTCCTCTGTCTTCTCTCTCCCCAGGGCTGGACACCCAAGAAGATGTTTGAAGAATCAGACCGTTTCTTTACCTCTCTGGGCCTCATCCCCATGCCGCAGGAGTTCTGGAACAAGTCCATGATTGAGAAGCCAGCAGATGGGCGGGAGGTGGTGTGTCATGCCTCAGCCTGGGACTTCTACAACCGCAAGGACTTCAGGTGACCATGGGGAGCAAGTGGTGGCCTCAGCTGGTGTGGTGCTGGGGCAGATAGCAATGTCTTGCTAGAGTACGAGCACATGGCCTGATGCCACCACAGTGTCCGCTGTCATATGTCTATAGCAGCCCCACTCTGGCATTGCCACTGGTACCCAAGATTGCAGGCAGTGCTGGCAGGAGCCCCCATGGTGGATGGAGGGCGATCAATGCCTTCCCTGCCCTGCCATGGAGAATCAAAAAGCCGATAAACAAGGACAGGAAATGGGCAGGGGCAGCAAGAGATGCAGGAGAAAAGAGAGAGACCAACACAACGGAGTAGGACCAGCCTGGCCTGACATCAGATGTGGGGTGGGGGCACATGGAAAGGGAGACCAAAGAGAAAAATAGCTCAAGAGAGTATGAATGTTCCTGGAAGTTTTCACCCCAGCACTGCCCTTCCTTCTTCCCCCATCCCACATGTCCTGGTCCAGGATCAAGCAGTGTACCGTGGTGAACATGGATGACCTAATCACAGTGCACCATGAGATGGGCCACGTCCAGTACTTCCTGCAGTACAAGGACCAGCCCATCTCATTCCGTGATGGGGCCAACCCTGGCTTCCACGAGGCTGTCGGGGATGTCATGGCCTTGTCTGTCTCCACCCCCAAACACCTGCACAGCATCAAGCTGCTGGACCAAGTCACGGACAACCAAGGTGAGCTGGCAGGGGAGCACCACAGAGAAAGGAGGGGTGGGGAGGGCACTGCTGGGTACAGCTGGAAATGCAGAGTCACGATGGGCTGGGCAGGGTGCAAGGGGTCAGGGACACGCACAGTGGTTTTGCATGTATGGAGGGGATAGGACCTAGTGGGGACATTCTGCTTTTGAGCAGAACGACCCATACAGGGTGGAGAGGTGGGTGCAGTACGGTGTCGCTCACACCTTCACATCCTGGGCAGAAAGTGACATTAACTACCTGATGAGCATCGCCCTGGACAAAATTGCCTTCCTGCCCTTCGGGTACCTCATGGACCAGTGGCGCTGGAAGGTGTTTGATGGACGGATCAAGGAGGACGAGTACAACCAGCAGTGGTGGAATCTCAGGTGTGCTTGAATTCAGACACCTCTTTGGTGCAAGGGCCTTGGCCATTGTCCCACTAAGTGTTTTCTCCCATGGTCCAGTAGGCTGGAATGGGACATGATGGGATACATAATCCCTCACCCTGTTCTCGCACCCCGCTGTGTCCCCTCCCAGCTTACCCCACCTTCTCCTCCCCATGCTGGGCTAACTCTCCCTCTCTGGCCCAGGTTGAAGTACCAGGGCTTGTGCCCACCAGTGCCGAGGTCTGAAGATGACTTTGACCCCGGGGCAAAGTTTCACATCCCTGCTAACGTCCCCTACATCAGGTGAGTAAGCAGGGCTGGGGCAGGAGGGACACCACTTGGACACAGAAGCAGGGTCTCCAGTTCAGATGCCAGCAATGGCACCTTGTTTCGTGGCTGGTGGGATACTTGGTGGTACCATCCTGAGGGTTCTGGAAAGCTCTGAGGACTCTGACAGACCTTCAGAGGAGAAGGCTGGATTTGGGGGAATTTGTCCCTGTCTGAGGAGGATGGGCTTATCCACCCAGGCAGCCATAAAACACTTGTTAAAGGAGAAACAGCATCAGCAGATTGGACTGAGTTGATGCAGGTGGAGCTCCAAAGCCAGCGATGCTCCTCCAGACTGGGAGGTGCAACTACACAATGAGCGTGACCACATCCTCCCTCGCACAGCCACTAGTAGGATCCATTCCCATGTCCTCACCCCTCTCCACCATCCCCCCCAGGTACTTCGTCAGTTTTGTGATCCAGTTCCAGTTCCACCAGGCACTCTGCGCGGCAGCCGGGCACAAGGGTCCCCTGCACACGTGCGACATCTACCAGTCCAAGGAGGCTGGGAGGATCTTGGGGTAGGTCTGCGGGCTGGGCAGGGCAGGGCCAAGACGTTTATGTTCCCAAATACCTTATAGCCAGCCCAGCAAGACAGGAGGCAAAGCAGCCCCTGGTCACCCATCCCGTCCCTGCCCCAGCATGGGATGTTCTGGTTCCTGGCCCTGGGGTGTGGGCAGGGGCACCTTGGGCTGGGGTTGCGATTGCAAAAGCAGCCACTAGATGGTAGCTGGGACGCTGGCAGGTGGAAGGCTCCCTCCCTCCTCCTCCTCCGCAGCCCCCTGTTCCTTAGGGAAAACAACCCCCTTGCTTCCAGAAAAGCACCTGCAAAATTAACCCTTTCACCCAGGAACTGCTCTGCATCAGGCTGGATTCACTGGAGGGCTTTAATCCATGTAAAACCCCCCTTTCCCCCAAGCAAAACCTCCTTCCCCGTGCTCTGGGCTGGCAGCCTTGCAGCACTGGGGGCACAGACTGCACTCAGGGCTGTTGACACCAAGAGCCTCAAGTCCTGGGGAAAAGGGAAGGGCTGGTGGCCAAGAGGGCGATGGGGACCCTGCTGGAGTTGATTTCTCCTGCCACAGGGAGGCCCTGAAGCTGGGTTTCAGCAAGCCGTGGCCCGAAGCAATGCAGCTCATCACAGGGCAGCCCAACATGTCAGCTGATGCCCTGATGAGCTACTTTGAGCCGCTCATGACATGGCTGGTGGAGGAGAACAAGAAGAACGAGGAGGTCTTGGGCTGGTCCGAGTACAGCTGGACACCTTATGCAGGTACGCAGGGCTCAGCCAAGCACAGCAGGTCTGTGATGGAGCACAGCTCGGCCCTCAGGGCCAGGATGGGGCACTTGGGAGACATGGAGCTGTCCTAGTGCCCCTTGGCCACCCCAAAAACCACAGGGTGTTTGGATGCTTCTCCTTGAGTTCCCACAGAGCTGAGTCTAAAGGGGACACGGCATCCAAGAGACCAGCAAAGGGAGAGCTGGTGACCCAACACACCCCAGAGCCACCAGCACCAACCATGTCCCTTATCTCTCCATTTTTCCAGCCTCTCCAGGCCAATCCAGCTCCAACCAAGCCAATTTCCTGGGCATGTCCCTAACCAGCAATCAAGCCACAGCAGGCGGCTGGGTCCTGCTTGCCTTGGCACTCGTCTTCCTGATCACCACCATCTTCTTGGGCATCAAATTCTTCACAACCAGAAGAAAGGCCTTCAAATCCAGCTCAGAAATGGAACTGAAATAAGGCAGCCATCAGTGGGGGAGCATGGACAGGGTGCAAGTATGGGAATTTGGGCAGGCTGGCAGCGATGCCATGGGCACATTTGCCAATGAAGCCATGGGTTTCCACAGCCCAGGACTCCTCTCTCCAGTCAGGTCAGACTTTTTTTCCACTATGCAAGAGCCAAAGCAGAAAAGAGCTATTTATTTGTCAACGTCTGCATCAGGGGAAGAGAAATTCAGGCACCGGCAGGCACGGAGCCGTCATGGGCTGCCCCTGCGCCCAGGGAGCCGGTCCAGCCTGGGCACCCACCAGCCATCTCTAACCTGTGGGCAAAGCCATAGGGACTTCAAGTGACAGAGGGCAGCTGGGGGAGGGACAGAGCACATTCCCACCTTCGGTTTGCCCGCTGCCGGGCTGTTTGCTTGCATGGATGAAAAATAAACCCACGTCTTGTCACCCCCAGAGCAGCAGCTCAGCTCCTCCTTGTGCATGGGCTCAGATCTCAATGGGACAGGGGTGTCGAGCAGGAGAGGTGCCACCCCAAGCCAGTGCAATTACCAACACCTGGGGACCAGCCTGGCTTTGGGGCAACACCTGCAGCACCCAACCTCCACTATCCCCATCATGAAAGCTCAGCATCCCCATCCTCCCCTAAACCCTGGCTCCCATCACAGCTGACAGCTCATGGGTTCACCATGGAGCACGTGCCTAAGGAAGGGGCTGAATCATGGCCAGGAATCCCCAAAGTCCAGGCCTGAACCATTCAAAGCCTTGGGGAGTCACCAAGCCCAAGCTGGAACAGGGCTGGAGCTCACGGCTGCTGTGGTTCTAGCACGGGAATGACACATGTTTACGTAAGAGCTGGGGGGGCTCCGAGGTCAACGATCGCCTCCCGTCCTCCGGCGCCCGATTATCTTGGGATCAGCCATGCTCGAAGCTTTTTTTTCCCCCCTCTGTCTTTCTTCTGCTTCTGTAAATAAAACTTGGTATTTGTTCTGCAGTGATTAGGTGCAAAACTAATCCCAGGCTGGGGATTATTGCAGCCTTAAAGAGCCGTGATCTGCTGCGGCCCAGAGCGGCAGGGGAAATGAAGGGATCTGGGATGATCCACCCAGCCCCCTCCCATCTGATGGCCTCTGCCCTCGGTCATGTCTTGCTTGGGGAAACTGAGGCCTGGGAGAGGGTCATTGCACGCGGGAGAACAGCAGAAGGCAGGTGTCTGCCCACTCATACTCGGGTTTTTGTTTGCTTTCAATCCTCCTCCGAGCACAGCACATCCACGGGGAGGTGAAGCCCCGACCATTCATCTTTCTGCCACGATCCTCAGACCTGGGGAGCAGCCGCCCCGGCCACCCACACTCACCCCATGTTCTTCCCATGGCCGTATCCCGATGCGTCTGCTTTATATCCCGGCACACCAGGCACCCCCCTCTCCCCCCTTCCCGGCAGCACGATGCTTGTGGAGCAGAGACCTGGCACCGTGAGAGCTGGGTTTGAAGCCAAGTGTATTTTCAGCCTGGGAAAGCAGATTGGTGCAGGTGTGCTCCATCCAGCTCAGCTCCTCACAGGTAATTGTGAGCTGGTTGGCTGCTTTCTGCCCCATTAGTGGAGGAAAAGAGGTCTCCAAGACCATCAAGATCCTACAAGTTTCACGAAAATTGCTTTCTGGAGGGGGAAAAAAGAAAAAAAAAAAAAAAAAGAGCCACACTGAACACTCTCAGGAACTGCAACACAAGCTCAGCCCTAATTAGACATCAGAGAATCCACACAGGACCTGCCTCTGTCCTGGAACAGACAATGCTACAAGGGTGGGTGATGGGTACACTGAGCCATGGCCTCCTGCTCATAGACAGGTAGACAACCCAAGCCCACAGTCCACCCAGAAGGCAGGACTGGGCATCAGGCTACCTTCAACACAGGTGCAAGGTCCATGCAGCAGGTTGGATGGACACCAGGCTACCTTCAACACAGGTTCAAGGTCCATGCAGCAGATGGGATGGACACCAGGCCACCTTCAACACAGGTGCAAGGTCCATGCAGCAGATGGGATGGGGCTGAACACTGGGCTACCTTCAACATAGGTCCAAGGTTCCACCCAGGAGATGGGACTGGATGCAAGGTTGTGCCCAGCCCAGCTCAGGGGGAGACTGAAGGTCCCACCTTGACCTTAAATGGAGCTGCTGGGCCATGAGGGGGTGGGGGCAGGTGAAGCTTTTCAGGGCAATGACGGCCTGCTGGTGCCATGAGGGCTCTGCCAAGCCGGCAGCAACGTTTTACAAGATACCTTTAAACCGAGGATGATTTCCCTTCCCCGTTGCGATAACATCTGGAGAGATTTTGCTGCCTTCTGGCTCCTGCATCATGTTTTCTGCTGAAATTAGGAGGCTTAGCGAAATTATTCCCTAAGGAGAAAAAAAAAAAGAAAAGAAAAGAAAAAAAAGGAAAAGAGTAGGGGGGAGGAAACAGCAGAAAAAAAGAGGAGATTCCTCCTCAATTCACATAACTCCTCGACGGGGAGCTCAGGAAGCAGCGGGTACCCCAGGCTTGCGGGGGGCTGCCCTGCACCACCCTGCCTGTGCACGAGGCTGCCGGAGAGGAAATTTGCTTTAAAATCACATGAATTCAAACCAAGAAACACCCCGGGTTCCCTTTGCTGGCTTGAGGACCCTTTGGGTGCTGCAGAAAGCCATTTTCTGATTTTTTTTTAATGTTCATTATCCATCGCGGGAAGGTGGCTGGGGGGGGTTCCCACACCCCCTGGCCCCTCGGTGCTGGCGGGGGCCCAGCCAAGCCAGGTCTATTCTTAGCCGGCGGGTGGCCGGGCAGGAGCAGGCAGGGTACACGGGGCCGCGTTCCTCACATTCCCCTTCCCCAGGGACAAGGAGCGCCTGGAAATATGCAGCCACAGCTTGGCAGCAGCTGGGGGCCATCAGCGGGGGCCACCCCGGGCAGGGGAGATGGGGGGAGGC
>VFFE01008394.1:922573-1042282 GCA_008921705.1 Burhinus oedicnemus
GGAGAGGGGTGGGCGACAGCCAGGCAGTGTCCCCGCGGGTATTTATAGCCAGGGCGACACAAGGGGGACGAGCGGTCCCAGCCCGGTGGTCCCCCGGGGGCTGGAGACACCGCGGCCCCCCGCAGTCCCCGGGCTGGGAGGGGGTCCCCGGGGTGGCGGGGAGGGGGTCCCGGCTGGCAGGGCTGGGGGCAGAGGGGCGCACGCCAGCGCAGACGGGCTCGCTGCCTGTTTGCCTTCAACTCCGCGCTGCTGGGAGGCAGCCGTCCCTGGTGAAATGTTGCCATTTGCTGTTGCTCGGAGTAATCCCTTTATATGAATTTTTGGGCCGGTTTTCGTGTCAAAAATAGTGAAGAGTTCACGCGCATCGGGGAGCGCTGGGGGTTTGCGTGCGGTTGGGTGGGGGCCGTGGCGAGGAGGCGGCGGGGGCTCCGTTCCCAGTCTGGGCACCCCGATGGGGCTGGGTCCCCCCCTTCGCAGCCAGGGATGAGGGGACAGGAGACTGGGGTCACCCAACAGCAGTGCCCGGGGGGATGTTGTGGGGTGCTGGGGCTGTACACCCCCCCGCCCTCCTGGCTCGCTGTGGTTCTTCTCGCCGGTGTCCAAGTTTGCCGGGTGGGCAAACGTCCCTGGCGCTGCCATCCCTGCCAGATCTGCGCTGCCTGCCCTGGCAGTGAGTGACGTGACCCCGGGGACAGAAAGCGAGAAAAACTGTCCCTGGTTCCTATCAGTCCCTGCTGGGAAGCGGCGGCTGGGGAGCAGCGGGGGCACGCGGCGAAGCGTGCCAGCAGGGAAGCAGCCAGGCCCCCTCATCCCTGCCTGCTCCCTGCCCACGCTCTGCCAGCCATGTCGGGCACCAGCTGGGCTCTGCCAAAACGTCACCCCGCGCTCCCCCGTGACAGCTTCGTGGTGTGACAGGTGTTGGGAGACACCAAACCAGCCCCCCCCTCCGGTCACATCGCTGTCACTGGCAGCGTGTCCTCCCCTGTTCGTGGGTGCCTACACCCCTCCCCGCCCCTGCAGCTCCTATGGGTGCAGCTGCCACCCGGTGAGTCCCCGCTGGAGCCGGAGAGGCCCAACGCTTCCCTCCCAGGGCCGGTGCAGAGCCCCGGTACCATGGGGGCAAGGGCAAATCTGCAGGTGAGGGCAGGGGAGAAAGTAAATCTGGGGTGAAAATACCCCCAAGGAGACCTGGCTCTGCCGCTCCTTCCCATCCCGGCCTTGGTCACATCCCCTGCATTCAGCACAGTTTGCTCCGGCGCCGCGCCAGCCTCGTAAATCCTGTCCTGCACCAGCCCAGCCTGGATCCAGTCTGGATCCGGCCCATGGGGCTGGGGCTGGATGGGGAAGCGTTCATTGCAGGTGGGGAGCGTGTCCCAGGAGAGGAGCTTTGGGGGAAGGTCCCTTCCTTGTGCCACCTTCCAGCTGGCAGAGCGATGTGGATAGAGAAGGATCGGGAAGAGGGAACTGGGAAGCATTTGGCTGTGGTGGTTCGTGCTGTTTGCGGTGCTGGCACCAGCATCAGCCCAGCGTGGGAGAGGGAAAGGTGCCGGGGTGGGAGTCCCCCACAAAGAGCCACCAAGGGATGTCACAGGGTGGGATGAAGCAGGAGACCTTGGGGTGCAGCATCCCTGGGTGCACTGGTTTTACTGGGAGGCATCCTCCAGAGCTGGGACTCTGCAGGTGACATTAGGGAGAGCCCCGATGTGATGGGGAGGGGTCCCCCCACCTCACTGGGTCCTGGCGCTGGGTGCCGCAGCCATGCGGAGGTTTCTCCCGCATTTGGGTGAATTTCCCCGTGAGGCTGGAGCACAGCGGGGCTCTGGAGCGCGCAGGCTGCAGATGCCATTCCTGGGTAATCCAGGAGATTAATTGGGGTCTGGGCTGGGAGGCAGCCTCCAAACGGACCCTCTGCTCCGACCAGCCTCCGGCTCCAGCCCGGAGCCGATGCCAAACGCTGAGGGAGATGCTGCTGGGGGAGGGAAGGGGGGGGGAGCAACATCCATCACATCAGCATCCGCAGCCCCCTGTCACATCCCAGCAAACCTGTCCCAGAGAGGATCCCGCCCAGCCCAGCACACACACATGCCGCCCCCCCCCTCGCCGATCTCCTTGGAAAAAAACCAAAAATCAAACCAAATCAAAGCTCCAGGCTGGGTCTCCCCCAGGAGAAGGATGGAAGCGGCTCCATCTGGGCTGGACAATGTGGGCTGGGCAGCGCTGCCACGCAGCCCGGCAGGACGGCGAGCCCGGCCCCAGCCCGGTCCGGGTGGCTGCAGCACCAGGAGGGGATGCGGCAGCACCAATCCCTGCCTCAGTTTCCCCTTTCTTCCACCTGAGCCCTTTTCCTCTCAAGCACAGGGGCCACGCAGCCCAGTGCGGGGTCTGGATTTCAGCTTCAGCCTGAAGGCACAATTATCCTATAAAACATTAGGAGAATCATTAGCGTGACAGGTTTCACCCGGCTGCCCACGAAGCCAAGCCTCGCGCTCACTCCTCCTCTCGCCCCTTGCCTGACTTCAGCCAAATCTGAGCAAGGGTGGGAAGTCTCCGAGATAACTCAGGTCCCCGATAAGCTCCTGGGGAAAGGACGGACGCTGCAGCTCTTCCCTCTGCCTGCAGTGCCGGTCGGGGACAGATTGCCCGTGTATTAGACAGCGGCGAGTCCCCACGTGCGCGCAGTGAGACGTTGAGGCTGCATGGGTTGGCCCACCCCAGCAAAAACTGCCTTTACTGGGGACTTCCCCTTTGGGTCCCCCCGTCCCCACAGTCACCGATTCACATGAAATCAGGGGAATTTTCTCTCTCTGAAGAGCAGAGCAGCACTGGGGGTGGTGTGGGCTGGCACCAGCCACCCTCCCCCCAGGCCTGTCACCGGTGTCCCCGGGGAGCCCGTCCCTGCACAAGCCCCATGGTGGGTGGCATCAAAAAGGCCAATCACCCCCCATCCGCCCAGGCTGTCCCCCATCCCTGCGGGTCCCCACCACCCCCCTTAAGCCTTGTGCTCTCCTGCCTCCCCGCAGACCGCAAGTTCCTCATTGCCAACGCCCAGATGGAGAACTGCGCCATCATCTACTGCAACGACGGCTTCTGCGAGATGTTCGGCTACTCCCGCGTGGAGGTGATGCAGCGACCCTGCACCTGCGACTTCCTCACCGGCCCCGACACCACCAAGAGCTCCATCGCGCAGCTCACCCAGGCCCTGCTCGGCTCCGAGGAGTGCAAGCTCGAGATCCTCTACTACCGCAAAGACAGTAAGAGTCGCTTTTTGGGGTGATCCGGTGGTGGGAGGTGTCACCTGCCTGGGATTTGGGCTGTCGGAAGCCAGTGGTGGGGAGGCGAAAGGGGTCTGATGCTACCAGGGCATTGGGATTGTGCACCCAGACCCGGGGCTTTGCTTAGGGCAAGTCCACGGTGGCTCCCCGCGGGATGGAGACGTCTCTGCTGTGATGGGGCGCT
Source organism: Burhinus oedicnemus (assembly GCA_008921705.1). NCBI lineage: Eukaryota > Metazoa > Chordata > Aves > Charadriiformes > Burhinidae > Burhinus > Burhinus oedicnemus. The sequence continues at coordinate 926,030 of VFFE01008394.1, forward strand.
GGGGGCATTGAGACCTTGAGCAATGGAAGTTGTTGCCAGATTATTTGGGAATCGGGTCGTTTGCGAGCCCTTGGTGATGGCTGAGCGCTCCCAGGGCAAGCAATGGCATCGCTTCTGGGATCCCTGCGTCGTGAATGAGGATCCCGTGGGAAGCCCACAGAGGAGCCAGGGTGGGACATCTCCCAGTCTGTGCGATGAGATGAGATGAGATGAGACAGACCCCCCGTCTCTGCTGAAACTGGGTGCAGCCGACAGCCTCGGAGCCGCCTTTCCAGCGAGCAGGATGCGGCTGTGCGTGCACAGATGGAATTACGTTACGATGAAAATGAAGCTTTGATGGAAAATACTAGTGATTAGTTCTAATACTGCAGGAAGTTAAATAAATATTTAGTCCTTGATGCTGCAAACCAGCAAGAGGCCAGGGCTCCCAGGGGCGGGGGGAATGCAGATCAGGTGCTTGCTGGAGGTTAAAATTATTAAGTATTTCCTTTTTTCGACCTGTGGAGCTTTCCCAGTGCTTCAGATTGTATTGGCGGGGGCTTGGCCTGAGCAAGGGGCTGCACCCCACTGTCGGCAGCTCCCCGGGGTGGCAGGGTGGAGGAGAAACAACTGGAAGAGAAAGGAAGGAGAAGGCAGGAGCCCTGGCTCCCAGCCCGGCGCCCTATCTCCGGGGCTGGGACCTGGGTGTCCTGGCCTCCCTCCCAGACCCTATCTCCCGGGCTGGCATCCAGATGCCAGTGTATCAGCCCCGGGAATTATCCGCTGGCAGCACCCCTGCCTGTTCACCCGCACAGTTAACCCAGCGGGGCCGGACCCTGCGTGGTGGCAGGATCAGGCCGCTCCCCGGTCGTGTTTCCCATACGATTTTCCTCCCGTCCTCGCCGAGGGACCCGGTTGCGGCTCTTCCCTGCGGGGCTGCTCCTGGGTGAAGTGGGGCCGGGGAGTGGTGCCAGGGCTGGGCTGCGAGTCCCCCTCCTCGGCCGCTGCGGTTTGCAGGGGGCTGGCTGGAGCCCAGCACCGCCTGGGAGGCACGGGGAGAAGCGGGCACATGCTGTGCCCCTGCTCCCATCCCAACGCCAACGCGTGGCCATGGCAAGGACAGCGTGTGCAGCCCCGTTTCCCTCCCTCGGGATAGTTTCCCCATCCTTCCCCGGGGACCACTCGGCTGGGAGCCTGATCCAACGCCATCCTCCCCGCTTTGAAGCATTCCCGCCAGGCTCGCAGGATGTTCGGTGCTCTCCTCGGAGCCCTGTTTTTCCTCTAGGCCACGGGAAACTCTCAGCGCAGCTCTGAGCTGCTTTCTTCTCTTTTTTATTAAAAAAAAAAAAAAAAAAGAGGGGGAAAAAAAAGCCCAGAAGCAAGCCCTTCATGTCTATTTTTAAAACCCAGCCCCACCAGCAATATGCTTTCCAATTGTTTCCCCCCAGCACTCAGCCTGCAACCGCTCAGCCCATTATAAATGGGTCTTATCGGCAAAGAAAAGGCCTTCGCATTATAGGGAGCTGCTGCTTAATTAGCCGGCGGAGGCTCCGAACCCGCCTGTCCTCCTTTTCATACCGGCAGCACCAATCTCCAGCCTCGACCTGCTGTTTATTACTGCGGTACTCCCGGCTCCGCAGCTCGCGGGGTTGTTTCCTCGCTTTTCTTGTTGCCAGAGACAATATTATACCCCAAATCCGCCTGTCGGAGCCACCCCCGCAGGGCCAGGGTAGGATGGATGGAGGTCGGTGGGAAGGAGGGCACCCATGGGTGTCGGGGCAGGTGGCTCTGCCCATGCACAGGCAGGATGCTGTACGGGGTGATGCGTGTTCCTGAGGACAGCCTTGCTGCTCGGTCCTCGCCTGGACACCCACGCTGTCATTAACTAATTATAAAAGGAGCCACGGGGGTCGACGGCAAGCCCACCTCCAGGCAGCCGAAACGGAGCCAAGAAGCAAGTCCAACTGGGGAAGATGGGACCAGCCCAGCAAGGGCAGTGGTCCCTCCCTGCCACGGCAGCCCCAAAAAGGCCTCGGAAAGAAGGGAGAGTGCGGCCGCGGCGCGTGTGGGCTCTAATCCCCCGCTCAAAGCCGGGAGATCAGTGAAAAGTTAATTTCCTTACAAGATGCTGCACAGCTGGGGCTGCCCCAGCCAGGGGGGTCATTACAGGATCAGCTCCTGCCGCGGCGAGGAGCAGCCACGGCCACCAACCCCCAGGGACACGCTCCCCGCAGTGTCCAGGGCTGAGCCGAGCCCCCTCCAGCATCCCCTGGGGATGGTGCCGAGGGACTGGTGGGGCTGAGCTGCATCCAGGGTTGGGTTTTTTTTCCCCCCGAGGGTGATGTGCTTTGCAGCAAAGCCACCGGCAAGAGCCCCCAGGGTCCCCGGAGAGGGGCTGGTGGCCACAGGTGCTGGATGCCATGGCGCTGGCATGGCCCGAGCGGCAGCAGCTGGCAGCACCCGCTCCCGCTTAATCTGCACGAATGTGATGCTTATGAATATAAAAGGGGAGATGCTGCCAGAGCAGCTGGTGGGGCAGCCGCTGCCTGCAGCCCCAGCCCCTCTGTCCCTGTCCCCATCGTCCCCCCCAGGCAGAGCCCATGGCTGGTCCCCTCCAGCAGGAGCAGTTTGTGCCAGTCCCCTGGGACTGGGGATTAGGGAGCAGATCAGCCCGGCAAACTCGTTACACTGGTGCCGTAAGCTGGGATTTCCCCCCAGGGACTCGGAGCAGGGGGGATGTCGCAGGTGTCACCCAGGATGTCCCCCCGCAGCTCCCCATGGGGTGCCCGAGCAGGCAGCTGCCTGCGGGACTGGCGGCTGGGCAGGCACGGGTGTCACCGCACCCAAAGGGGACAGGGGGACTCATGGACCTGTCCCCTCTGTCCCCAGCCCTGGGGACATCCGTAGCACAGCAATCCATCGGCTGCTGCCAGGACACCCTGGCTGAGGCAGATGGGGACGGATCTGGCCAAGGTTTCTCCGTACGGCTTTATAAACAGCAACACGCGATGTGCCCGACGGGCTCACTGGAAGCAGGAGGGCAAATCCCACCAGCAGCTGCCAGCTCCTGGCACCAGTGCCAGCAGCCCCAAGGGAGCCTCTGCCGCTGCCCCGTGGGGTGGACACAGGAGGACGGGGGGGAGCTCCCGGGTGGCGGAGGAGCAGGGAGGCACAGGCAGCTGACAAAACCCCCACCCCAACTTGAGCTCTTTGCTTGTACAAAAACGTGGGGTTTAAGCCAAGCCAGGGCGGTTTGCTTTGCGTTCCTTTAAGGGTCGGGCTCGGCAGAGCCGGGCTGTGACCTCGGGAAAGGGACAGGCACCATGGCCTGACTCCAGATGGGGACTTATAAACATTCCGCCTCGCAATGACAAATCTTCAGTCCCGGAGATCCTGCACTGCGGGGCCGATTCTGCTGTCCTTGGCATGGCTGCGCCGCAGCTCCAGCCACCCCTGTTGCCCTGGCTCTGCCCTGGGGACAGTACAATTGGGGCAAAAACCTGGAATAGACATGTTTTCCACCCCCTACTGCTCCTTGGATGCTTTGTGCCCTGACCAGCTGTCCCACGACCAGAGGGACAGGCCCAGAGCATCCCCAGCACCTCCAGGGATGCTTCCCAGGAGGCTTTTTCCTGAAATCCCTGCCCTGGCGGAGCCTCCAAATCCTACCCCAAACCTTCCATCCCCATCCTGCCGCATCCCCAGTGGGAGGTGGCCCCATGTGCCATGGGGACAGGGTCCTCGGGATGGCCGGACAGCCCCAGGACACACTGTCAGTACTGCAGCTTTGGCCGCCCAGCCCCACACTAAGCTGGACTAATTCCTGCGGCTGGTGGGGATTTGGGAAGGGAAGGACCATGGGCCTGGATGCGGCCACTCCCTTCGCTTGCAGCAGAGGTTAAGCTGCATTTTGCCAATGTTCTGTATTGATCTGGGACCCCTTTTGGCTCCTGGGATCGGAGCATCCTCCCACCTGCACCCCAAAACATCTTGCCAGGCTTGGTGGCATCCTTCTTGTGGCCACGTTGTGGGTGGGTACCCTCAGCTGCCCGACGTTCCTGGTTTTCCCCCCTCCGCTGCTGCTTCCGACCGACAAACTCCCTGCTAAGCGCCGAAATCCCTGCTGTTCATCACCGCACAGGGGGTAACCTCCGTCCTGCCGCCGTGACTTAATAAGGTCATTTTAGCAGTTCAGGGGTTGCTGCGAGGAGCATTTTTGCCGCTCTGGTGTCCCAGCGGGTTTTAGTCTCCCGATGCCCCGCTTGGGGCTGGGAGAGGGGCCGGCACAGGGGGACACAGACCCGGTTGCGGGGGCTCCCCAGCACCCATCGCTCACCCTAGACCCCAAGGGCGACCCATTTTTCCACCGGCTCAGCCCCCACCTCCATCATTTTCCACCCGGCCTCGAGGATTTGCTTTAGGGCCTCCCAGCAATCTGCGCTTCCCTTTGAAGTTTCTACCCAGCCCTGACACTGATTTATCCCCGGACGGGAACAAGGCTCGGCTCTCCCGAGCATCTCCCTGGGCGTGCCAGCCAGCCCCGCAGCACGGCTCCATCCCCGTCCCCGTCCCCATCCCTGTCCCTTCCGTGCCCTTCCCAGCCCCTCTCCTCCCCTCCGTTATATAATACCACTATAGATTTAGCCACTCCGCCATGAGACCCTGCAGATTAAATCTCCCGGCCGGGGGGAGGGAAGGACTCGTAAGAGCTCCGAGGGCAGATTAATAGCTTGCTTTTTTAATATTCATAACAATACTGGTTTGTGTCCAGCTCTCGGAAACCCCCGTGTCCTGTTGATTAGTTTAATACTGATGATACCGACAAATGCATTAACCACCGGCGGCCGCGGAGGATAAGAGGGCCGGGGAGGGAGGGCCCCCGACGATGACATTTTTAATGTTATTAAGTGCTCGCTTTTATCAAGGTCAGAAGACAAGATGGGTCGGAAAGCGCAAACCTCCAAGCGCTCGGCTTGGGGGAGTTGGGCTGGGTGCTGGGAAGATCCAACCCAGCCCAGGGTTTTAGGGAAGGAGCTGTTTTTCCCAGCCCACGCAAACCCATCGCATTGGGTGTGGGACCCTCCAAAACAGCATCCACGTTGCATCCCTCCTGCCGAGCCCTTTCCGCAGCCCCTGGGCTGGCTTTCGCCCCGGATGGGCACACAGGCAGCCCCACGGCAGCAGCCACGGAGCGCAGGCAGGTTGCGAATGCCCCCGGGGCTCCTCCAAGAGATCATTTGGCGCCTGGATAAAATTAGATGGATGGAGACAGATTAGCTGAACAGCTGAAGGGAAGAGACGGGCAGATGGATGGAGACAGTCGATCGAGGAACGAGGATGGGAGCGCGGGGCTGGGGTCCCTCCCAGGGCCGGCTCAGCCCACCGGTGCCGCAGCAGGTCTGGGGTGCCTGGTTTTTGGGGGGAAGGATGGGGAGGCTCAGCATTTGCAGAGCCCAGGCTGGCTCGCTGCAGGGAAACTGAGGCAGGGCAGAGGGTGCCGGGGGTCTCCCAGCTGCAGCCTCTCCACAGAGCTGGGGGTACCCCAAATGACAGCTGCCCGGAGACCCCAAATCCCGGGGGACTGCCCTGCCTTTGGGCCAGGCTTAAGGGAACCCCCTGCTCCCACCCCCGGCCCCGATGGTCCATCAGCCCCTTGACGCCGTCCATGCTATGGGGTGTGGGTCTGAGCCAGACACCAAGGTCCTGGCACACAGGGCTGTGCATGGCAGGGCCACTTTTGGGATGATTCCTCTGGTTTTGGAGGGTCCCACCTTTGGTCAGCCCTGAACGGGTCAGGCAGATGGACTAGCTGATCATTGTAGGTCCCTTCCACCAGCAATAGTCTATTTATTTAATTTAAGAAGGGCTCAGCACCTCCCAGATTTGCAGGATCAAACCAGGCACCAGCTGCTTCCCAAACCCAACCCCAGCCTCCCCCCAGCTGCTCCTTATGTCCCTCCAACGGGATGTAACTGGGCCCAGTTTTCAGCTGTTCAGCATCGGCCATGGGATTAACCCTCTCCATGCCACGTAGGGCCTGCCAGGATCTGGCCCCCATGAGAACAGTTCCCAGGCCATCCCCTCCCACCACCGCGGAGAACTTTAGGAAGGAAAAGTGAAGCAGCGAAAGGCATGCAGCGGGGTAGAGCACGTGAGCCAGGATCAGGCCATCTGGATCAGGATTCCCAGTCTGGGGAGGGAAGCACGGAGCTGATGGCTGCCCATGCCAATGGATCCCACTGGGCTGCGGGTCCAAGGGAAGTCGTTGATGCTTTGAAATAACCTGTGGGGGTAAGAAAACCCCCTCATTTTATAACACACCAAAGGAGAAAGCATCCGGTGCCACCGGGCATCACATGCGCAGGTGAGCGGGCACGCACGTGCACACCCCCTGCACACACCAACAGCGGCACCAGCATCCCAAGGATGGCACCGGATCATCTCACCGGGCGTGTGCCACCTTAGCATCGCGCAGGACAGCTCACTCACTCGGCATCACCTAAAGGACACCGCTCGCCTTTTAGATCCCTAACAATCCCAACAAAGGGAGGGAAAAGGGCTCATTTCTTTCCCTCCCCGCTGGCTCCGCACGTGGGTAGCGTGCCCATGCGTCCCTTCGAAACAGCTTTATCTGCTGAAAATCCCCCCCCACCTCCTCCCCAGCTCACGCGTTTAAGTGGATTTCCTCTCCCTGTGGTGAACAACGATGAAATAAAGAAAGAAAGAAATAATCCCGGCTGCCGGGCCCTTTAAATGGATTTCACCATATCCATTTCTTTCCCGTTCTTGTGTGTGTGTGTGTGTGTGTGTGTGTGCACATCCCTGACGTCACGGCAGATTTTGAAGTTGCCCGATGCCGGCCATCTGCTCCTGATTACGGGAGGCCCTGAGCTCCTTAAAATTATACGCAGGAAGGCCGACATCCCCCTCCCGGCCGGAGCCCGGCCATGGCGAGAGCGGGAGAGCGTCGGATCGGGCCGGCAGCACATCCCTGCCGGATCCGCTAATCCCTGGTAATCAGAGCGCGGGGAAAAGGCAAGATCAGGGATCCGCACCGGGCAAAAACTGCCGTGGAAGGAGGTCGCTTTGCTCTGTACCGGCCGGAGAGCGGTACCTGGTTGTTCCATCGTTTCTAGGAGGTTTGGGGTAGGAGCCCAGGGGGGGGTCAGGGGGTTTTGCCAGCTTGGCTGCGGCACGGCGGCTCCCGCTGGTGCCAAAGCAAGAGGAGACAGCTCAAGGAAGGGACCCACAGTGATTATACCTTTGGGTAGGGTTTTTGAAGGATTTTGGGAGAATAAGGCTGGCCAGGGGGGTGGGAACCCCCCTGTATCCTCCGCTTGCTGCTTTGGGAAAGGCCTGCAGGTATTTTTTGGGTGCCCCGAATTGCAAACTGGCGCCTGACTGCCAGCACAGGCAGGACCATGGGGTCAAGCCGGCATCAAACAGGCAAATCCACATGGCCTCGTGCCCTGTGGCCATGTTCGGGGTCCTTCCCGCAGCCCCCCTCGCTCCCAGGACACCGAGCCAGTCCTTGTGCCCCCCTGTGCCTCAGTTTCCCCATGGCAGGAGTGAGATGAGCCTGCGCCTGACCGCTCCATGCCAGTGCCTTTAGGAGATGTCCTTGGGGACCATCACACCAATTCCATCACCTCCTGCTGCCCGGGGTTGGGACGGGACACACGGTCAGGCTTACCCCCATTGCCCACATCCAGGACACGAGAGGGCTGAAGTCAGTCCCCAAAAACTGCCTGGCGATTGCAGGGCAATTAGCTATGGCGTGATTACAAGCAGCATGTTTAATGAGGTTAAACCACTACCTGGGATTTCTGAGTTCTTAATTACCTACTCTTTAATTGCTGCTCTAAAGTACATTAATATAAATGACTGTCTGGAACAAAAAAAAAAAAAAAAAAAAAAAAAAAAAAAAAAAAGGCAAGATGCGATCCGTGTGAGCTGGGATGCTGCAGAGGCACGGCCCTTTCCCAGGGCTCTGATCGGCTTCCAAATCCTCCAGTCCCCACCGGCAGGGATTGCACCCATCCCCAGTCCTTAAAAAAAATACTTTTATGCCAAAGGTTTTGTGCTGGGGGGGGTGGTGGGGGGTGGGCAGAGCCCCCTGCGCGGCCCTTCCTGAGCCTGTCTCTGCTCGGCAGCCTCGTGTTTCCGCTGCCTGGTGGACGTGGTGCCGGTGAAGAACGAGGAAGGCGTCGTCATCATGTTCATCCTCAACTTCGAGGACCTGGCGCAGCTCATCGCCAAGAGCGCCAGCCGCAGCCTGCACCAGCGCCTGTCGCAGAGCTGGCGCGGAGGTGGGTGTCACCGGGGACGGTGGGGACGGCGGGGAGGGCGGGAGGGCAGCGCAGCATCCTCAGGGCTCTCCCCATCCCATGGTTTTCTCGGGAGCTTGTGGGGGCTGAAGGATGCAGGATCCTGCGCCGTGGGGCTGAGCCCAGGAGCAGAGGTTTGTCTTGCTGCCCAGCCGCAGCTCCGCCGGCTGGGGGACTGATCCGGCCAAACACTAATTGAGTGAAAAAAAGGCTTTTGAGCCGGCCGCACTCCCTGCCCAGCCCCTTACGTGCAGAACTGCCCGCACACCCCTCCCGAAGCCCCGGGGGCCCGGGGACAGGGGTGGGGACAGCCCCCCCTGCATGGGATGGTGCATTTTTAAGGTGAGGGCACCTGGCTGTGAGCGGAGCCATCGAGCCCCTCCGCGCACCCCCTGCCTTGCTGCGTCCTTTCCCTATTTAATGCTGGGAGGGGTTTTTTTCCGGCAGCGCCTCGGGCCCCTCCTGCATACGTGTAGCACCATGTTGGCCGGGGCAGGAGGTGCTGGTGTGGGACAGGACCCGCGTGCAGGGTCACCTGGAGCGCCACGGGGTATTTGGTGTCACCGACAGCAGGGCTGCGAATGGCACAAGGATGGTCGCGCTGGGATGGCTCTGAGCCTGCCCCAGCTTTGGGCTGTTCTCCGCTGTCCCAGGCTCGTCCCGAGGTTTTGTGGGGCTTTTGGAGGCAGTGGAAAATTCAAACTCCCTTTTTTGGGAAGGCTGGATCAAAGGGAAGCCGTGCTGAGGCTCTCGAGGGGATGTGGATCCTCAGGGATGCAGATGTTAGACCTGACCACAGGAAGGAGAGCTGGAGCTTCTTAATATCCTCCTGCTATACGCTCCCCGGTGCGTCACCTGTATTTTAAGCAGGGAAATAATCCCACATATATCCTCATGCAAAGATTCCCTGGGGATGTGGGTCGCTATAGGGAGGCTTTGGGCAGGGCTCAAAGTAAAGCTGTGGGAGCAGCACGAGTCTGTCCCCACATAAGGAAGAAATGTTTTACGCTGAGGGTGGTGAGACACTGGCCCAGGTTGCCCAGAGAGGTGGGAGATGCCCCATCCCTGGAAACATCCCAGGCCAGGTTGGACGGGGCTCTGAGCAACCTGGTGTAGTTGCAGATGTCCCTGTTCATGGCAAGGGGAGTTGGAGTAGATGGCCTTTAAAGGTCCCTTCCCACCCAAACTATTCCATGATTCTATGATTTTATGGCACGTGGGGTAGCACAGCGGGACCAAAGCCAGGGCCGCATCGGGGCCCGGCAGGGACCCTTCACGCTGCCCATTGTATCGGTACGGTAATGTGAGTTTTAATGCATCCGCACTCGGGGCATATTTACATCCCGGAGCCATTAAGGCGTTTGCGTGCGTGGCAGTGGGTACCAGCGGAGACGCTGTGTGTGCTGACGGGTTTTATATATCCTCAGGCCAGGCATACGCACACGGGACTGACGGACATATGCGTGTGAATGTATCTATAACCTGTGCATGTGTTCTTATGTCTGTGAAGTGACGAGATTTATATTTTCGGTGTATTGCTGTAGTACCAGTTAGCCTCTACGCGTGGATTGCTGAGGAAATCCTACTGGCTTTGCAGCCCCCTCAGCTCTCAGTACGCCTCGGCATACGATGCATCCGTACCCCATCCCGCCCCGAGATGTACCTTTGGCTGCAGAAGGCACCCAAATAACAAGGGTACCTATCGCTTTTCTGCGCGTTGGAGATTGCGCTGCGCATCCCGAGGAGCGTGGCTCGGGTTTCCCACTCCAGCGCCGGGGAGTGCGGAAAGGCCAGAGCCGCTGGCGCTGGCCCAGATCGGTCTCTCGCGCACGGGTTTTCTGACTCAGTCTTTAATTACACGGCCACAGGCGGCTGCGGTGCCGGTCCCTGGCTCACTGGTGTGCACGGGAAGGCAGCTGCTTTCCTTCTTCCAGCTGAAAAGCTGCTCTGGATGGCGGGGATGGGGCGAGCAGAGGGAGCCCGCGCGGGTGCCCCCATCCGCAGGGGTATTTTTGGGGAGCTGGGCAGGTCGGGACCCTGCCCGAGCGGTTCGGCGGTGTGTCGGGACTAGGTGAGGGAGGCAAATCCTGCCAAAACCAAACAGCTCCTCAACGTGCTGTTTTTTCCCAGAGAGGCCGATGCCTTTGCAGAGCTCGTGTCGTGTCCCACCCACCCCGGGATCCCTTCCCTGTGCCATCAAGAGGTATTGTCACGAGCGGAGTGACAAGATATAGGGAAAAGCAGCCACAGGAACATCTAATGCTGGATTTAGGCCACTTAATTTTTAATGTAGGGTGAAGCCGAGCTAAGCCAAGCCTTGTGACCGCGTGGGGTTTCTGTGCCCAGCTCCTGCCCCGGGCTCTCGGCTCACCAGCCCTGTTGAGGATTTGGGACTGAGGTTTGCCTGGGGAAGGTTTGGGTCCAGTTAGTGAGTACAACTGGTCCTGCTGAGGGCCAGATGAACCCCAGGGCTGACCCGGGCCCCGAGGCAGCGGGGTGTGAGCCTGGCGGCTCACACTAACCCTGTAGTACCAGGTGGCCGCGGTCTCCTCCACGGACCAGCACTAGAAGAAGACAAGTGACTTTGTACTGGGTGTCACAACCAGGGGCACTGGGTCCCACTGTGGGCACTGCCAGTTCCTCTCCACGTCTGGCCCCTTCCTCTCCTCAACTCCCTTCGCAGCCTCTCGCAGCCCCGGCTGCCCATGCCTTGGCCCCAGGCTCTGGCAAGGTGGCTCCTGGTCCCCTGTGATGGCAGCAACAGACCCCCCCCGCTCTTTGGTCCAATATCCTTCATCTAAAATCCAGAACAACTCCAGGAATAAAATTGCCAGAATTGCTTTGCTAACTTACCGCCTCTTTTGCGTGTTTTTTTTTTCCCCTCCAAGTCCTGCCAAGGAGATTTAGAGGCTCGGTTTCCTCCAGGTCCAAATCCCTTAAGTGGCTTTAACCTCTTTAACCAGCTTAGGGATGCTCTGCACCTTTCCCGCCTTGCATCCGCGGTTGTAAGGGACTCTCCTCCCGCCCAGCGGTGCTTTCTGCCAGGTCAGGGTCTGCCTTGAGCACGCGGCGATGTGATGGCATGCGAATAGCAAGCGTGTTGGAGGAGGAAGGGCCACGCGGCACATAGGTCCCCCAAAGCCACCCAAAATTCTCCGTAGCCTCTTCCCCTGCCACCGCCTTGCCCCGTCTCGCTCCAGCCGTCACGTGCAGCTAGGTTACATCTGTCTCTCTTGTGTTTTGTTTTTCTTTTTAACAAGGTCAAGGTAGGAGGTTGAAGTTTAGTCTCCCGTCCCTGCGGCGACTCACAATCCAGCGGAAATCTCTGCCCACCAGTGAGTTTGATGGAGTAGCCATTGACTATGGAAAGGTAACCGTAGCCTTTGTCTGATATAAGCCCATGCCTCAGGCCAGGTCCCAGCGCTCTTCCTCCGCTCTCCCCATCCCGCTCCCCCTCGGCTGCTGTGGCTCGGGCCGTATCCGGCGGTAGGGGCTCCGGCGCTGGGTCAGCGCTGAGCACTGGCCTCGCTGAGGGCTGGCGGTGAGCGGCGGTGCTTTGGTGGCATGGGATAGAGCTAGACGGTGCTGCTCCGTGGGGTCAGCCTGGCATGGCATGTGCCATGGCTCGTGGGGGGAGCGGGAGATGTGCCGAGCCGGCGGGTACTGCTGCTGAAGCTGGGAGGAAGGTCTGGCTCCGTAGTGCAAGTGGTCTGGGATGGTGGAGCTCCAGGGAGTTGTCCCCACCCCAAGGAGGGGACGTGCTGGTGACTGCAGGAGACTGGAGCAGGTCTGGTCTGAGCAGGGAGTGGCAGCGACTTGCAGGCAAACCTTGGAAGAGCACATTTCCCCATGTTCTTCTGGCAGGGGGCAGGCAGCGCAGGCAGCTCTGGCTTAGTCCTTCAGCAAAGACTGTGCTTTCCGTGATGGAGGGTGATGCTGTCATTGCTGACATGGCGAGATTGGAAAAATGTTGGTGGGACCTCTTTAGAGATTGCTGTTCTTGGTGGCTTCTTGACTCTCAAAAGTGCTCAAGGTACCTGCGGACAAAGACGTGTTGTTTTCTGGAATGCTGCAGCTTGAGGCACAGGGCTGCGGGCAGGAGGCTTTTGCTCTGCTAACGCATCCCCAGGCGCCAGGTTCTCACTCTGCTGGGTGTATCCAGACAGCCTGGATAAAGCTGCTTCCCCAAATTACAGATACGATGAGGTGAAAGGTGCCTGTCTTCTCAGAGGTTGTGCTTGTGGCAAGTTGAAGACATCTGTAGCGTTATCAGATGCTCTGGGTTTGTCGCTCCTACAGACACCGGCACTGCTAAAGGCTCTGGGTAGCCCCAGGTTGAAGCTGCATGGTGCACTGCAATGTTTTCAGGCATACACGCATGGAAGACGTGCATTGAGGACAACCTGATGACCAACCACTTTGGTGGAGCCTGGTCCAACTCGAGGCAGCCCAACAGATGCAGGGGCAGCCAGCAGCCAACCCCTCCAGGCACCCCATCCTAAAACCTGCAATGAGGTCCTTAGGGATGGTGAGAAGTGCCCCAGTGTGCCTTGGGCACGCACGCAAAATCCCAGTCCCTCCGGTGGGTATGACTGGTATGGGCATAGACCTGTAGGTTTCTGCCCTAGAAGGTGGCTGCTTTGTGCACCCCATTGCAGAAGTCATTAAAGGGTGGAAACTCTTTAGGTCTCCAGGGAAAAAAGTTTAGCCATGGCCAAGGGGTGCTGTAGGAGAGGGAGGACCACATATGGCCCAGTTTGCAAGCCCAGCAGCTCCTCCAGTGCTTCCTGGTGCAGAGCGCATCCTCTCCCATAGACGCCAGCACAGGACCCCGGGCACCGACCCTCCGTGATGGCCTGAGCTCTTGCAGCGGGTGAGGGAAGGGCAGGTCCAGTGGTGGGACGTAGGGACACCTCGGAAAAGCGCACGGCAAGGCAGGTACTCCAGGCAAGCCTATCCCTAGGGTCTCCTCTTCTCTTCTTGCTCTGGCCTGCTTCCCAGCTGCGCAGCATCGCCTCGCAAACCGCCCCGCAGCCACCCAGCCTCCGGTAGGAGCTGGTAGGAGGTAGGAGCTGCCAAGTCCCCGAGGACTCGGTCGCCCCACCGCAAAGCAGGTCCTGGTCCCGGTTGGAGGTGACCTCAGGAACCGCAGCGCTTCCCAGCCCTCTGTCCCTCCTCTTACCTTCCCCGGCTCCCCCTTTTTTCCCCCCAGCACGCGAGGACTCCTTCTAATAAAACGCTTTCTCCCGGCTGTCTTAAAGCCTGGTGGTGACTCCCTGATTTTGAGGGACTTGAAGACATCGCCCAAGGAGAACTGTGTGCAGTCAGAGACCGAATCCCTCCTGGAAAAGGAGCGGAGGCCGAGCCTGGAGGCCGACCCCACCCTACAACACTCGTCCCCGAAACAAGAGCCTCCCTTGCTGGGCCCACGAGGGTCGTACTCTGCGTGGGGTTTCTTTCGGTCTCGCCCCGGGGGCAGCTTCCACAGCCTCCGCAGGGTCTCCTCCTTGGACAACTTTGAGGCTGCGAGGTCTGAGTTCCAGAGAAAATTCAGGGAAAGGAGGGCAAACTCAGGTAGGGGAAAAACCCCGGAGTTGTCGGTCCTACTGCGGGAGCCACGGTCCCGGGCGATGACCCCGGCAGGTCTCGGGGGGGAGGTCTCTTACCCTGCACTGCTTTTCCCTCTGCAAAGTGGAGATAAGCTGGGGTCTTCTCCCCAAAACCCACGGGTCTCCACGTGATTCCCTGCGTAGGCAGGTCCTGCTCTTTGGGTAGAGCCATCCATGGTGTTGTGTGTGAGATGCGAGACCGCGTGAGATTGTGTTTGGCTTCCCCACACAAGGGGCATCCCAATGCCATCCCACCTCCCCGGGAGGGAGGGAAGGGGTCTGCAGGCATGTGCAATGTGATCTGTGTCCATGTGTTGGAGGTGGACGAGACACCAGCCAGGCCACTGTGTAGGGCTGGAGGAAACGTACCTCCACCATGGTGTTCACGTCCAGACCTCTTGTTCTCGTGACAGAGATGATGACAAATAAGATGGAGGTCAGGCAAGAGAAGCCTCAGTAACCGGGGATGAAGAGAGATCAGTCTGCAGTGTCTGACTTGAGAAAACGGGCTGGGGGATCATGATCCTCAAATAGTCACAGGTTACGGAACCTCAGGAGGTGGCACAATGTAGAGGGGGGGAAGGGGAATGGGCAGGGAGGAGAAGGGTGGCAGCAGGATGGCTGGTGCTAACTGGGCACCTTCACAATGTCTTCAGACACCTCCTGCCTGTGACACCTCTTGGGTCAATGTCAGAGTGCAAGGGATAGAAGGGGTAGAAAACTGAAAATATAACCCTGTTCTGCCTGTAGGAGATAGAGAGGTTGGGACACACTGGTTATGGTGCTTGGGGATGTTCCTGAAGCCCTGGGTGTGGGTATGTGCTCCCTTCCATGACTACACGTTGCCACAATCCTGGCCATGAACCGACCACCCCTGGGGCTTCCTCCCTGGTCCTGCACTGGGGTGACCCAGAGAGGCAGGTCCCCATGTCCCCAGGGAAAACTGCTGGGGCCCAGCCCAACTACAGCTCTTCTTCAAGAGAAAGCTCTGACCTCCCTACTTGGAGCCTGGGGATGGAGGATACATCAGAGCGGGGACATCATCCAGCTCCTGGCTCAGTTTGGTGGCCAAAAACCAAGGCAGCAGCTCAGGAGCTATGTTGGTCAGGCTGAAGCATGCAAGAGTGGAGGAGACCCATCTCCTCCTTCATCTGTTTTCATGCCAGTTTTAGCATCCCTCCCTGGTGGATCTCACTGGGGCTGGTCCCCAACCCGCCACAGTCTTCTGGGTGCCTCTGTATTTTTGCAGCTGGTCTGAGCCCCCTGAAGGAGGTTTAATGGTGAAAAGATGGGTGATGTGTGTGAAAAGCAGCCCCCTCTCGGACATGTCCAGTTGGGCATCCCATGTCTGAGCCACACTGAAGAAGCCAAGCCTTTATGGCCAGGCAGACATTGGTACCTTCTGGTGGCACCTTGTGGTGGTCCCCAGCTCCTAGATGTTCTACACTGAGGCCAGGGCTCTGCAGACTGGCTCCTGCTTACACTGCCCTTCTCAACCCACCTCTCTGTCCTCTTTCAGAGGCTTCTCACGTCAAACCCAACCCCCCGAACTCCACCTCAGACTCGGACCTCATGAAGTACCGGACCATCAGCCAGATCCCCCAGTTCACGCTTAACTTCGTGGAGTTCAACCTGGAGAAGCACCGCTCGGGCTCCACCACGGAGATCGAGATAATTGCTCCCCACAAGGTGATGGAGCGCACCCAGAACGTCACCGAGAAGGTTACACAGGTACGTGGGCAGTGAGATGCCACCAAGGCAGTGGTGGGGTGGTGTTGCTGCCACCGGGGTACACTCACAAATGTTCCTGTGGCTTTTGGAGGATAGGAGCGGGGAGGGCAGTGACACCTTGAGTTTCCATGCTAGAAAACACCAATATCCCTGTGTTTGATTTTTATCTCTTCCTCTGAATGGTTGAAATGCTCTTTTTTTCCCCTAAATCAGTATTTCTGGTAATTTGTGGCCAGGGGAACACCAGCATGAACTGCTTATGGTGTGATGGTGGCCTTGAAGGGGACACGTGTGTGCATGTTTGTGTGTGCATGTGGCATCGTTCGTGGGGGAGGCTCTGGCCCCGAGGCGCTTGGCCGGGGACCCCACACCAGGAGCACGGGTGGCCATGCTGAGGGCCACAGGATGCCCTGGGAGACAGCAGATGGCACTGCACCGTCACCAACACATGTGGCACTGCCCTGTCAGTGCAGGGGACACTTGTGGCAGTGCACTGTCACCGAAAGGGACATACGTGGCACTGTACTGTCACCGTGGGTGACACACAGACATCAGTGTGTGTGAAAGGTGCTGCTGTATCCTGCAATCCCGAGTAGGGAGCTCCTAGCAGTGGGGAAACTGAGGCACAGGAGAGCGCGATGTACAAAATACATCTCAGGGCACCTCCCACCCTTGCCAGCAGCAGCCGAGGGCCAATTTAATGAAAATGCAGCCACCTGACCCCAGAAAAGCCTCCGGGCTTGACAGTTTTCTCCATCAAAGCGGGATGCTCTGCAGGGTTTTCCTCCTGTCTCGGTGCCAGCAAACCTTTACCCTCACGGCCTCTGTGCACGGTGGATGGGGTCCCCATAGCATGGGGCAGTTTTTAGGCTTGTTATCCCCCTGGCTTGTCTCCTTCATCCTGAAGTCCGCTTAGTCCCTCTGATCTGGGGGTGACCACAGTGACCTGGGATCAGCCCCTGAATGCCCCAGCGGGATGGCGAATAGCTTCCATGCTCCTGTCCCCATCACAAGGGACACCCGCATGCCCGGGACCACTGCTGCGTGCTGGGGTGACGCTGGCCACTCAATGGGGGGTCATTCACTCGTTGCAGGGTGACAGGATCGGAGCTGATGGGTGGTGGCTGCAGGGCCCCATGGTGCAGCCATGCAGCACCCACAAAGGTCGATCTTCCCTTTGCCTTAGATCTCCAGATGGGATGGGATGGGACGGGAGGGGACAGGATGGGACAGGATGGACCTCTTCTCCCTGCCACATCTCCCCATGGCCTCAGGGGGCCCAGGTGTCCTGGCTGTCCTCACCCTGATGTCCCCCGTGCCTCTCGCCAACCCATGGCTCCCCACTCTTGGCCGCTAAATAATTCACAGGTGAGGCAGAGATAGCGGCAAGACGCTGCTAATGGCATCTAAAAATACCGGCTGGCAGGCAGGGAGAGGCAGACACAGGCTGGTCGGGACGGTCCAGCCCCGCAGCGAGCAGGCAGGGAGGGCAGGTCACAAGTGTAATGAATGTGCCGGGCTCAGCCTGCCAGGGCTGTGGCTGTGGGGCATGGCTAGATGCACATGGGGATGCCATGGGGTCAGTGCCACCAGGCTGGGGTCCAGCACTTTCCCAGTCCTCTTCAACTGCCCTGCGGGCAGCAGGTGGTGGTGGCAGCCAGCACGGTGGGCCTGATCCTGCCCAGCCCCTTGTGCTTGAGGATCTCCTGGTGTCTCTGGCGTGGCCCCCCTCCACAGCTCGGTGTCCCCATCCCCAGCACAGAGCAAGGGAGGAGGAAGGCGCATGGCCGCTCGTCCCCATGGGGCACAGCAATGGCCTGGGTTAGCCAGGGCCTTGGGAGCCTCCCTCCCTCCTCCATCACCCACAGCTTGGCTCCCTCCTCCCTCCCTCCTCTTCCTCCTCCCTCCGGTGGCTGCCTCGCTCCCTCGCTCGCTGCCCGGGCACCCAGCACCCCACTGCCAGCACCCAGCACCCCGTACCATGAGCCTGCAGCTGCAGCTGAAGCCAGTAAGCGCAGGGGGAAGCGGAAGAGGGAAGGGGCACCCAGCGGGATTGCCATGGGGGGCACCCGGCACTGCCACCTGCGGAGACTCTCAGTGCCACCCAGGCCACCCAAAGGTGCCACCCACAGCCCTCCCCGACCCCAACGGGCAGAGAGGGACATGGCTGCAGCTGCTCCCTGGCTCTGTGTTGATTTGGGTGCTCTTTTGGGGCTTGTTTCTTTTCCCTTTTCTGCCTCAAATCTTTGGGGTTGTGATTTTTTATTAATTACTGCCTGGAAAACAACAGGGTTTGACCTGCTCTTGCTTCTGCTGCAAGAGTCGGGTGCCAGGAGCAGGGACAAGGGGCAGGGCAGGCGTCCCAGCATGGGGCACAGCATCTGGGGGCCCGAATTCAGGACTGGCCCCACAGAGCTGCCTCTGGCCGGATAGGACAGGGGCATTCGGCTGCTCAGGGCAGGAGCATGGCTGGTTTTCCCAGACATAAGGTGTAGGAGCCCATCTCGGGTCTGCTGGACACATCTGAGCTTTGGGGACAACTATTTTACTGGCATCGCCTTGTCCCCTTCCCTGCCGTCCCTGCAGGAGCCGGTCCCCAAGCCCAGCTGGTGCCTCATTCCCCTCCGCAACGATTGCGTTTGGGTCACTTTTTCCAATCCCTCCCCTCTCCGTCCGTCAGCGACGTCGGCAGCTCCCGCTGCCCCATTGGTGCTCTCATCCCCACGGGGGCCCCAGCATCGATTGGGTTTGATTAATCTACGCTGGGCTCCCGAATGCCCTTCGCAGCCGCATGTCTCCCACCCGCCCGGCCGAGTGCATGCGTGCCTGCGTGGGTGATGCTGCGGCCCCAGTGCTGCGCCCGCCGTGCCGGTCACTGCCTGGGCGTGTGGGGCTGGGGGCCCCCATGGTGGACACCCGGACTTCGAGGGTCAGCTGCCGCCTGGGGCGCCGGGCAAGCTGCAGGCAGGTAGGAGTCAGGGGCACCCGCAGGGCGTGGGACCCACTGATGTCCCAGGGCTGTGGGACATGGGAGCAGCTGCTCATGGTGGGATGGGGCTGCGGGGCTGGATCCGCTCTGGGTTGCAGCACCAGGAGCCCTTGGGAAGCCCTTGAACCCTTGAACAAGACGTGTGTCAGTGCAGGAAGGATCAGGCCCTTCTTCCAGATCTATTGCCAGAATCGTGGTGGTGCCCATCACCATGGCCTCAGGGCATGTGGAGCATCCTCTCTGTTCTCCTTGGCAGCCCGGTACAAAGTACCCTTTTAGCTGGGGGCTCGGCATGGGGAGAGGGCACTGAGATGCCCTTTGCCCTCCTGCATAGGTGGCACTGATGGCCAGCACCACAGGGACACCCAGGGGACAACAGAGTGTCAGGGACAGGCAAGGAGGCTCTGGCTGTCCCCAGCTCCAAATAAGTCCCTTCATGCCACCGTCTCTCAGCATCCAAAGCAGGACAGCCCCAGCCCTCCCAGTCCCCAGCACTTTGCATTGTGTCCCCAGCGTGGCTTCAGAGCCCACCAGGAGCTAGCATTGGTCCTAGAGGGGGGAGCTGGGATGTGTGGGGACTCCCTGGTGCCGTGGGAGCATGTCCCCATGAGGGCAGACAGACCTAGGGACACATGACAATAGGGGAGGGTGCCTGCGTGCATGAGATGGTATTTGCATGTTGGTGGCCGCAGGTCACCCCATCCCTGGGGATGCTCAGATGGGAAATGGCCATTGCTAGAGGCCAGGCTTTGCTGTGGGTGGCCCAAGCTGTCCCCTCTGCTTGGAGGACAGCTGAGTCAGAAGGACAACAAGGGGAAGGTCCCTGATGGGGCTGAGAAGGGCACTGTGCAAGGCTTGCGGATGCCTAAGATGCCATCACCTTCAGGGCCAGGCCATGCCACAGCAATGGGACTGCATCTCCAGGCTTGCTGTCCCCAGAGCCCTCTGCCAGGGACACCCAGCAGCTCCTGGGCTGGTGGCACAGAGCTGAGGGCACAAGGAGGCATGGCAGGAGGCACCTTCCTCCCTGCCAGCATGGTAGGGTCTGAAAGGCATAAAGTGGGAAAATGTTTGCCCCAAGGGTGCTCTGGCCATTAGAGACGGACAAGGAGCTGGGCAGACCTTGGTGTCAGCCATAGTGGGCAAATCACCTTGCGGCCTCCTGGACAAACACACATGAAGATGACAAAGCTTAAAAGGGTGTAGGAAACCCATTGCATGCTCTACCAGCACACGGGAGCCCCTTGCCTGGCTCCTGGCCTTATCCAACCTCTCTCCTGATCTCCCATCCTTCTCACACCCATCTCCTGGCAGGTGCTATCCCTGGGTGCTGACGTCCTTCCCGAGTACAAGCTGCAGGCACCACGCATCCACCGATGGACCATCCTACACTACAGTCCCTTCAAGGCTGTGTGGGACTGGCTCATCCTTCTGCTGGTCATCTACACAGCTGTCTTCACCCCTTACTCAGCTGCCTTCCTGCTCAACGAGGAGCAGGTGGAGGAGAAGCACTGGGACTGCAGCTACTCCTGTGACCCACTCAACATCATTGACCTCATCGTGGACATCATGTTCATCGTGGACATTGTCATCAACTTCCGTACCACCTACGTCAACATCAACGACGAGGTGGTGAGCCACCCTGGCAAGATCGCCATCCACTACTTCAAGGGATGGTTCCTCATTGACATGGTTGCTGCCATCCCCTTTGACCTGCTCATCTTCCGCTCCGGCTCCGATGAGGTACAGGCAGGGCTTGGAGGTCCATCAGAACAGGAGGGCACTCGTGGATGGATGGGAAGAGATGTATGGGAGAGAGAGAGATATGGATGGTTTGATATAAGTGGTGGGTGGCTAGATCTGCAAGGAGAGGGGTGGTTAGTCAGAGGGATAGGCAAGGATGTCATTATAGGTCTTTACCAAGCAGCTGGGACCTGGAATTTTATTTAGTAGGGTCAGACAGCCACACAGATCCTACTGTAAGTGCTAAGATAGTGTCTAACTGGACCCATTCCCCTTGTTGGTGCTGACCTGGTAGAGCAGGCCAGAAGCTCAGTTTAGAGACTGGCCCCACATGCCAGCGAGGACAAATTTGGGGTCGCATTGCCAGCCAGACTCAAAATGTTGGCAATAGGATGGCCCCTGTGGTTACTGCACTAGCTGGAGGCCCCACCTCAGCTGAGAGCCTGTGGGATGGGGTGAAAGGCAGCTGTTTTGGGAGCACCTGTTGGCAAGGTGAGGACCCATCAGGAAACACAAGGTTGGCCTTGGCTCTTCTCACTTGCTCACCTGTAATCCCAGAGCTTGTTCCCTTTATGGTCAGCGGAGGGAAACTGCCCTTTCTGTGGCATGATTCATCTAAACTGTTTCAGATGTCACCTTCAGGACAAGGTGATTCATGCTCTAGAAGTGCATTTTTATCCTTCAAAGGCAGCATGGCTAGGCTGAAGACATGTCTTTGGCCAGATTTATCTCCTGCTTCTCCCTGAGGTTTCTCACCTCTCCCCTGCAGACCACCACTCTCATTGGCCTCCTGAAGACCGCCCGGTTACTGCGTCTGGTCCGCGTGGCCCGGAAGCTGGACCGCTACTCCGAGTATGGAGCAGCCGTGCTCTTCTTGCTCATGTGCACCTTCGCCCTCATCGCCCACTGGCTGGCCTGCATCTGGTACGCCATCGGCAATGTGGAGCGGCCCTACATGGAGCACAAGATTGGCTGGCTGGACAACCTGGGTGACCAGATTGGCAAGCGCTACAATGACAGCGATCTCTCCTCTGGCCCATCCATCAAGGATAAATATGTCACTGCCCTCTACTTCACCTTCAGCAGCCTCACCAGCGTGGGGTTTGGCAATGTCTCACCCAACACCAACTCCGAGAAGATCTTCTCCATCTGTGTCATGCTTATTGGCTGTGAGTGCCTGCCTGTGTCCTGCTGTCCCCATCCCTGCCTTGGAGGTTGGAGGGGCGGCTCTGGGAGAAACAGGGAGACACCCACCAGGCTGTAGCATGTAGGGTTTTAAAAGAGCATCTCCCTCTGCCTGTGCCTCTTCTGCACAGACAAATGGATGGGGAGATAGAAAGAAATACAGATTTCAGAAAACCCCTGGTTTCAGGTCCATGGTAGATATGGACTTTGGAAACCTGCTGGTTCCAGGTCTGAGGTAGTTGGACACACGTCTCCCCACGTCCTGCTGAGTCCTGCCCTCTCATTGCAGCTCTGATGTATGCCAGCATCTTCGGCAACGTGTCCGCCATCATCCAGCGCCTGTACTCGGGCACAGCCCGCTACCACACACAGATGCTGCGAGTTAAGGAGTTCATCCGCTTCCATCAGATCCCCAACCCCCTGCGCCAACGCCTGGAGGAGTATTTCCAGCACGCCTGGTCCTACACCAATGGCATTGACATGAATGCGGTGAGTACAGGGCGGGGAGGCCCCATGTCCTCACAGCACCTTGTCCTGAACGACCCAGAGTCCAGCTCTGGGTCCACCCAAACATTTCCATCCTTCCCACCTGGGTGGAGAGGAGGCAGGAGAAGACTTGGGAGGCTGGAGACAGAGCCTGTCTGCCCATGCGCCTTCTGCATCTCCCTTTCTCCTTCTCCCCCTCTGTCTGTCCATCCCTCCATATTTACCCAGAGGTTTTCCAGGGCCATGATAGCATTTCTTGGCCAGAAAGCGGGTTTGGAGCCAACGCGCTGGTGAGGAGCTCAGAGCCCCTGTTGGCGCCGAGCACTTTCAGGCCAGTGTCTGTTGGTGTCACAGAGCCGTGGAGCCGGTATCGATCCAGCTCCTCTCCACACTGCTGGTTGCTAAGCAAAGTGCATCCCGCTCTCAGCGGCAGGGAAAGGAGGGCATTTCAATAAACCTCGATCCATTTTAATTAGAGCCCAGAGAGGCGGTTGTTTGTTAGCAAAGTGGGGATCAATGGTGGAGCCGCGCTGGAGAGGCACCGTGTCTCCGAGCCCGGCGGGGAGGCTTGTGCCAACGGTGCCGGGGCACCGTGGGGGTGAGGAGGGGGCTCAGCCAGGGAATCCTGGGCTGGGGCCGGGGCAGCAGGATTCGGCTCACGTCCGCGGGGTCCAGAGTACAAATGTGCCGGCTGCAAGGCAGAGAGAGGAATGAGAAAGGACAAGGCAAGGAGAGAGATGGGACCTGGTACTTCCTGTCTCTCGTCCCTGGGCAGGCCATTAGTCCACTCATTCCCAGCTCATGCTCCCTTTTTTCTTAAGGCTTGATCCTTCTCCATCCCTGGGCACTATCGGGACATGGGTTTGCATGAATTCAACCCCTCCATCTTCAGCTGCTGCTGCCTCGTTAAACACGTGAGCAGCATTTGGAGGTTTGCTGCTGGGAGAGCTTTGGGTTAAAGCTCTCCCATGGAGGAGACACCCTGGGCTGGACATCAGTGGCAATAACTAAAAGCAAAGCTGTGGCACCCTACCAAGCATGGGCTCTCCTGGCTTAGTGTAAACCTGGGTCACAAATCCCCTGCGATGAGCTAAGCTTGCGGCTTGGACGTGCCGCGGCTCACACCGATTCCTGCTGGATGCTGCTGAGATGCAATACGATCTAATCAATCATCTCACGGTCCGATCAATTCGTCCGCCCCTGATTTCCCAGTAGGGAAACTAAGGCCCTGCTGCCAGCCTGTGAGATCATGACGGAGATGGGAATAAGCCACGCTCACCGGCCCCAATCTGGTTGTCCCAGATTTGGCCACCGGCGGGATGCGAGAAGAGAGCAAGAGGGACCCTGGGGCCATATGCTGCTCGCCAAAAAAAACCCCAAACCCAGGTGGATTTTGCCCTGACACCATGAGCCATCAGTGGCAGCAGCTTTCTCCACATTGCGAGTTTTACCTTGGTTTCACCTTCAAATTCAGCTTTTGTTCAACGCGAGGTATTTGCCACGGGTATATTTAGCTGTTGCTGCACACAACTGGCCTGTGCTGCTTCTTGGCATTCAGGCAGGTGCTGTTTAATTAGGACAGCACCTCGTTACGAGTTTGTGCTCTCCTTCAGCCAAGATTAGTGGGCAGAAAGATGAAAAGGGGGATGTGCCACCGGTGGGTATAAATAGTTTGATCTGGTTATTATTATTTATTGCTCAGGAGTGCTCTCATCACCGGCTGCACGCAGTACAAGCCAGGGACAGGCAGGCGGGCATCTGCCAAGGGAAGATCGGAAGATGTCCCCAGCTTTGGCTTTCTGGGCTCAGGGGCTCCCCATTTGGCCCCGCCGTGTCACGCTGCGTGTCACACAGCCTCCCGGGGCTGCCACAGCAGTCCTTGCTGGGAACAGTGGTGTGATGGCATCTCTCCCATGCTCTTCACAGGTGCTGAAGGGTTTCCCCGACTGCCTGCAGGCAGACATCTGCCTCCACCTCAACCGCACGCTGCTCCAGAACTGCAAGGCTTTCCGAGGAGCCAGCAAAGGCTGCCTGCGCGCCCTGGCCATGAAGTTCAAGACAACTCATGCGCCGCCTGGAGACACCCTGGTGCACTACGGAGATGTCCTCACCACGCTCTACTTCATCTCCCGGGGCTCCATCGAGATCCTCCGGGAAGACATTGTGGTGGCCATCTTAGGTGGAAAAGTCCTTCCTTCTGGGAGGGCAAGGGGTGATGGGCAAGGGGGGAAGGGTGATGGGCAATGAGCAGTGGACAAAGGGTGGCAGGTGAGGGGCGAAGGACTTCTTCATGTCCTGGAGAAGGGAAGGCTGTTCCTCAGCCTCTGGCTGGTGACCGCACCAGTGGACAGGGGATGGAGGATCCCCTGTAAATGCCAGGGAGAGACCACACGGTAGTGAGGAGAGCAGGGCATGCCTCAGCAGTCCCCAGCCATCACTGACGACTCACTGCCCTGGCTCAGCCTCCCCATCAGTGATGGCTTTCATGGTGTAATCCCCAGCATCCACAATCAGGGTCGGGGTTGCTGGGCGTCCCCTTGTCCATGAGCCCCAAAGTGAGGTCTGCTGGTGCAGTACATCTGGAAGTGGGGTGGGTGCCCACCTCCCCCTAATAAGCTGTCTGTTGGCACAGGGAAGAATGACATCTTTGGGGAGCCCATCAGCCTCTATGCCCGCCCAGGGAAGTCCAATGCAGACGTGAGGGCCCTGACCTATTGCGACTTGCACAAGATCCAGCGGGAGGACCTGCTGGAGGTCTTGGACATGTACCCAGCCTTCTCTGACAACTTCTGGAGCAACTTAGAGATCACCTTTAACCTGCGAGATGTGAGTGTCAGGGCTGTCCCAAGGAGGGATGTGGTCAAATTTGGCATGTGGGAGGGCTGAAGCAAGGGTGTCAACAGGTGCTCCTCACTCAGTTTGGTGGTGGACTGGCGAACAGCCGTGTTTCCCAAGGCAGTCTCCATGGGGTTATGGTTTCCCCCACAGCCCAGCAGGCATGTGCATACTGCACGTTCCTGAGCTCTTCAGAAAAGTTGGCCCCACAAGCCTTGTCGGTAGTACCCTGCTCTGCAGCATCTGTAAATCATCTCCAGCACTGCTCCAGCCTGGGCAAGTGAGTCACACACATGTTTTGAGGCTGCTGAAGTAAGAAATATTCTCATGCTTCATTGAGTTGGCTACCAGCTTCCTCTAAAAATTCCTTTGTAAATAATCATGTTTGCAATCCATGGAAGGCTTGGAGCATTTTTGTCATTGCTGTTTGACTCTTAAACTTTATGACTGGACTTTATCCTTTCCTGATCTTTTTTTCAGAGACACTTGCCTGGTAAGATAAAAAAGAAAGTCAATTTTCCTCTATGTCCTGTCCCACCCCAGGATGTTCTGCCCCACTCAGGGTGCCCCTTCCCTCCCCACGGTCCTCACACCCTCAACTCAGTCTCAGAGCACTGAGTCCAGTCTCCAGGATCCCTTGAGCTGTGACACCAGTCCAGGAGTCACTGGGTGGGACAGGGCAGTGATGGAGAGCCAGAGGTGGCTGGAGACCAGCGCTAGGAGGATGCTGAATGGGCTGTAGCCTCCATGGCACCCATGGATGGGATGTGGCACCTATGGATGGGACATGGCATCCATGGATGGGCCTTGGTGCCCATGGATGGGACATGGCACCCTTGCCCTGGTGACCAGCCCCTCTCATCCCTCAGGCAGACAGCGTTCCCCGCTCACCACTCAGCGAGGAGTATGACTGCACCTACCGGCGGGCGCGCCGACGCAAGCATTCCCTTTGCCAGCCCAACAAGCCTGGTGAGTCCCACAGTGTCAGCAGAGCCTGGTTTGCAGGACTGGGAAGCGGGATCATCATTTAATTACTGCCCTAGCAGGCACCTCAGAGCAGAGACGGCTGTCAGTGCCTCCATCCCTGCAGACCAGCATGTCCCCACCCTGGGGGCACCCACGCTGCCTTCCCTCCCTCGTCTTAAGATGCCCCAGCCCTACAGGCACCCTTGAGGGGATGGAGGCTGATTTTGCTATGTGTGGTACTCCCCAAATTAACCTGTTGTGCTGCCCCACAGACCCAGACACGGGCATCTCTGATGCAGAGCAGTACCACACCTACTCAGAGCTCACCAACCCGCAGGACCCGCTGAGTAAGGACCAGTGGGATGACCTGGGCAGCAGCACCACTCCCTGCTCCCAGACCAGCGACGACGAGGCCAAGACTGGCAGCCCTACAAAAGCTGAGCCCTTCCCCACATCCAAAAAGGATGACTTTGCTCTGCCCACGCTCAGCCTTGTCACCACCAACGCCAGCGGCACAGAGGTCGGCAAGCAGGCGGCGGAGAGCAGCCAGTCCTACGCAGGTACCCACAGCTGCAGCCAAAGCTGGCAGGAGCAGGGTGAGAGATGTTTGAGCATGGTGGCCTTGTCTTGGGGCTGAGCCAAGCAACTCACATGGATTTGAGGGGAGCCACGCTTGTGGCCAAGGGTCTTTGCTGCCTTTTGTCCCCAGTAGTATTTGCTCTGTCCCTCCTGTGCCCTGCAGTTTCTCCTAGCGCCCAGGGACCCCTTTGGGGCTGCCCCAAGGGGCCAACTGCTATGTTCCTTCCATAGGCGCGTTGGGTGCCAGTGTGATGGACTGTCCATGAGCACCTTGGGTGCCAGGGTGATGGATCCCCATAAGCACCTCAGGTGCTAGGGTGATGGACTCTCCCTGAGCACCATGTATGTCAGGATGATGGGTGGTGGCTCTCCATGAATGCGTTGGCTGATGGACTATGGAGCACCTCCATGCCAGTGGGGCTGGGGGATGCAAGACAGAAATGCTGAGGTGTCTCCTCTCCTTCCAGCCACCCCCCTGGACATCCCCAACATGTTCACCTTCTGGGAGGATGGAAGGCCGAACCACCACCCAGAGCCTTTGCAACGCATCTCCTTGGTACACAGCTCACGGGACATCCCCCTGCACAGCGACTACAGACCAGGGCAGATCGAGTCCAGGCTGGAGCTCCTGCAGGCCCAGCTCAGCAGGTGGGCAGGTCCCCAGGGCACAGGGTTGGAGAGCACCCAGGGGGTCTCTGGGCCATCACCTTCTCCTGCTCTCTAGGGATGGCTGCAGTGTGTGCACCAGGTGCTCCTGGCCCCCTGGGACACTGCATTCCTTGGGGAGGTGGTAGAAGCAGTTTGCAAATGCAGCAGCTTCTCAAACTGCAAGTCCTGGCCTTGGCTGCAGCCCAGCACCTCATCTGCTGCTGTCCCACCACTCCTGGGGATCCACCAGCTTGCCACTGCCTCCAAACTCGATGCAATCACAGACATGAAACCACCCAGGGGCTCAAGACCCAAGCCTTTTGCGTGTCTCCTCTTCCTGTTGCAAAGCGCTGCAAACGAGAGCTCGAGCAAACGAGCCTCGTGCAGATTGATGTTCTCTAAATAAGAAAAAGGACATGATTTTTGAATGAGAAGGAAGAGCCTACACTGGAGACGCAGGTTTAAAGGCCCCAGGCAGCACCCACAGGAGCGGCTGGCTGTCCCACCCACGGCTGCTGCCCAAGTTAAGCTCACTTCACCGCAGAGCCCACACACGCATTTCAGTGTCTCGCCAACGTGCCATCCCCGGCAGCAGGGGCTGGATCTCCTACCCAGTCTGTAAGCGCTGCCAGGACACCGCTGCCTGCGAGGGGGGCTGTGCCCACTCCTGCCGGAGCTGCTCATTTCAGTCAAGGACAAGGCAGAAGGAAGAGACTTATTCTACTTTTCCATTTCCTTCTGTTCCTCAGTTAAAAATGGTTGGCACCAACCCGCCTTGCTCCCATCTGTCAGTACAGGCAGCTGGCCTGGAGAATTGATCCAGATTAAAACTAACCATTGCAGTTTTTTCCCCCCTCCAGGGTAGTTTTAGCTTTGTTCAGTTCCCCGCTCCGAATCCCAGTTTGGCTCCACAAAAAATTGGGCAGGGGATGATTGAGCGTGGCAGTAGAGAGATGGCAGGATTGATCTCTCTGTGGCAGTGCTGGTTTGAAGCTCTGCTAAAAACCTCGCCAAGCAGCACCAGGCAAAGATTCATCACCCTTGGGCAGCTGAATCGGCACCTCCTCCCCAGTGCCTCCCTTGCCCAGCCCAGGTCTGGCTCTCATGGGATGCAGCGGGATGCACTGTGCTAACGCTGGGCTGCTCTGTCCCCAGGCTGGAGTCCAGGATGTCGTCAGACATTAATATAATCCTCCAGCTCCTGCAGCGCCAGCTGTCCCAAGTGCCGCCTGCATACAGCCCCATCTCGCCGTCTTCCCACAACCTGGCCATGTACGGCATCCTCCCGCGGAGCCTGGAGCCGCTCACCCCCTGCGCACCCCTGGAGGACGAGGAGACGACAACCCCAGAGCAGGTAAGGCCACCCCTCCTGGTTCAGCACCGTTTGAGCTTCCGTCTGCCCCGAGCACATGGGTCCTGGCAGGCCAGCGGTTCCCTCCAGTCTCCCTGCAGGCAAAGCCCAGCCAAGCACTTTGCCCCCAGGCAAAGCCCAGGGGTCTTGAAACGGGAGTAGATCTACCTAGAGATGCTTCTGCCCAGTGCATCGCTGATTTTGGGGCACAGCATGCCACCTCCAGCACTGCCAGGTTGCCCCATCAGTAGGGAGGGGAGTGGGTTCCCTCTGCTCTGAGGCTTCCTCAGGCGAAAAACAACATTTTGGGGCTTGGGGCCTGCTGGGGTGAGGAGAGAGCGTGGCTACTTTGTTTTGCTTTTGCCATAACCCATCTGGTTCCTCCTTTCCCACCAGAGCCCGAGCTACACGGAGGTAGAAAAGTTCCACTTGAAATCCAGGGACTCCTTGTCAAGCGGGATGCACCTCACAGTGGCATCCGACGAAACCATGACGGTCTACTCCGAGCAGGAGCACCATTCCCCACCTCTCCCGAACCCAGAGCCTCCCCACCAAAGGGCACCAGATACCCAGGGACTCTTCCGGGGCTCTCGTTTCCCTTCCCTCCCTGAGCACTTGGAGGCATCCTCCGAGCACCAGGACATTCAGAGACACCTCTCCGACCCAGTGCTTCCTGGAAGTTAGAGATGTGGGGGCTGCGAAGCAAGTCAAGAGGAACCTCAACTGCGAGCTCGGTCAGTTGATGTTGATTTTGACTGCAAGGGTAAGACGGAGGACAATGCCATTGGCTCAGGGGTATAATTTGTAGCTGTCTTCTGCCACCATGAAAGGAAGCGTAGAGTGGCTGGCTTCCAAGGTCAACGTTTTCCAGCGGTTCCCATAGAGTAGATTTCATTTGCACATTATAGTGAACCCAGAGCAGTTCTTTCTTACAGCCACCAACAAGCTGGCTAGGCCAAACGGTACCCACCGCCTCTTCCTTGCCAAGGCTTCCTCTCGAGAACAGCACAAGCCAACTGAGCCACAGCGACCGGAGGAGAGCAAATCCACGGCTCTTAGCTGTGAGGCCACTTTGCTGTCAGCTCTTTGGAGCAGGGACCATTGCGTTGGTACTGGGCTTAGCCCAGCAGAGCCTGTGGGCATTACAGAAAGGGTAGTCACCAGAGGAGGAGGAGATCTCCACAGTGTGGTACTGGGGGGAGCTGCAGGGGGGAAGCCCAGGACAAGGACAGAGGAAAGAAGCTATCCTTGTCCTACTTGACTGCCACTGAGAATCTAAGGGCCAACAGCCCCTGCCACTTCAGCGTGCTTCAGCATGAGTCCTAGGGCACTA
The DNA here is from genome assembly GCA_008921705.1 of Burhinus oedicnemus. NCBI lineage: Eukaryota > Metazoa > Chordata > Aves > Charadriiformes > Burhinidae > Burhinus > Burhinus oedicnemus. The sequence continues at coordinate 955,791 of VFFE01008394.1, forward strand.
ACTTCTCCAGCAAGGCTGATCGCGCCTTGCAAACCCCAACACACATCCCACAACTCTCCAGATAAACCCAACTGGTCACTGGCCTGGGCATAAAGCACAAAACTCAAAAAAAGCACAATCCCAGAAAGCCGAAAAGCCCCAGACACCTCATGTCCAGCCCTTCCTCCCACCTTCTCTCTTTTGATAAAGGTTTGATAGATGCTTCCTCCTCCCCAGCCCTTTCCCCAGCAGACTCCCGCAGCATCCCCCGTAGGAGAAGCCCACTTAGCACTGCCGCCTTGCCGTTCGGTTAGATGCTGTGACAGTCCTAGGCCGCCTGCTCAAGTAATGTATCGAGCTCCCTTTGAGAGTAGTAAAACTGTGAGCATCTCTTTCTCTGGAGTTTTAGTGTACACTTTGCTAATAAAGATGTTTTTGGCACCTAATGTAGATTACAGCTGTGTTTGCTGGGAGCATCCATGAATTCATCCCTGGCAGTACAAAGCAGAGGTGCTAATCTGCAAAGACCACTGAAAAGACTGTGGTCAAACCCCAGTTGATTCATCGAGGGAGCGTGGGGCTAACAGAGCCCACGTGCAGGTCTTACAGGTCAAGGATGGGGCCTGGGGGGCTTTGCTGAGCGATTCCTTCCCAATAGGATGCAGTGCAGGCTCAGCAGCAATTTGCAAAAGCTCTTCTACAAGACCAACCTGCTGCTGTTCTCATGCATTTAAGAAATGACCTCAGAAACACACCTCAGACAAAGATTACACCAAGAGTCCTTGCCGCAAGCAGGACTTCAGATGAGCACAGAGCCCAGTCTACACCCCTCGCTGAAGGGCACGCGGCTCCCGTCCAAATGGGACGGCGCCTCCAGGAGGGCTGGACCCAGGATCACCCATAAGAGATCCCATATGGCCATGAGAGGCGAGGACAGACCCCCTTGCCCTGAGCAGGGGTTAAACCTGCCTCTCCCCAGCCGATCTCACTCCATGGGGGGCTAAAACCAGCCGGCAGCCCCTGCCCAGGCCCCAGGCTGGCACAGTCCCACAGAGGGGCTATTTATATCCCCGGGTTTGGGCTAGCAGTGGCCAGGACACCTCCTCCACCTCCCATGCCTTGGCCTAGAGAGCCAGGAGGCCTCAAGGCCTTCCCAGGAGGTGCACAGCACCTGCGGAGCACCCACACCCCGTGCCAGGGCCTGGGCCACCCACCGGCCCTGCCGTGAGGGAGCCCAGCTGCCCACGGGGGCTTGAGCCAGGCACTGGGCCTCCGCCTGCCCTGCTCCAGGCAGGAGCTCCCCAAGAAGCCGACGCCCACCTGCGCCCCTTCCCCGAGTAAAGCGCCGGGCACAGGCCAACACTGCTGTGTGCTACCAAAAAGAAAACCCCATAATTAAGTTTCAGTTAATTAGAGACAAGCCCTTCCCCACTCGGCGGAGGCGGGACTCGAACACGCGGCACCCCCGTGCGCCTGAAGTGGCCCCCCCCCCCGCCTCGGGCTGACGTGACTGACATCGCTTCCAGCCAATCGATTGTCAATAAGGGCTCAAGATCCCGCCTCGTGCCACTGCGACCCCTGGTAGCCAGTAAGATCTCGAGAACGAGCATGGCCTCCCTCCGGGGCGGGGTCAAACGCAACGGTAGGTTATCCCAGCCAGAGGGTGAGCGTCCGTTTAGAATGAAGGGCAAAGTAACCAATAGAAGACCGAAGAGGGCCAAACGGACGGGTGAATTACCCAGTAGATGCCCGCGACTCTAAGTGACAGGCAATACAGCCAACCCGCACCCAGTGGGCGGGGCGCCCCGCGTGGCTTCCGTTCCCGTTGTGTGAGGGGCCGAATCCCGAACGGCCTCCGCGCTGCTCCCGCTCCCGCTGGGGTCTGGAGCCGGGCCTGGGGGCGCGGCGCCGTGCTGCGGCCTCCCCCGCTCCCCGTCACCTCTCCGGCCCCGCTGCGCCCCGGCCGGCCGCGCTCCTCTTCTCCCCCGGCCCCGCTTCGCCATCCCGCTCCCTTTCAGTCGGGCCCATCGCTCCCCTCCCAGCCTAACCCGGGTCCCCCCTCGGCCAAGCCCGCTGCCCCCCTCAGCCCCGCTGCTACCCGGGGCCCCCTCGGCCGAGCCATGTCTCTGCACGGGAAGCGGAAGGAGATCTACAAATATGAGGCGCCTTGGACCGTGTACGCCATGAACTGGAGCGTCCGGCCGGACAAGCGGTTCCGTCTGGCGCTGGGAAGCTTCGTGGAGGAGTATAACAACAAGGTGGGGAGCGGTGGTGGCCGGGCCCGGCTCTACCGGCATCGGGCAGCGGGGCCGGGGCAGAGTGGAGGGGAGGAGGGGGCCGACCCTCTTCATCCCAGTGGTTTGAGCGGCTCCCCAGCCTCGGGCAGGGTCCCCGCGGTTGGTGTGGCAGGAGGGAGTCTTCCTGCCTTGCCCTCGGCACTGGGAGCTGTGTAGAGCCTTCAGATGGTCCCCTGAAGTGCCGACCTGGATTCAGGCTGGTTTCCTTCCTGCGAGTCCTCAGCCGTTGGGAGACTGAGGGATTGGGAGTGGATAGAACCATGGGTGCTGCTGCTGGCTGCTCCTCAGCCAGGGAAGTCCCCTAGCTTGAGCATACTTGGGTTTTTTTCAGTATGAAGGAAAGTTTATGGGCAGGACTGAAGTTTGCACATATACAGGGTGTCTGATACTGTGTTAGAAATGTGCCATTCTCATTATACCTTCTTGTTGTGAAAGACTTCTGTGTGGTAACTTTTTTCATAAGTATATAAACCACTTTCACTGATTCCTCAGTACCTTTACTTTTCTCTGAGAACAAGGGTGTAATGAGGCATGAGAGTATATCTTCAGTGTTTCCCCGCTAGATATAGGCGGAGAACCTTACATCGGTAATAGAGGCTACGTGTTCACCTCTCCAAACGCTTGTGCAGTCATTTCTGAACAGACTTTTTGTGCTAAGTCTGATATAATGAATTCCTATGAATGGAAAAGAGATGAGGAAATGGGCATAGCTACAGAGCATCCTGAAATTTGTGTGAAGCTCAGATTTTGCAAAAACAGCTTTGTGTATTTATAGCGTGTGTGCTTTGCAGCTTTGTCAAGCTGTTCAATGGGGATTGCGGAAAATAACATCAGAAAGTTGGTGTTGGGGCTTGGGCCTTGGGCCTTGTGCAAGGATGTAATGAGAGGGGGTGACAGTAAGGTGGGGGTGACACCTCTTGCAGTGGTTAAATTACTGCACCTGCAGCAGTCCTAGACGTGATACTTGTGAGCACTTTGTTGTTCAGCCAGTATGAGTTGGCTGTGTGTGAGTTGTCTCCTTTTGCTGGTGAGCACTGTTGTGGTTCTGGGAGTACTGCTGGGGAAAGGCAGGTCCCCGAGCTTGAAAACTTTTCATTTGTCTAAAGACCAACTTCTAAATGTTTTTTTAGTATGTACTCTGAGAAGCTAAAATAACAAACTTGCAAACAGTTTTTTGTTTAGAAGTGGTAGAGTTGGTTAATAAGAGTGTATGCGTTTATGTTGCCTTTACCTCCTTAAGTTCGGACTGTTCCCTGGGGTTGCTCTCAGTTACAGCGTGATCAGGTCTACTTTTCGCTTCAGGCTTCACGTGTAAAGCAGTTGAGTCAACTCCTCTTTTTTCTACCCTTTACACTCACAGTTGTTGCAGACAGAAATTGTGTAGGACTGTGTGAATTACTGCTGTCTGTAAATATTCCCCAGGGCTTCTCCTGACCTCTGAGCTTCAGGAATAACTATTCTGTTGACTTCAAGTCCATATAAGCACCACATGCTATGAGATCTATGTGGTGTAAAGAGCTGGAACCTAATTGTATGAGAATGAGATGCCAGTCTGGATGCTGCTGCTATAGAAATAAAGATGATGTATGATTAAAAATTAAACTTGTACAATAAATGCAGTGAAACCTAACCTTCACTTTGCTGAGAGGTTTTGCTGTGTCTCTGGTATTTCAAAGAGCGGTTGTTGGGTTTTTTTGTGGTTTTCTTGTTTGGTGTTTTTTGTAGTGCTTTCAGTACAGCGTTCCACTGTAGGAAGATAGTTAACAGAGAGCTATCACGGGTAATTGCAAGCGTTGTTATTGCTTAGAGTACTGATGTTGCCCTCTTGACTTTGGGGACCGCCACAAGCTTGGGAGTGGTGTTTCATCTGCACTGTCTTTATGGTGTCTTACTATGACTTTCACAGCTTTGCGGAATCTTTTAGAGGATACTGAAACATTCAGGGAACAGCTTCATGCTCTGGATTGGGAACTCTTGAACAGGACTGTACGCTTGTGCTAGGTGCACACTAGTTGTAAACTCTTTCAGCTCCAGCTTCTGTCTATGTAAATGATATAACTAAAGGAACAAAGGGAAAGAACTGAAGTTACACTGTTTAAGTAGTCCATAACATTGTGCGGCAAAGGGTCTGGAGTGGTTGGTTTTATGACTTGACTCCTGGGGTAAGCAGAAACTTAAGATTTTTATAGGGCATGCGTGAAAACTTTGTCCTCCTGCATAATTTGCCCTTCACAGTTGAGATATTTTATATTGATGGTTTCTGACATCAAAATACACTTATAGGTACCATTGGCACTAATTAAAAGGCTAATGAAAACTCATTTTGATTTCAGCTTTCTCTTTGCACTTGTAATCTTTAGAGGTTTCTGACAAGCTCCAGACAACATTTCTGTTCCTGATGTTGTTTGTTCCAAAGAACTGTCTTTCTTCCTTACCCTTTAATATACTTTTAAAAAAAAAATTGTCTGGAGTAGCAATCCTGGCTTGCTTAAAATCTAACCAAATAGGTGAATATACCTTTTTCCTTATTACTCTTCTGGTTTAGGGTTTGTTTTGAAAAGGTGCTTTTAAAAAAAGACTTAATGCACTAAGTGTTCGTTGCAGCAGAATTGCTCCATGTGAGGGAATTACAGTGAAAGGAAGAGGAGAGATTCTTGTCTCATATGTCTCTGATTTTCTATTTCTGTAGTAATTACCAGAGCTTGAAGTACTTATGGATTACATACATAAAATGGATGTTTACACCTCTGTTTTGTGGGGAACTCAAATCTTATTGACTGCCAAATCCTAATTTATAGCTATCCCCAGTTCCCAGGTTCTTCTAACCTCTTTCAGCCCATACACTAACAAGCTGTATCACGTACCTCAAAGCTAGTTGCCAAGAACTGTTTGAACCCCAAAGGAATTTTGTTTCAGCATGTACACCTTTGTTGATCAAATAACTGGTTAAGAAGAGAGATGACTTGCTCCAGTTGGAAGAACTAAAATTATTTAGGGTAGTGTTTCCTGAAGTTCCTGGATTAGGAAACTGCTGTCGGCCTTTATAATGTGTCATGGATCGCTGGTGTAATGGGAGGGAACAGAGGTGTTCATAAATCTCACTGATAACCCTGTTCCGCAGGCTCCTGACTATGGCTTCATGGATCAGGAACGTTCCATGAAAAACATCAGGAGAGGCTGATTTGGGGATCTATCTGCAAGACAAAACTGGAGTCCAGTTTAGAAAATAGTAGAGGGTGGTGCTGTATGCTGCTCATTCCCGTCACTGGAGCAGACTGACAGGTTGTGAGCACGTGCTTCCCAGGTTGCCACCTTCTGAACAGCGCCTCCAATCGGAGAGCATTTGGGGTGGTGGTTTTACCAGAGGGTCATTGTCTTCTGTAAGGTTTAGAGTTGCAAAGAAAAATTGATTGCGTATTGAAGATTAATTGGTGCAGTGAGATCTTTCTGATTGTACATGACCCTAAAGTAATTGTGAAATGTCGTTCTTAGTAGTTACTAATTAGATTAAAGGAATATAGTTTTTTTTAAAAAGTACTGTGAACTTACTTCACTGTTGCTCAAACCATGCAAGAAAAAGAAGCAAGCTGTTACCAAATTCTGTATTGTTTAATTCTGTGTCTGCTTCTTTTGGATCATGGTGGAGCGGTGCAATTTTTTTAGACGTTAAGAAATGCTGAGTAAAGGCACTTCTTTACTCAAATGCAGTGTTGCAATTAAGCCTTAAGTTAATAAAGGCTTGGATTATGATAGGAAAATCCACATCCAATTTTAGTATGTCTTCATGTATTGGAGAAACAAATAATTATTTAGCGTTCCTAGCTACTGTCGTAGCATAATTGCAAAACTAATGGAGATTGAACACACCAGTCCTCATTTTCCTGCTGGAATGAGTTACAGGTAGATGTATAATGGTTCAAATTGTATCCAGACTTACAGTTACTCTTCTGTTAGCATCGCCTTAGTCTTATCTGGGCTGGACTTTAGGTACTCCTTCATGCAGTAGCTGGCAGCAGCAAATCTTGCCTCGCTTGGCAGGAGGGAGAGACAGGGCTCTAAAATAATCAGCATCCTGAAAACAATTCCATCGTTCCATCTCCTCGCGTTCAGCCTGCACAAGAGGATGAATAGAGAGATTCTGTAATCGCTGTATGTGATCAAGTCCAAAGAGAAGAGTCATACCTTTGAATATGCTGAGCCAGGAAAGAATAGAGCTTCTCAAGCAGTACTTTCTGCTTCTGCTCCTGTCTGTGGGCAGAGCAGTGCCTCCCGCTCAGGGTTATCACAGGCTGCTGCCGGGTCTGACAGTCAGTGTCAGACACCTGATTGTCAGCAGTTGCCAGGAGTGCTAGTGTTGCTAATATAATTTTTGTTCTCTAACAGGGCCTGCACCTAAAAATGTCAAATATCACAAAGGTACCGGGTTGCTACACAGTCATGGCTTTTTCTTTGGATCTGGGGAGGGGTTAAACGTGAATATGCAGTGCAGGAATATATAAATTCACACCAATGAAAGTGGGTCCTTTGCTGTTTGAGATTTGCTTCTCGTTATGAGTATGATGATTGCTTTGTGTAGGCTTAATACACTCATATTGAGCTGAAAACAGCATAAGCAAAGGAGAAGAAATGATTAGAGGTCATTTGTCTTCTGATCCTGACCTCGCCACAAGATTTTCTATCACCAAGGACAACTTGCTTCCTTTGTAAAATCCGCTTAGTATTTCTGATCCCTAAAGGAGTTTGAAAGCTATTTGTCAGTCACTTCAGAAGACTGGGAGATTCTTGACTGATTCATAGTAGTGTGAAGTATAATGAGTAGCTGTAATAGAGTGCAAGGCAGACAACTACACAGTTTTTAGATGCATACTTGGATACGTCTTTTAGGGTTTGTTATGGGGTGAAAAGGATGGATCTTCTCATTGTGGCGAGGGGGAGGGTTTGCATTTGTTAAGAGCATCTCTAAATGGGCTCATAACTGCTAATGTTACAGTTTAAGATCCACTGAAGCATTTGTTGTTTTTCTGTTATGTGAAAAAAAAAAAAAAAGATAGACTGCTGATCTAGTTTAAACGTGTACTTTATTAACCAAATTGCTTATCCCAGAATATTTAGGATTTTTCCAGATAAATATCTTAGAAAAAGTCCATTAAGCCACTGTTTCCAGGCGGAAGCTGCTGTGTGGAAAGTACTAGGAAGTTCCTACCGTGAGTAGCTTACAAACTAATTGTAGTGAGTTGTCCCCATAATGTTTGTGTTTGAACAGCATTTCACACACTGGGGCTTTCATCCTGTTTAGGTCTTGCAGTCACTGCTAGGTTAAACATATCCTCCCAGCACCATATTGTTCTATGAACACTTTCTGACATGTCAATATTTTTCTAATAAGATAATGTCTGGGACTTCAAGCATTACTTCAGGTGTTGTCATCACCAAGCTATGTGGAGATAGTTTCTTGTTTGCTCTGTCTTGCATCGCTCTCACAACTGGGCAAGTTAGACCTTCCCGCTATCACATTATTGTGTAAAAAAACTAATTTGGAATTCAGTTAGCTAGAATCTTTCAGCAGACCTGCTTTTTTGGTCTTTTCATGCAAAACATTTCAATAACTATGTAAATATTTTAGCTTCCCAACTCTTTTTTAAGTTTCAATTCTGTTTTACTTTCTGACTCCATGATGTGATTAATCTGTATCTTATTTTTCTGCAGTTGTGACAGAACATTTTAGTTAATGTGATGCTGAAAACAGCTTGATAGCTTGCTGATGTGATCTGTCACAATCTGCAGCATTATGGCAAAGAACTCCATGATAGGGGCTTTAATTGTGGGTGGTTGTCATGCAAACCACAGCTTGTCCTGCTCTCTGAAGACGACATTGTCAGCATCAGTTCAGTTAAAGATGACTTGGAATAATGTTTGTGTAGTTTAAGTCTGTGATTTAAACTAGGCTTTGCGATGTGGAAAAGAGAAGGGTGGTCTTTAATCCTTTAGGATTGGATTTCGATTCATTTGAGATCATCTCTTCAAAGCACTGTGGTGATTATGTATACTTCACTTTGCTTACATGCCACAGCTAGGAAGCAAAGCTTTAACGATTTCTCATTCCATTGACGTGATGGTCCTTTTATATTGTCCTTGAGGTTACAGAAGGTGTCCTTCTGAAATACACTCAGTCTTTATGCTTTGATCATAAATGAGTATTTTGATAAAATGCTTTCTTTAAAATGTGGCTTCTTACAGGTGCAGCTTGTTGGTTTGGATGAAGAGAGCTCAGAATTCATTTGCAGGAACACCTTTGATCACCCTTACCCTACCACAAAGCTTATGTGGATCCCAGACACCAAGGGAGTATATCCAGACCTGTTGGCAACCAGTGGTGACTATCTGCGCGTGTGGAGAGTGAGTAAATCCCCCCTAGAAACAGATAAACCATGACATTAATTGTGTTGCATATTGATCTCATTTTCACTCGAGGAAAGGTTTTTTTTGAAGTGAGTTATTTTCCCTTCTGGGTGTCTTGCCCTTGCTACAGTGTGGAGGTTAAGACCTAAAATCAAGTCAGAGCACTTGATAACTTATTTTCTTAAAAAGGATAATGTGACCTAACTATGAAGACTGTAGGAGCAGCAGAATTATGATGGTAGTTGCTGTTTTAATCACCATATTGAAGATAGAGATGGTGATTGTGTTTTCCAGAGCTTTAGGATGTAAAGCTGAGAGGAAAGAAGCCCAGGATTAACACCTTATGTTTTGGAAGTGCAAGTGGAACAACTCATGTGGTGTTGCTATTTGAGTCAGATGTTTCACTTTTTCTAAAGGTGGGTGAAACAGAGACCCGGCTGGAGTGTTTGCTGAACAATAACAAGAACTCTGATTTCTGTGCTCCACTAACATCATTTGACTGGAATGAAGTGGATCCTTACCTTCTAGGTGAGACTGACAAAAATGCTACATTTTCAGCATCGAAAACACACGCTTCTGAATGTAGTCTGGTGAGGTCTAGGCTCTGACTGACTGCTGTGTCATTGCATGTCACTGTTTAATTTGATAACGAACCAGTGGACAAACTTCTACATTATAGAAACTGCTGTTGTCTTAGGTTAAAAATAAAAAAATTAAAAAAAAAAAAAAAAACCGAGCAGCTCGTGGAGACCTTTTTGCATTGAAAAGTGCCCTGTCCAGTACAGAATGGGTCACTTAGGTTGGATTAGGGGTGTTCCTTATTTGCAGATGGGGAGTCTCAGTCTTCAGGCTGGTGAGCTATTGTTGCAGTGCTAAGTGATGATGAAAATGAACTCTGCTCTTTTCAGTGTGTTCTGGAGTGGATAGAAAGCTATGTGCAAAGCTCTCTCTTTTGAGATGACATTTCAGCAACAGGAGTAAAGCCAGGATCCCTTAATTCAGTTGGAGGAGGGGGCTGAATGGTTAAGGTTTAATTATAGCCTATGGGACAAATTGTGAATCCAAGATGACTGATCCAGCAGAGGTTTGTTTCCCAGAAGAGCACAGCCATTTATGTCAGCGGGATTTGCCCAGAGATTAACAGTGATAATATGTCTTAGTAATTATTTACTACATGATTTATTTTTCGGGTGTTGCATCTCTCAAGAGCTTTACTGCTAGCCCCGCCTTCAGTCCACAGAAACAATCAATTAATAATAATAGGCTATCGCAACACGACGGTTGAATTTTGGTTTTGGCATGCACATGAGACTTAGAGGATGGGAAAGTTCATCTCGGCATTGCATAAGGCCTCTGAATAGATTGAAGTAGACATGAGCTATTTACCCTTTATTCCTGTGTGGAAGACTATTTCTGCAGCTGAAAGGTTTGGGTCATTTAAATGCATGGTAGACTGTTAGCTGTTTGACATTCTCGATTTTAATTGTATGCCGTTCTTGTAGCTATTTTGATCTGTAGGTGTCAGAGGATATTACATTAATCCAGTAAGCAATAAAATAATTTGTGAGAATATTAATTTTTCTAACAAAAGTGTTTTTGTTTCAGGTACCTCTAGTATTGATACCACCTGCACTATTTGGGGTCTGGAGACAGGACAGGTTCTGGGAAGAGTAAATCTGGTCTCTGGCCATGTGAAGACCCAGCTTATTGCGCATGACAAAGAGGTGATGGCTTTTTTTGGTTGTTTACATTGTATATTTTTTTAAGTGGTAGAAAAGGAACAGACTGTTTCTGGTTTCCCCCTTTTTCTTGAAAAATGTAATCATCCAAAAAGATAATTTATCTAAAATTAAGATATACAGTTTTGAGTACCAAACTAAAACTATGCTATTTGCTATCAAAAATACTCTGTTTACCTGTCATGGAATCTGGGTTTGAGAATGATTGTTTTACTAGATTGTGCCCCAGAATATTTTGGAAAAATGAGGTAAAACATCAAAGTGGAATTGAAGTCAACTGCATATCAAAGGCAATAAGCAACTTGCAAGATTCTTTCATTTTAACATAATACTACTTTTCAGCAATTAATATAAAAAAATCTGAGTCCGGGAAATCGATATGTTTAGTTTCAGTGAATGATCCTATAATGACATAACCCTTTTAGGTTTTTCCCCCCCTCCTTTTGGCAAGTGTAATAACTAAAAACTTGCTAGGAACATCAAGTATTTGACAGAATATGTTGCAACTAGATCTGCTATCCATATATAAAATGCATTTTGCTGTAAATTAGCAGGCAGTGCGCTCACTAAAACTAAGGTTATATTTTTATCTGTCCTGTTCCTGAGCAGGTGTATGACATAGCATTTAGCCGTGCAGGTGGTGGGAGAGATATGTTCGCTTCAGTTGGTGCAGATGGCTCGGTGAGGATGTTCGATCTCCGTCATCTGGAACACAGCACCATAATTTATGAGGACCCACAGCACCATCCATTGCTGCGTCTCTGCTGGAATAAGCAGGATCCCAACTACCTTGCTACAATGGCCATGGATGGCATGGAGGTAAGGCGGCAGCTCATCTTCGGTGCTAGCGGTTGTAATTTTTTGGGAGGTGGCTTGGAAGTAATTAGCTCTTCAAAGAGCTAAGGGGGCAGTGTCAATACCTGAACTGAAGTATGATTAACGCCCAATTCTTAGTGCACTAACTTCAGTAGGAGTTACAGAAATAACTGGCACTTTAAACTTGAAGATTTCTATAGCTTGTATGTATTTCATCTGGTTTTTAAGAGGCATCTGTGAGCCAGATGGGCAGTAGTTTTCACAAAATCTTAATCTTGAAGTGTTTTAGTCAAATTGTTCTTTCTTGATTCAGCACACAAGGCAGTGTATTTTAGTTTGTCACCTGTGCCACTTCAGGGAAGCATAATTTGTTTGCCCTTGTTGCACAACTCACAAGCCCTCCTTGTGAGGTCTGACTCCTTTGGGGACACGCTGACCAGCAAGAAGTTATTCTTTCAGAAGGGTGTTTGCTTGCCACGCGCATCCTTTAGGAAAAGGCTGTATTTATAGCCCTGGCTCAAAATATTTGGTTTCCTGAAGAACAAATAAAAAAATGTAAGTTATTCATTCTGTTGTTTTTTGTTTCTGAAGGTTGTGATTCTGGATGTCAGAGTTCCCTGCACTCCTGTTGCCAGGTTAAACAACCACAGAGCATGTGTAAATGGAATTGCTTGGGCACCTCATTCTTCCTGCCACATTTGTACAGCAGGTAAGTGTGATCCATCCCTGTCCAGCTGTGTTGGTGAATCTCTGGGAGTCTTTCACTGCATTTGCAAAATCCTCTCTCTCCAAAAGTTTATGCAGTTCTCTGCCTGCCTTTTGCTAAAGAATACCTGCAGTTTAGGAACCTTTTATTAGTGACTTTAGTAGAATTTTTATGGAAATAGACACGTTCTGGAGCTTATTGTGTGGAAGTAGTGAGCCCAGTGCCCAAACTGTGCATCTGCTTTGTCTAAGCTATATTACTTTAATGATCCTTAGTTTTTTGCAATCTAGTTCTTAAATGTTTTCAGCTGATATGAGTTCACCAATCATTTGTTTTTCATCTCTGTCCTGGATAATGTGTAATGATCCAAGCTTATTTTTTTGGAGCACAGTTGTATCGTTGTATCGCTGGCTTGAATACTCATCGGGACTGCAACACCGTATCCTATACAGCTTCTTGGACTTTACACCTGTTAGTAGTCATGTATGGAGATCTCGTTATACCTTGATTCTACTTATGATTTTTCTCTTCCACTTGCAGCGGATGACCATCAGGCTCTCATCTGGGATATCCAGCAAATGCCTCGTGCCATTGAGGACCCTATCTTGGCCTATACAGCAGAGGGAGAAATCAACAATGTACAGTGGGCATCAACTCAGCCAGACTGGATAGCTATCTGCTACAACAACTGCCTGGAGATTTTGAGGGTGTAACGTTACTGCTTCATGCCACATTGAGGCAGGGCTGTATAATTTCCCCTCCACTCTTAAAGTAAGAACAAGACAAGTCAAGTGGCCAGTGTCTGTTGTTGCTTTGCATCTACTGTTACAAGAAACTGTTACAAGAATCAATGGCAGGTGTCTCCTGTCTCTCCAAGACTCTAAAATGCAGAGACATGCTGAGCCTCTTGGACCTTCTGGGTTCTGGTTTTCTTTTTTTTTTATTTTTTTCCCCTCAGTTAAAGTTCTGTATATTTGTTTGTTGACTGTATTAATAAGCTTGCAGGCTTTTAAGTTGCTGCATATGTCCATGTGTTTGTCAGCCAGCTGAGGCAGCACATCCCACTAGTTTAATAGATGCAAGTGCAAAACAAGGTGGGGAAAAAGACATTGATGTTAACAGCCACCTTGGCAGGAATCTTTATCATTCCTGTTGTTGCTGCCTCTAAACTGTTTAAACATTTGTATGTTTTTTATATATTGGGCTACCTTTCTATTGAGTAAGGTTTTTCTCCCTAATTCTTACCTTTGATACGTGATCCACTTCCACATGCCCAAAACAGGATCTGTTCATTGATACAAATCACAGTAACACTGCAGGCTCCCTGGCAGTAAAGGCCTGCCAGAATTAACTGTTGCCTTGGCTCTCTATACCTGGTTACCTGGGCAGAATTTTCTGGTGCTGTGAAGTACAAGTACTTGTTGCACAATTTCTTTACACTTTTCTGATGCTAGAGGCAGTTGTTACTATGGTAGGCCTTATTTTTAAATTATAAATGAATTTGTGTGTATCCTGCAGTTGTGTTAGTTAACAGAATGGTAATAGGCTTCAGAAAGAAGATACATGCATGACTTAAGCTCCCAGGAGGTAAGCGACTCCTGAAAAAATGTGATTTGTAATGGACTTGGGATTTACACTTCCAATCATTTTATTTCCCCTCGGAAGACTTACTATCTAAACCAAAATAAAATGGTTTCACACCTTGTAGCTTGCTTGATTGGCAAATAATAGGAGCAAGATTTTGTGGTTAGCCTGTACCCTGGAGCTTCTTTGCGTTTGGCCTGTGTTCCTGGGAGTTCTTGAAAGGAGTGACAAGCAATCTCTTTTCCAAAGTGTATTTGCTTTGTACTGTCGGGTCTTACTGAATGAGCGAGATGAGTTGGAAAAGCTGGTCCACTATCCAAATGAAAGCTGTTTCTCTGAAAGAAATGATTCCCTAATGTCATGCACAATGATGGGTTTAAAAGGAAAGAAACAGTCCCATAGAAGCTAAGGTTTGGCACTTGTCATCCTCATATCTTTTGAGGATGTGCCCAAGGGCTTCTGTTTCTGTTTTGAATAGTGGATCGCTCTACAGCAATACTTTTCAATCAAAGCTGAGTGGATTAGGCAAGATAAAAATCTTTGTTGATAACATAGCTACTCGGATGAATGCTCCACAGTACTCTCCCAATGAAGACATGACAACCGTAGCTGGTCTGTAAAGGGTATACCAGCTGAGTTTTGATGTAAGTGTCAGAAACTATCAAAATTGTCTTTCCACCTAATGAGCATTCACCTGCAACTAGAGGCAGCATTATAAATAGTAGGACACTGGCAGACTTGAATCTTGTCAGTTTATGCAGGAAAGACAAGTTGGGAAAAGCGATCGCTGTGAAACAGCGAAGCTGACACTGAAAGCCCTGTCAAATACAGAACAGGATTTGAAAAGTTTTTGTCATTCTGGACATACAGAAATATTCTTCTACAGGCTGCTTCTCAACGTGGAGCTCAGAAAAGCACTGCCTGGTGAATTTGATAGGAATTCATTAGGGACAGCTTTATTCCATCACCCTTTTTAATATCGGAGAACCAAGAGACTCTTAACACAGTTCAAGCTCATGTTTTGTCAATGGCATTCTGTGTTCAGTTGTGGGATTTCTGACAGAAAGCTTGATTTGACTTGAAGGTCAGTTTTTCTTACTAGCAGCAGTGCTGAGAGTAGTGTGTTCCACAGACAGATTTGATCTAGATGTCAGAATGGTGTCAGCCAAACAATTAGGTTATCACTTTTCACAACAGCACTTAATCTTAAACTGGAAAATACTTCTGCAGAATGAAGGGAAAATTAGGATTTTCTTAGCAGAAGCATATAATGGCATTCAAAGCTTTAGATACTCATATAAAAAAATATGTACACAGCCTTGTCACGTACAGTTTAATTACAAACGGTAGGCATAATATGCTGTGCTACTAAGAGGGAACTACCTGTCATATTAGTACTTTCTGTAGTCCCCTTTATGCTTCAAAGTCTCATATTTTTTTTATAACTGGCATGAGTAAAAGATTACTACGTCTGTTGCTTAGCTTAAAAATGCATCTTTTGCAACTGTAGAATTGTGCTTTAAAAAAGACATAATTTAGTTGAAAGTGAAGTCACTAAAAAACTCCATAGGCTATACTAAGAGGCAAATGCAGTTTATTCCTAGAGGAATACAATCTGTTACACTAAGATGATGAGAAGAGAGCATGTGTCAAGGGGCTAATAGTCTGAATAGCCAGGTAGCTTTTACTCCTGTTGGAAAATAATCCCATTACAAACCTGACAAGGATCCAGTGTCAGAGCTTCCACCATAAACCTGTTTTAAGTTAATTTGTGGAATTGGATGCTCATTCCAAACTCGTCAAAGGCAAGTGAAGGAATCATGTAGGCTCCAGTGGATTCTAAATAAAGCCTATATCCTGTTTGTTTAGCCAGTTGGGCTACCGTCTCGGTCTATAACATATCGCTTTGGGCATAATCCATTGTCATTCTTCATATGAAATTACATTTGAAATCACCAGAGGCTGTTTTGGAACAGGGAAATGCTACTTAAAATAGCTTCTTTTCAAAGAAGTCACTTGAAAGGTTAATGGCTGAAAAGAGATGAAAATCCTCATGGGTGAGATGTTCTATAGTGCAAATGGCACTTCCATACAGAGAAGGAAGTGAGAGACTTTGGTGCCCTTTTGCCAGCACCTGCTGACACAGTGGCAGGGAGCTAACTGTCTACCTGCCGGTTCAAGTTTACTCGCAAGATAAAATAAAACTCTGCAAATTGTCACTGTAGCCTGTGAATCAGGAGATGCAGTTTATCATATTTCACCTGCTTAACATTCAGTTATGTTGGGTGTAAAGCCCTCAGAAGCATTATTTTTTCCAAAGTTTATGAAAATAAATACTTTGATATTTGATGTCAATTATATTGTGCAGAGCAACTGCTTTCAGATGCCTGGGATCCCTGGAGTATAAAGTAATATTAAGGGGAAAGTCTGAGCATCGGTGAGGTTAGCAAAGCAGAAAATCACATGCTATTGTTGGTACAGGCAAGACTGATTCTGGGACAGAGATATTTTTCTCTGACTTGAGTAGTTCTGTATCATTTCTCCAGTTGATTAATTCAAAATACTAAGCTATTGTTTGGTTGTTATGTTCTGCTTAAACCAAGCTTTCCATGGATTTCTACTGTTATGTGGACAACCTGTTGCTAGTATATTGGCTCTCAACCAGGAGATCTTGATCATGTAAGGCTCATTAGTGAGGTGAAAATCTACAGAAAACAAGTTAGATGTCAAATTAGTGTGTAGTATGCCGACTCTGTTAATTGTCTAAATGAAATGGGCTGTGGTAGGTTGCATCTATGGGAATTGTACTTCTGTGTGCAGGGATTTAAAAGGCAAGGATTTGAATGCTTTGACAATCTATTTAGAAAGAAAACACGGTCGTTTCAAAGAATGATACGAAAGGAGACTGATAATACAGGTTGTTCCTTATGGAACCTTGAAATGTACTTAACAGGGGAGGCATTGCCTCTCATAAGTCAAAGTTAATGATCCTTTCAAAACTTAGCTGTAATTACTCTCCTGCATATTCTGGATAATAGTAAAAAGATCTATTTTTGCCTGGTGTTGCAGTGAGAAAGCTGCGTCAGTCTCAACTGTAGATCACTGCCTGCCAGAGACTAGGTGAGGGGAGGAGTCTGGTATATTAGAATTCACAGATGCTCTTGTGCTTGTTTTAAATGTAAATGAAGAAAGCTGAGTGTGTCTGTTTTGTTCTCTTGCAGATGGCACTTTAACAAGTATATTTTTGGTAAGATTAGGGGGAGAGTCATCTTTTCCTCAGCCCTTTTATGGTAGGCGTTTGTCTGTGTTTTGTATAAAATGTTAAATACAACAGTCGCTGAAATCCTAAACTGACTATGGTTGTCAGTATCTTGTGCACCCTCATCTGGTTCTACTGAACACCAAGAAAGTGAGCACTTGACAATACTGTTAATTTTAAACTGAAGCTCTGTTTTCTGAGACTGACACAATCTTGCAAGGCCAACCCGAGTAACGTAGTGCTGCTTGTCACCCAGAGAGTCCCTTTTGCTTTGCTTAGGAACTTGACGGTGTTTGGGAATCCTCTTTTCTACTGTCTGAACATGACGGCAGTAGTGACAGGTTGGTTGTGTAAAGATGGAGCCGGATTCTTTGGATAACTTATTTTTGTGATAGAAAAAATGCAGCTGCTATCTGTAAATTCACACAACCTAAATTCTTGAACTTGCCAGTTCCTTATGTTAGTGGTGTTTTAACTCTTCCGGGACACAGTGAAAAGGACGAACAGCAGCAAGGGTAAGCTCTTGGCTCAAAAGATTGCACAGTTACAGTTCCATCAAAGTACTGAAGGGTTTAGTCTTCCCACTGCAGGTTAGCAGAATGGTCCTACCACCTCAAATCCACACTGTTTGTTAACACAAGTTCTCTCTGACACGTATTTTCTGCTTTCTACTGTCAGACCAACATTCCAGAGCAGGCCTGTATTTATTGTACAGTGGACATTAAAAGGAGGTGTCCAAAATCAGTCCTGGAATGGACAAGGTACTGTCAACTGTGTCCCTGTTTCTCTCTCTCTTTGCAGAGAATCCAGGGAATTAGTTGTATGTGGCACTTAAAGAGCACTTTCTCATGCTTACGTAGGGATGCAGCTGTATTTCCCGCTGCTTACCCAAGAAGAGTGAGAAACATCTCATTCTCAAGGATATCAAGAGGCGTTTAGCATGCCCGACTCCTGTTTTTAGGAAGAGATCTCCAGAACTTCTGATCAGCACCTTTCACCAGCACTAAAAAAACAGTAATTAAAAATGTAACTAAATACCAGTCACTGAATGCTGATGTAGCGATTCATGGCAGACTCCAGAGACAAAGGCACTTGTGAGACTTGCTTGCTGCTGCCTGATATCAGATGATAACCTTGTCTGCCAAGTATCTCAGTGGCCTTTTGTGCAGCCTCTGATACTCAGTGTCAAGCTAGAATTTCCATAATCTTAAAAATAAAAAAAAATTGTCTGTGGCTTCCATCAAGTTTATTTCTTTTCAGAAAAATCGAACAAAATGAAGAAATAAGCTATTTCCTGAAAAAAATACTGTGTCCATGAGTAGCTGTAAGCCCGTGTTCCAGCTGTCATCCCTTGGAACGTGCTTTCCTGTTTGCAAGACGTGCAACTCTCAAGTCTCCTCTGTTAGAGATGAGGATCGGTCTGTCGAATCTCAGCAAAGGCAGAAATGCAAGAACCGGTGAATGCAGAGTCCTAGTACAGCTGAGAAGCGATGCGTTGCTTTTTTTGACAACCTGGTAAATATGAATTATGAATCTATTTAAAAGGAATGGTTTTGTTTTTTTTAAAAAACTTGGGTTGGTAGCAGTGTAAAATGTAATTTAAAATCTGTTGCGCCGAAGCATTTTTGTTACCAGTAGTCAAGTAGGAGATGTTTACTTTTATGTGTGTTTTCCCTTCTGCTCTTCCCATTCACAGTCCCGTTGTGGTAATTTCCTGAAGGTGTAATCTTTGTAGCATGATTGTACAAACATCCATATGAGATTCCTGACTTCTTGTTCTCACTAAAATATGTTAAAGCAATAGTAGTTTTACTTCTGTCCTTCTTTTCTCCACCTTCCGTATTGAGATTTGCAACTTCGCTACTGTACTGTCCTAGAGGAATCCTAGTATCCTGCTATTCAACAGACATACGTTGTTGACATGGATAACTGCAGTGTCCCTATATTCCCTTATTTTTATGGAGAAAATACAAAAGGTTTTGTTACAATGGATTTTAACACCTGAGTCATGGAACCATATTGTTGAAACTCTGTAAATTTTAAGGCAATTTTCTGAAATCGCTTGAAAGTGGAATGTTGCATCCTTTTATGCTATTTCCTGCTTCCTATGTAGTTTTATTCAGATTTTTTAACCTTCTTTCTAAGTTTCAGCCTCCTGTGTATTAGGTACAGTATTTTCTGCCTTTCATACTTTGTAATAAAAATGGAACATTTGTAGATTGACTGCAGTTCACTGTGTGGTGAGTTAAAAACTGGTACCTGGGGGGGGGAGCAGGGAACTACTTGAAACAGGCGTCACGTGTCCGGTGTGAAGTTTATTGCTGTAAAAGGGAGGGCGGTTGCTTTATCTTGTCTCTACAAAACTGGTGAAGCGTATTCATCTCTCATCCTACTGATAAGCAAACAAACTTGGTAATTCTGGCAACTCTTAAGTTGTAAGTTACTCCAAAGAATTATATTGTTAGGAACCCACTCACAACAGAACTTAATGTTTCAAATACACCCGCATTTACTTTATTAAAACAAATCTTCTGCATGGTCCCTGCATACTAGTGTTAGTGCTTGTTTTCCACTTCTTTGCATCGTGCTTGTTCCCTATGCAACAAAACGGTAATTATCTGCCTGCGTGTTTTTGGCTTTTAAGATGAGGGGAAGAGGGATATTTTTTTTTTTTAATTCAAATAATTGGTCTCTAAGGCTTTTTGAATACAGGCAAACTGAAGACAAAGCAATTAGGCAGTGATTTAGCTTCCAAGTCTGTCCTGTGTATGGTTGACCTCTGTTAAAGGCTGTTTTCTTTACAGGCTCAGTCACTGGTGTCGTTGCTGGAACAAACCTAGAGGGGAATGGGGTGGCAGAACTTGGAAATTTTGTTTTTACCTTAGACCTTGGCGAGCAGGACTGACGATTTTGGTATTTAGATTAACTAAACTGTTGTCTAACAACATTGGATTCCTCTCTAATTCTTTGTGTACTGGCTCTGAAATAAAAGCTTATTAAGCTTCATGACCACAGTGGAAAGAGTTGCCTGTAAAGATGCTGCAGGGTTTTTAAGCTATATATGGACTTTGTTCTAGTAATCCATATTTGGAAAAGATGTTTTCCTTCTAAGAATTGTTTGTCTTTTACCCTAGAAATGTATTTACACCCTCTTAGATTTTTTTTTTTTTTTCCTTGGATCTGTGCTTCAGAATTCTCTAAAGAAACTTTTTCCGCTTCCGCTCTGGTGGAAGAAAGCAACTTCTGCAAATTGGAGCTGCTAGTGCAAAAAGTCAGGAGCTGGTAGATGATAGGAGAAACGGATTGCCTGTCGGAGTGGCAAAACGAGTGCCATAAAGTCTTGTAGAGGAATATGGGTAGAAACAGAGACAAGGAGAGGTTCTCTGCCTTTTGTAAATATTAAGGAACAGCTGACATCTGGCAGGGCTGGCTCGCTTGCTCTGTGACCCTGGGAAAGCCACTTCTCTGATACCAGTTGTAAGTGAAAAGCACATCATTAATCACTGACTGGTAAGTGGCTTGAAAATGCTTGAAAATGAAAGAAATCCTCCACGGTAACAGAATGTACAACCCATAGGTGTAGAGAAAAAGCGATCTCTGGGATGACTTGACTTCTTGAAGCACTGACACCGTAACAAGCATTTAATCTTGTGCTTTTTCATTAGTACTGCTCTATAAACAGTCCAGACTGCCAGCTCAGAAGCAAGTAATGATCGAAAAGCATACAATATTTTTAACATCCATCCCTCCTCTTCTTTCTCTTTAGTTTTGCCCACTCCACAAGCGGAATGGCTGCTGTTTTTTAACCAGACAGCTTCAGAGCCCCCTCTACTGGAGCGCTGTGAGCAGCAGGACGGGCAGGTACGCAGCAGGGGCTGGGAAAAGAGCTCCAGGCGTGTTTTTAAGGAGTTTCCCACAGTTGATGTAGTCTGCCGGAGGTGAGGTAAGGTTTGGCCAATATATATTCTGCCACGCTGTCCTGAAGTTGGATAATGATGTTAGTTTTCCATTAACGTTGTTTTCAAAGCTGAGAACACGACAGTAAAGCGTTAGCAGAGTCAGAACTGCCTGGGATCGGTGGGATTACTCTGCTCTCAGATCCGCAGAAAAGGGCGCAGAACACTTTCATGCGTTCTTTGAAGATTTACTGGGTTTCTCCTCCGCCACCCTTTCAATTTTTATTTCTTCTCACTGCTCCTGGTCAGGGTCTCTGGCTGTGGAGTCTGAGATGGAGAATAAGGAAGTTTTGGCATGGGACAGAGCTCAGCCTGGAGCCTGCTCAGCTCCCCAGGAAGGATGCGTCTACCTAAACAAGAAGGGAAACGGGAAGGAAAGAAGAAATAGTACATCTGATAGCAGGGAGAAGAGGCTCTTTGAGTCAGGCAGGTATGCTTCAGAAAATGGGAATACTACCAAAATAGAAAAGAAGATGATGGCATAGTGATTACGAGACTGGGAAGAGATGCCAGGACTTAAATCCCAAAGGTCTACTCCAGACTTCCTGTGTAACTTTTAACAAGTCACTGGCTCTCTGTGCAATGCCCTGTAATCCCTAAAATAGGGATTACGTTTCCTTTTCTTACTCAGGCCTGCGTGACGGCATTAAACAATTTGGCCTCTATAAAGTTCCTGTAAAACAAATGGGCTAACTACAAACATAGTAGCTCCTGGAGAATCTCGGTGAATATCTTTGCTGATGATTTTTACATCAAATGCTCTCGAACAATTTGAAGAGCTTTAAGTTGAAGAGTTAAGTGTGTTTTGTAGTTGCTGTTCACAGGAGTGAAGCTTCTCTTCTGGAAAGCTGCAGCGTTGAAAGGATGTGGGCAATCTGGGTGGAAAACCACAGAATATCAGTTTGTACCATAGTATTCTTGGTAAAACAAATAACCTGATTCTTATGCACAAAACTAGTATAGCATTAAGTACACAGTAGAGGTGAAAAAGGAATTTTTTTTCTTTTTTTCCTCAAGTTATACAAAATAGGGGCACCTATTTTGGTAGAAACTTTGATTCCAGTTCAGGAAGGGTGTGCCAGCTTGTCATGGGGGGGGGGAAGGTGAGGGGGGTCTACAGTGGTCCAAAAAAAGGCCTAATGGTACTTGCCTCTAGCTAGTGTTGTGATAATGTCTGTGAAATGAGAATAGAACCACAAATCAGGAGGTAAAAATTGCTGGTTTAGACGTTAGGCTTGATAAGTGGGTGAAGCAATGAACTGTTAAGGACAAAACATTCTAGTTTCGATTTGACGAAGGGGAGGGGAAAAAACTTCAATGAAATCCAGACGTTCCGGGCAGTTGGAGGTGGAAAGAGCGAGTTTTACCAGGGTGGCTGTCTCCTACCATCCGCTGGGAACTCCTGGCTTGCTGTCACAAGCTGCAGCTAGCTAGTCTGATTTGGACTTAAGCAAACCAAGTTTCTACACGAAGGACATGAAATCGGTCTCATTTAACAGGACTTCAGCTGAGAATTTTATGTGTAAACGTGTAAGAACTGGAAGACAGACAAAAATACCAAATGGTAAGGTGACGATGGAGTGTTTTGACATCAGGCAGGGCTGGTGCAGTGGGGAATTAATACTGAATCTCTCCAGTTCTGGTCCCAAGAGTAATCTCACTAAAGCCTTTTAATAATGACCTTGGCACAAAAAAGCAAGCCCGATAATTAAATTTGGTGATGAACAAAAGTGGGAGGCTTCAATAATACGAGAGAACTAGAATATCTCAGAGAACTGATGACTTTGAGGAGTGAGAAATAGAGATGAGATGAGATGAAATGTAGCAGCAGAAAGTGCGAGGCTGTGAATTTAGGGGTGAAGAGAAATTTGTGAAGGATGCTAAGAGGTTATTTTACTTCTTGGAAATTAGTGAGGAAAGGAAGCTGGGATTTAGTAGTTGATAAAGGGTAGTGATGAGCCACCATGAAGCTGCGAAGAAGCATGTAGAAAAGTTGGTCCAAGAGCAATAATGATGCTGTCAAACAAGAGAGAAGGATTCAAATTGGAACAGGGGTGAAAAAGGCTACCAGGAAGATAACACAAATACAAAGTTTGTACTGTGAAGAGAGAGTGGCTTACTTGTCTATTACAGTGAAGCCTGAAAGGAGATATGATTATCTTCTTGATGTATTTAGAGAGAAAATACCAGGGAAGAGGAAAGGATTATTAAAGTAAAAGGATAATCTTGACATGAAAACAAATGGCTGTAAGCTGGGCATGAAAATAGGATCAAATAGACGGGTGAGCTAGAAACCCTTTTCTAGCATCAGAGCAATAAGACAGGAGGGACTAAAAAAAGGGCAGTCTAAACACTAACAGCATCAGTCTGGTTTTAAAATGGGAACTTCAAGGTGGAATCTCTGAAGTCATCTCGTCCAACCTCCTGCGCAAAGCAGGGCGGCTTCAAACTTAGATTATTGGCTTTGTCCACAGCTTCTTGCTCTAGAGAGGCCGGATCTGTTGATCTGAGCATTCCATTACAGATTTGCTTGTCTGCCTACCGTGACGTTGTGAGATCTTTTTATTATCCCATCTAGACAGTTTAAAATAAACCCCAAGAAACACATTAGTGATATCACAGCTATTGTCCTGCTTTGGCTAAGTCCTCAGTTCCTGCTGCGGTGCGGGTTCAAGATTCCTGCACTCGCCCACCCTCTTGAGAAATGCCCCTCTCCGATCTAGTTTTCTTCTTTGCATGGCTCATCCAGTTGATATAACCTCTTTGACATTGCTGCTGCGTTGCTTGCGAGCAAAACCACTCAAAAAACAATAGTCTTGCTGCGAGACGTTTGCCAGATTGAAGAGCAGCTGCTGAAGCCATCTGCTCGAGGTGGGTTTCCCAGCCGCGGGGTGGCCGGTGCCGCGCCAGGGAAGAAGGGCTGTCCTTCTTTTTTAAAAATACAAAACCCCTCTGCTGTCCCTTTTGCGGAAAAGGCACTGTAAAAACTATCATGCCGCAGGTGGAATGGAAGCAAAGAGCAAACTGGCAAAGAGCGGCTGAAGCCCGGATGTCACTTTAAAAGGTACGATTTGATTTAAACGCAGTTTATGAACTTGGGGTAGAATTCCTGGATTAGACTGGATGATCACGCTAGTCCTTCTTTGTCCTAAAAATCTATGAAAATCTATTGTTGTGGTATGTCTGGTTTGTTTTGGGGCTTTTCCCCCCTCAAAGTTGTTTGTATTTAGCGTGAGCGGTGAGCTGCTTAGCGAGAATGTATTCTGCTTATGGTCCGCGTGTTCAAGTCGGCTTGACAGCCCCAAATGCTAAAGCTGAAAAAGAAAATTGTCATCAAGCACCTCATATCGAGTGAGTGAACGTAGCAGGTCAGCAGTTCCGCTTCTAACAACAGAAACGCTTTCTCACGAAGATAAACCCCTAACTGAAAGGGGAGGGAATGCTGAACTGGAAATACTCTAGGCTGGAGTTCCCTCCGGCAGGTTGGATCCGGAACTTGACTTTCACGTCGGGTGACTCTGGCAGACACAGTGTGTGACGCAGCGCGTAGAAACACCGTCACTGTGGAGAAAATGGAAGAGCGGTTTTGAAGGCTTAAAAAGCAGAAGAGCTGTTTATTCTGTTACTTCGATGTTTGTCCCTTCCTGCGGGGAACTGCCGGGGACCCGTGGTGGCCTGGGGACGTGGTGAAGGTGTGGTGGTGACGGGCTCTTTATTAGAACCGCTGCTGGATGATAGCTTGGTCATCTCTTGGCGATGCTCTCGGTAATTCTCACGCTTTTCTTTTGAAACCAGAAGAGTCCTGCTTTCAGTGTCTTTTGGGCTTTTTAGCTCTTGAACTGGTTTTGTTTGGGTTTTTTTCCCCTCTCTTAAAAAGGTGCTTTTAAAGCAACAATTAAAACTCATTGCCGAGCTCGGCTTAGGAGGAGAGCAAGCCAGCAGGGTCAGTGTGCCTGGGACACGTTCCCTCCTCCAGGACACTTGGATGCCCGCCCGAAATAGTGGCTAAAGGGAGGCCTGGATGTGGAGCCTGGGAGAGGCGGGTGCTCGGGGCAGGTCCGGAGGGACGAGGATGGGGTGACCCTGTCTGCCCGCAGGAGGGGACCGGCTCTGTGCCGCACCGGGCGGGCTCTAGGACCCAGCCGGACGCCCCAGCTCTAGAACCCGGCGGATGGGGCGGGGCCGTGGAGCCGCTCGTCACCCTGATTGGCAGACCCCCCTGAGGGCGGGGTCTAGGCTGCCCCTGCCTAGTGGTGAGAAGGGGGCGGGGCTAACCCGCCAGCGGAACGGGCCCCCGTGATTGGCAGCCGGCGCGGCGGCGGGCGGGGCGGGCGGCGCGGCTGCCCGCACACCGATTGGCGAGCGACGCCGTCGGGTGGGTGGCTCGGCGGCGCCGATTGGCGGACGGCGGCGGGTCGGCCCCTGTGATTGGCAGGCGGCGGCGGCGGCGCGGCGGCCGCCGAGCGGTTTGTTTTGCTCGCGGCCCGGGCGCCCTGTGGCGGCGGCGGCGGCGGGGAGCGACCGGGACCGCCCGTGCCCCCTCCTACCCCCCTCCCCCGCCGCCGCGGCGGGACCCGGAGCGCGGCCGCCGGAAGGAGGCGGCGGCGAGGGGCCTGGGAATGTGGCGGCGGCTGTGAGCCCTCCCCCTCGGCCCGGCCGCCATGGAACCGCGGCGGTGACAGCCCCGTACCTCAGCGCGCCGCCGGGCGCGGGCCCGACGCCCGCCGAGATGGGTGAGAGCCGCGGCGGGGGTGAACGGGCCTCGCTGCCTCGGCGGGGCCCTCGGGGGCCTGCGGCGGAGGGAGCGGGCCGCGGCCGGGCCCCTCGGGGCTCGGTGAGGGGGGGACGCGGGGTCGTCCCGCGGGCCGGCGCGGTGCGCGGCCTCCGGGGGTGGGTGCTGGAGGGGGCCCGGCTGCCCGCGGGGGCTGCGTTGCCCGCGGGGGCTGCGTTGCCCCCGGGGAGGGGTTTACACCGGTCGGTAGGGCGGAAACCGCTTGGGCAAAGAGCGTATTTTCAAGGGATTTCTCTTAAATCTTTCAATAAACGTTTAGTGCTGGAAGGCGCGGGGAGCGCCGGGAGCGCCGCCGGCCCCAGCCGCGGGCAGGCACGTACCCGACCGCGGATTTTGACTAAAATTGGCCAGACAGAGTGCCTGAGGATCAGTAGGCCAGGCTTGGGGATTGAGGGAGTTTTTGCTGCCCGTAAAAATCAGGTTGCTTATTTTTGAGGCGGGAATTTATGTGCTAGAACTTAACGGGGGTAATTTTTCCTGTGGTATTCGTTGCAGCTCGGGAGTCTGTCAAAATGGCTTTTTCTCTATGAAACTTCCATTGGAGTCTGATTTGCCGTACTTAACCCAGACAGTAACACGTAAAAGCAAGCAAAGGAATTAGAGAAACTCTTTTTCGAGAGTAAAATGTTGTTATGAGAAGCTGCCATGACTGAATTTGAGTGATTAATTCCTTTGGACTGTATGTCCTGTATAAAGAACTGCTTATGGAGGGGTTTTTTATGTTACCTAGTTCCCTTTTCAGTTTAAAGAGGGGTCTCTGTACTAGAATTAAAAATTTAATTGCTCTAAACCAGAACTTACTCATATTTGCATATTGGCAAGGGAATTACTACTGCTGTCGTAAGTGCGGAGTTGCATGGCTTTGTGGGCTACCGCTTCTGTGTTTCTTCCCTCCAACTAAGTTCAGTTTTCTAAGACTGTCCGTTGTTATTTAGTCTGCATGCATAATTAGTTCTCACGTTTACATTGTGAATTCGTGAAGCGTTGCAAATGTTACTGAAAGCAAAAGTAAAGCAACTTCATTTCCTTTGTACTCTGCTTTGATTTTGTAAATACAACAAATACACGCGGATCCATCAGTAGACTTCCCTTTTACAAAGAGAGGCATAGCGTTATTCGATCTGTATCTTCTTGGAAGGAACCAGCCAGATGGTACCTAAGCTTAAAATAGTAGAGAAGGAAGAAGTTGGATTTCCACAGAAGTGTTCTCTGAGGGCAATTGGATGTGTATTTGTAAACATAAGAGCACGGAGTGAAAAACGTATAATTTCATGGGCCGTTCACACTGTAGCCTTGTATGCTTGTGTTGTATCATGGTACTGCTGCAAGCAGGTCGCTCGCAACAGGAAAGATCTAAATTTGTTAGGCGGTTGGGATCAAATAGTCTGAATAATAACGGATGACAGGCTATGTCACACTCTGCTTTTCTTCCATCTTGTTTTTCGTAAACTATTCTGGAAGCTCGGTGGGGTGGTTGACAGTCAGAGCTTGGCCTCGCAGTTTGTCATTACTGCTTTGGCGCAGCTGAAGCTCACTGAGGGTGGTTCTCTGGCCCTTACACAAGGGGCTGTCACTGCGGTTTATTTCCCTACAGACAGCTCCTCGGCAGCGTTTAAAATACGGATACCTGCTCCTAATACTGAGAAATATGTATGTATCCAGGAACCAGAGGGGAGAGCGGTGTTCGGGCTGGATGGTGTGTGGCAGGCCCAGGCGAAGCGCTCGCTGCAGGCCCAGCTGCAGTTGAGTCTTTCCCTCAATCTGCTCTTTTTTCCTGCCTATGTCACTTCCTTCCCGTGGCTCGCACGCGCACCCATAGCCGAGCTCGGAGCGCCCGGCTTCAGCGGCGGTGACACCCCCGGTGCGCTGTGGGGGAGCGCAGCGGGGCTCAGCCTGCAGGTTAGGACCAGCTAAAATCCCAACCTTTCGGGTTTTTTTAGTCTGTGAGAGAGAAGAGGTACCCAAATATACACCACATGGGTCGGGTTAGTAGAGAAGCTCTGATTTCTCTTGTAAGTCTACAAACCCGGTCACTTGTGATTCCCTAAAAACTGAGCAGAACAGCATTTTGTTACCACTAAGACTGTCCACAGTGAAGGACTCAAAACTGAACTTTTTCAAAAACTTTTTTCAGAGCTTTAACATAGACTCAGTTCATCTTCCTAACTTGCGAAATTTACTCGTCGCTTCTGGATCTGCAGATCACTTGCACAAGCGATCAGCTTTGCTGTTGTGGTGGTAGATAACAAACACAGGCTTATTTGTTCACTTTTTTGTTTTTTGGTTTTTTTTTTTAAACAAATGTGGCATCACATCTTCTATTATCATGCTATATAAAATAGCATCCTGGTTTATAGGGGTTTACAGACTTCCTGTTTTTACCAATGTGCAGATGCTTTTACTCTGTTTGAACTTCATGACTTTTTTTCAAAACTGTTTCCATTTCTGCCACAGCAAATACCTTGACTTGCTCAGACCTATGTAATAAACCACCTATTAGTTGAAATAAATGCTTTATGTAGAGGAATAGCTTTCTCTGTGAGTAGCAGTTCCCTTTTATCGATGTTATAAAAATCCTTGAGTGTAGTTTTTAAAACATGAAAAGCATTTCCTGGACAACATCTTTCCCGCACAAAGCAGAACTGTGTTTCCCAGACCTACTGGAGACCTAGCAAAACAGGGTCTCTCAGTGCGCTTCAAAAATTGCCTACTTTTCATTTGTAGTAACTTTTGCATTGTGTGATTGATGTGATGCTGCTGCATGCTCTTCTTTCAAGTCAATCTATGGAAATCCTCTGTTTTGATGGAAATAAAGAAGTATTTATGCTTCTCAACATTAAATCCATCACAATGCTCTCCTAAATGGAAACATTTTTTCCATACCCAAGTTCAGATCAATATTTGGCATTCATTTTATGTTTTAAAATGATAAATACTCCTTCATTTCTTATCTCGCCAACATAGGGATGAATTACAGAATGTGTGTTTTGGTGCTGGGGAGCTGGCAGCTTAGTGTAAGACTATTAAAAAATGTATAATCACGTAAGATTCCCATTCACCTGAAGTTGTTCCGTCAGCCTTTGATGGTACATTAAGCGTTCCTTTTTGCAGGGATGCAAGTGAGATTTCAGCATCAGCACTTGTCTGCAGAGGAAACTGAGTTTGCGGTGAGGGAGATAATGCACTGCCAGGTCTGTGACTGGGGTTTAGGTGCTTGCCAGATGCTGCCCTTAAGAGTTTAACATCTCAGTGTAGTGTAAATTCACAAGTTGCCTTAGCTAATAAATAAATTCACTATGTAGATGAGCTACGATCTTTATTAAGAGATAGGTAATTGGTTAGATGCGTGTCCTCTTTGCCCAGTTCCTCATACAAATGCGACACTACCAGCTGACTTCATGCACAGCCTGGGCTTTGGGATCAAACACCTGTAGCCGACGATTGCATCATAACCGGTGATCCTTATTTTCAAGTGATGTGCCATACTGTTTAGATGCGAATTCTTATTCATAGGCGTATTCTTTGATTGGCGTGATTTCTTGTCATGGGTGCTTAGTTATAAACTGCTTTCATAGCTGTTTTGCTTCTTGCCCAAAGGAACTCTGCCAAGACAAGCTCTTCTTCATCCTCCTGGTATCTGGCCAAACCCAAACTGCACTGTAGTGGAAAACTTGTATCCCAGCTCTTCACGGCTTGTTTTGGGTGGTAGACACTCCAGGGATATGCCAGCCCATAATTTGTAATATTTTGTTGTGCAAAGTTACAATCTTTGTCTGTCAGGTAACTCAAAGGCTTTGCTTAATATCAAACAAGGTTAAAGCATAAGAGTAAATTGGAGACGCTCCAGTAAGGTAAAAGGTTAAGCATTCAAATGTAAAGTTGGAAACAATTTAAAAAAAAAAAGTTTGGGTTTTTTTTTTAAAAAAAAAGTTGTGCTCTTAGCTACCTGGAACTTTAACTTCGTCCACAACTGTTTTTTCACATTTTCCTCCCACAAGGGGTTACTTAGTGCTGAGATAGAGCCTAGCAATTATTTCCTTTGGCTGATGTGCTTTTCAAAAAGCAACCTCTTGCTTTGGTTGTGTTACTTATACCCCTTGCTTCTTTCGCATGCAGTTGGAATGTCAAGGAGTACTCTCCCTTCTCCACTACCACAATGTCGTTATTGTCTCGTTTGGCTTGTCTTGGACAGCAGAGGTTTGGTGGGTTTTGATTTTGGCTTTTTTCAAGTAACTTTATTTTCACTGCTCTGCTCTCCTTCTTTTTAAGAGTTTTACTCTAATTAACACCTTCTGCAAATGCATTGGGAGATTTCTTTCCGTTCCCCTCTGCAGTCTGGCCTAGGCTTGCTGTTTCTGTTTCTCTGGACGTACTGAAGTCCCTAGTGAAGTGCCTCTGCTCTAGTGCTCAGTACTCTCAGAAAGCTACAGCAGACCTTCCGGGCAGAGCTGTTGGTTGCACCAAAGGTAATGTTAGTGTGACTTTTGTCCTACCTGGGACTTTTTTACATGTTGTCCCCTTACAAATAGGTATATTTCCCCCCCCTCTTTTTGCTTTTAAATTTTGGTAGCTTTACTTCCTGCATGCTGTAGAAGCTGTATGTGTCCCACATCTGTCATCTTTACGCATTGCGAAAATCTAGTTTGTTTTTCAGACATTGATTAATTATGAACCCAGTCTTCTGCATAAAACATAAGCTTCATTGAGAGACACTCATGAGCAAATGTGTAACATGACGTTGAAGAAACAAATAGTCCCAATGAATGCCCTTTACAGAGAAATACAGATGTGAGACAGTCCGTCATTTAATGTACAGCAGCTGTTCCCAGGATAACACTTCCAAATGCAAGCGATTACCGATCCAAACCGGTGCCAAGCATCAAGAATGAGTGTGTAGCCATGCTGGATTTTTAAAATCAAGCTTCAGTTATTTACAAATCAGTTTCAAAAATTCTCATTTCTATTCGGGCACATCAAAGTGACGTGTTTAAGGACTTGGGAAGACAGAATGCCTCTAGCATATTAAGCACTGTGCACCTGATACGCTGTCATAAGAGGAGGAGGAGGGATGCGACGACCTCGTCTATGCATTTGCTGGTTCGCATCACTTTCAAAAGTACAGTTGGTTAAAAAAAAAAAAAAAAAAACCAAACCCAAAAAAAACCCCAAACAACTTTACATCCAAAACCGCTGGTCGAGTCCAACCAGACTCTTTGGAAACGGCAGATTCCTCTTCTGGGCATGTTCAGAGCTGATCTAATCACTGCTTCAAATTTCATGGCTAAATTGTGCTTCAATATCAGGAAGGACTTAACTGGACATGTTATTTGCGAAGGAAACAACACTTTGTCCCTAAAAACTCGAATGAACCTCGGTGTGTGAAACAGCAGCCCAGCAATCCGGTAGGCGTGAGCGTGCCAGTCGCTGAGTGTCTGAGCAGCAGCATCCGATGCTGCTTGGTTGCATTGATGGCGGTTGATGGCGCAGCACCCAGGAGCAAAGCAGCTACTGCAGCCCCTTTTGAACCAAACTTCACGTGTCAGCTTTTTTTCCTTTTGCAGTATCGAGTAATTTAGTACGCTTGCAAAAGCAGAGGATTATTTTCAGTAGTTCTTGGACACCTTACTTTATGCCAGTATCCATCATGGCCCAGCTCCTGTGCATTTCTCTCCTTTTGTGTCTTTTCTGTTTTTCTCTAGACTTCATGCAAAGTTGTCCTAAATACCACTTTGGTCCTCAAAACTAACAAGCAATGGAAGAGCACTTTAAATTTGTTACATCAGGAATCTTAGCTTCAAAAAGTAATTTTCAGTCAATAGTATGTATAAGAAATATTTCAGTGTGTGTTTTTGATATTCCTGCATTTGCAAGAAGCCTTGAATTGAACCTGCTACGTTATATTCTGCCAGGAGACAGTTCTTAATGCTGTGCGATTTGAATCTGTTCAGTAGATCTTGAAGTCTCATCAAATGGTTTGAACTTTGTTCCATGAGCTTGTTTTGGGGGGAAAGAAGAATGTGTTGGGGAAATCAGCACAAGTGGATTTGAATTCAGAGATATTCTAAGATGACTCTTTGTCCAGTTT
The DNA here is from genome assembly GCA_008921705.1 of Burhinus oedicnemus. Lineage (NCBI taxonomy): Eukaryota > Metazoa > Chordata > Aves > Charadriiformes > Burhinidae > Burhinus > Burhinus oedicnemus. The sequence goes on from VFFE01008394.1 coordinate 987,403, forward strand.
TTCATTTTTCTTTCTGCTGGCTGTGGTTTGTTCCACTAGCAAGCAAGAATTCTAAGTTAACAGGATATAAAATTGGAAAGAACAGGTTCTTACTGGGTTGTCTTTGGCAGAAGCACATCAGTTTGCCCTTCCTAAATGACCTATGATGATCTAGCAAGTCTGTCCAAGTTGTATTGTTTGTTGCGAAGCAATTTGCACAGAACCAGGAGCGGGGGATATTTATTCTGAACGTTACTATTGGCCAGATCCTTTTGTAACATCGGACAAGTGACTTAAAATTTATCTCTCTGTTTACTACTTCGTGACATAAGATTGACTCTGGGCTTTTTATGACTAAATGAAATTACAGTGTATTTGCAAAGGTGCTAAAAAGGCTTGTCTTTCTATAAGCCAGTGGAAAACATGTGCAGAAGCATTACGGTTGATACTCACCCAAGCAACTTACTACTGGAATTCTTGCACGTTGCAGATGAACAAGAGGCCTTGAAATCCATCATGAAGGACCTGGTAGCACTCCAGATGAGCCGACGTCACAGACTGACTGGATATGATACCATGAAGAATAAAGACACTGCTCACTCCAACAAACAGGTAATGGGCCATTCAGTGAGTACCTGAAATCGTTACCTGGAGGCAGAAGGGAGAGAGGAGCTTGACAGTGGGTCTGCTGCCTGTGCTCTGCCTTCTGCTTCCGACTGCTGAAGCATCACAGGTGGATCAGCTCCCTGCTCTTGCTCAGGCTGTGTTGCCAACACGGTAGCTATTTTATTTACTTAACCTTTATGGACTAGGGATGGTACAGTTTTGATAATTTGCATCATCTTAGTGTTCTGCCTTCTTCCCACACACATGTTTTTGATGGGGTTTTGTCTGTGTAGATTAGTTAAAAAGTTTAACAAGTGGTTTTCTGATTTCACCATCATATTGCCATTTTTTTAAATGACTTTATTGTTTTTAAAGAAAAAACACAATGCCAGCAGTCCACCCCTCTTGGGCAGCCCTGCAATAACAAACCAGTGTGCCTCTGCAGTGGAAGAAAAAAAAATTCCGGTAAGAAAACTGGCTTCCTATTCAATATTAGCATTTATAAATTAGGAGCGTGTTTTAAAGTTGTGTGCAGTGACCTTTATAGAATTCATTTAAGCAGGTGTGGGACACCAGGAAAGCTTTTCCTTACTGACTCTGTCATGATGTAGCAGTATGATGCACTTTTCATTGTAGTGGAAATAAAACTTAAATTCAAAAGGAAGCAGGGAACTGAGCAGCGTAATGATGAAAAGGAAACAAATATTTCCATTTCTGATGCAAAAGAAGGCTACTGCAGTTTAAAGCTGCATAAAGGAGTGTGTCAGATAATGAACTAATGCTGGTCTCATCTTCACGTGATTCAGACCACATGTGAATACACAACGAAGATCCCGATAAAAGGTAGTCAAACTGAAGTTGATCCAAGAACATTAAAGGGGATTGTCTAAAAGGACTGGCTTTAGTGAAGCCGTAATAACCTTGTTTCAGTGAAAAAGGAAACAGTTATTTACAGGTATCTGAATGGAGGCAGCGTCCTTAACAGGGAGGGTTGTCTGGAGTTACGCAGTCATACGTCACGCGAAGAGGGGAATGAAACTAACCCTTATTTGGGTGTGGGGATGTGAAGTCCATTTTTCCAAAAGAAATACTTTTCCCAAGGTAATAAGTGGCAGGGTCAATACTTTAAAGTCTCTCTAGCTTTGCTCGACACTGCTAGAGACTCTTTTTCATAGAGAAAACTATTGCATTGACTTTCTGGGGGAAAGAAAGGACAAAATAATATTGCTCTGTCAGTATATGCTGCATGTCATTTGAATGAAATACTTCAATGCAAAAGCAACAGTTTCAGTCCTGAATTGTTGGTCCGTTACTGTCTTAAAAAATTAAATCAAGTTACAGGCAGTTAAACTAACGTTAACAGGAGAAGCTACCTATATCAGTAAAATAACTCATTTGGGTTATATTCCTATTACAGGCTTAAGCTTTTTAGAGCAGGCTTTAAAGTTCATGTCTGTCTCTTCCTTATGCTTTGTCTGCTCATAATCTACTTGTTCAGCTGGGATCTGGGATTTCCTCGAATGTGCTGGACAAATCCGTGGATGGAGTAGTACAAAATCCTTTCCAAATCACTTTGAAACGTAAATTCAGAGATGTCTTAAACCAAAATCTGTAATTGTTATTTATGGTACCGCATCACAGAACTGGAACGCTAAAGTACTAAACTTGGATATGCTTTCTTACTCATCTCTTAGGACAGTTTATGCGAGTTGTTTTAAAACGTGGTTTATATAGGTGACAGGTTCACTGCTTTCAAAGGAAACAACACTAGATGTTTAACTCCTCTGGGTTCTCTCTGAAATATAAACACTAAGATCACTTTGAATACCTTTTCTTAGATCTTTGAAAAATAGGCACGAATGGCCAGTGTCTGATCCTTTTGGAAAAATCACAGGAGATAGGTGCCAAATTCCACCCCCTTTTCCCTTTGTTACCAATTAGACATTTGAAAGTGTGGAATACTCTGGAGAAAGATCTTTTAGTTTGCTTAGGTACCAGCAAGTTGAAGAAAGATTTCTGAAGAGCCCTGAAGATCTTTTAGGGTTGTCTGATTGTAACTAGTGAGAGCTTGTCACTTAGCTGTTTCATGACCTAAAATACATGTTGAGGTCAGAAATTTAATCTGAAAAATTACGTTAAATCAGTTTAATCCAAACAGTCCTGTTTAGTTCCCTTAGACTGGGCTACTGAGAATAGTATAGCATTTAAAAAAATAATCTAGAGCCTTACTTCCCTGAAAATCCTAATATAAAGGGATCACTCCTCCATCCATTATGTCTAAGAAACAACTGGCGGACATCTTTTATAGTTTATTATTCCTGTGCTGTTTGTTGCATTTTTCCTTTACTGGTCAGTTAAAATGAGTTCTTTAGAATTTGCTTCATTTTCGTGTCATTCTAGAGGGAGTTCTTTCTCTTCCCGCATCTGAGAAAACACCTTTGGTAGTTAACGTGTGAATTACCCACTTGCAGATGATTGTTGCTCTGATGGGGAAGCTCATCTGTCATGATCGATTCTGTACCTACAGTATTGCTGCAGGAATGCTGTGTACTCGCAGTGATTGCATTGGGTCCCTTTGAACTGCATTCTTGACCACTAGGCCTGCCAGATACTTCCTCTAGCTAAAGAGCATTTCCTGGCCACATTTTTTTGAAGTTCCTAGATGTATGATTGCCTATTGTCTGAGGCTTTCACAGATGGCTTAATCTATTCCAATCGCATAAATTGTGCAGCAGAAATTATGGAGTCTTATCGGAGCAGATTTTTCCCTTTTATTTTTATCTTTGTGACCTAAATTGGGATTTGAACTTTGATCTCCAGAGTTGAAAGTTCAGCATGGTGACTCTTCCGTGCCACATAGCATCTTCTGAGTTTACAGTGAAATGCACAGGTTGCGCGGTCGGTGCTTTTAACCATCTGCCGGAGGTGGGTGATGACCCCTTTGCACTTTGAAAGATGACACATAGCTAACTTGTTTGTAACTTCATAGTTCAAGTTTCAGGGGCTGCATTTTTGCAAAAGCAGAGATTTAGTCTGTGCCTTATGAATAAAGAATGTTGCACATTCCCTGTATCTCTCTCTTTTTTGCCATAGAGGAAAACATGCTTGCTTTCAGAATGCACAAAGAAAATTAGCTGAAGTTCAGAAAAATATACGCTTGGACTCAATTTCAGATTTTTGCCATGCAGTGGTAAAGATGGATTAATTTTCCTTACAGTTAAAGTATATTTCAGTGTCCTCTGTTTAAGTGACAGTTCATAAAAACTGCAACTTAGATTTTACCCCTTTCCTTCTCTTTCTCCTTTAGCCACTTCTCCATTCCTCATGGTGCTGTGTTCACATGTCAGCCACTTACTGTCCACAGTCTGCTTCGGCTTCCGTGGAGAAAGTTGTCAGACTCCTGTTCTGGTTAGACTTTTGAGGAGTCGATGCCTCCTGCGATCACAAACCTACCTGCTTTGTGTTTGGGCCTTAAAATCATTACGTGATCCGTTTGTGTGCTTTTAGCTATGCCAGAGTTTCATCGCGAGCTAACCTTTTGTTCTTTCTTGTGCAGAATGATGTAAGGATAAAGTTTGAACATAACGGGGAAAGGCGGTAAGTCTGTCTTCACTACTTTGATTCTTTGCTTAGTAGAATAATTTAGTCGTTAGTAATTTAGGTTAAATGTTTTGGTGGCTCGTTCCTGAACGAAAAACACACAGCAAAGGCGACAGCAAGCAGGTTGTACACGCCTTAGTTATTTCTAAAGATCAGTGTGTCCTATAGACTTTCCGTTGATTTGTTTTTGTAGTATCTATTTGCAAGTAATATTGCAGTAATATTTCAGGCTGGACAGCTTTTTAAATAGATTCAGCCTGATGGGGAACACAACTGAAATAAGACTATTTGCTTCGTTTGACTAAAAACAAGTGAAACTGATCAAATTAGTGCCATTCTTCTCTAGTTTCTCACTTCCTGATGACCTATCACTATCACTGTCCTGCTGTGACTGGGCAACAGATACAGCAAGGGAAGATTTTTTTCATTGGTCTAGAAGTTTCCTTGTTATTTCCTCTGATACTTAGTTTTGAGACGCTTTCTTTTACAAAAAAAAGAATTAACTCAGTTAGCATTTTGGTGTTTGCAGTATTGTTTCCAATGGATAAAATTACCTAGGCATTTCAAAGTAGGTCTCAAAAAGCCCCTTACCTGCCGTCTAATTGAGAGGAACTCTTGATACTGCTACGGCTCTTCAGTGGCCGTGTGAATGTACAGAAAGGCTCCAAACTTGTTTGCAGCCTCTTTGAGGCTGCTCTCGAGCTCCCGCTGAGGGGACGTCCTGGTTTGAGGATGTCTTGATGCAGGTCTCGGTTTCCTTTTTCTGAAGAAATTAATTGGATTGTAAGCATGAATTTGTATGCTGCTCTTCACAGGCATCCTCTGGGAAACCTTTGGTTTCTCCCATCCCAGACAGTGCTTCCAACATGAAGTAGTTCACGGTGTCATGATAAAATGCAAATTTAATGTTGATAGTACAACAGTGTAAGTTGTATGTAGTGATCCTAACAGCCTGTTACTAGCAAAGGTTACTGGCTGAGCGGCTTAAGCTCCTCCTCAAGGAGCCTCCTTTGTCAAATTAAGGGATTTTTTGTTAAAACAGAAAAGCAGAGGCATTCTTTGTTGATAAAGCAGATAGCAGAGGGTAATTTGTAAAGTCTTTCTCAGAAATTGAACTGTTTCGTTCACCAAAGTACTATGTGGTGAATTCCGTCACTAAAAAAGACCTGACTTTTGAGCCTCGAGGAAGAAAATATAAAAGTAATCATAGCTGGAATCTACTGCCACCTTTGTCAGCCAGATCTTCTCAGCACTCTGCTGTGTCACCGGCATTGTGTGCACTACAACAGAGCCACTGTGCGACATGTCACAATTTCTTGTGATAGCCTCTTAGGACAAGGTGACTCGGAAGCAAAATCTTGTCACAGCAGTCCTATCATCTTGCATGTCTTCTGCCCGAGGGCATTTAAGATGGCACAGAGCTCAGGGATGAAGAAAGGCTTTTTTTTCTGCAGTAACATTAAAATGAAAAGGTTGATTGTGTGTTAGTCTAATTATGCAGTTACGCTCGCCTGAATTCCCCATTCCCAAAGTGGTATGCAGTTACAGACAGCAAGCTTGCACCGAGAATGTAAGTGTGTGTGCTTGGTTTCAGAGGAGCTGCCAGATCTAACCACAAATATTTAAGGTGGTCAGGCAGGAATGGGCTCCTTAAACCCTGCAGTCCATGATTTTGTGTTAGAAGAGTGCATGGAGTTTTTAAGCTAATAGAATTTGTGGCACCTGAGAACAGCTCTGCTTTTTAATGCATTGAGTGTAGAATGCAAGCCTTTATAAGGGACTTCGGCTCAACTGAGATCTAAATTACATTTGTATGGTGCCAGAGTACTATAATTTCATGGATGAGTTTCTTAGTAATATGTAGAAAATGTTATTGTGGGCTGCTTTTTAACAGGGACAATTATTTCTAAACAACGGAATGTTGTAGGTCTGGTAGCGAGATGAACCCTTCCTGGGAAGGGGCTAAGGAAGCCAACTAACACTAGAGCTATTTAAAACAAAAGCTGCATATCGTGAAAGGATACTGAGTGCTGGCAAAGCAGGCTGCACGGACGTTTTGGAAACTAAGCCTTCTATCCAAAGCACAAACTCGTGTGAGCTTCCCCAGAGGTGATTCGGGGTTTCAGTGAGCTCAGAGAGTTGTCCTGGTGAGCGAGATAGGTCTTGAGTTTCTGTGGTCCATTCATAGACTCATAGAATGGTTTAGGTTGGAAGGGACCTTAAAGATCATCTCGTTCCAACCCCCCTGCCATGAGCAAGGACACCTCCTACTAGACCAGATTGCTCAAAGCCTGATCCAACCTGACCTTGAACACCTCCAGGGATGGGGCCTCCACAGCTTCCTTGGGCAACCTGTTCCAGTACCTCACTACCCTCGTATTGAAAAATTTCTTCCTAAGATCTAATCTAAATCTACCCTCTTCTATTTTGAAGCCATTCAGGTCTTCATATTTCTGCCTGATGGCAAAATTGTTTAGTGGTGCTAATAATCAAGCTTTTTGTGGCAGTATTTCAGCTATGCCAAAGCGGAGTTGTTCCAAGTTGCAGTGGTGAGGTAAGCAGCTCTCCAAGTGGTCTCATCGCTTGCAGAAGGCGGGTGGCTGTCAGCTGTGTCCCAGAGCTGTGTGTTTAACTTGCCAGTAGTGGAGACAGAGTGTGCTCTGGTGGCCTGTGGAAGCAGATGGCGAGAAGTCTGGTTGCAGGAGCCCAAAGGCAGGAACAACCAACCATCCTTGCAACCTTGTGCAGCAGAGAGATGAAAAGTGGGTTTCTGAGCGGTAGATCTCCTTGGTTTGCTAGAATAGTGGGTTGTGAACTATAGTTCACACTTGAACCCTCCAGTTCTTGACCCAGGATATTTTACTCGCTGATTCTTCTGAAGAAGGTGAAAATCTTCCTTTTCCACGCCTGTTGAGGTAGCGACTTTCTGAGTACTTGGCAACTTCCTATAGAAGAACATTCCAGCAACATAAACAGTTTTAGATGCTTTGCTGGAACCTCATATTATTACTTTGCCTAAAGCATTAGAGTTTCTATTCCAAGGTAGGCAAAACAGTAACAAAAACTCAACAAAGAAAAGTATACTGTCATTTTCTGAAAAGCATGCATGTGCCACAGGGTGTCCGTAGGACGGCTGTGCCTTTTGCCATTTGGGATTTCTTGAGGCCGTTCGTGTATGTGAGTCTAAAACTCCTGCCATTCAGCTGGCGAGCAGGCGGCTGAGTGCTGGAACTGGGGGGGTTTGTGTGTCACAAGGTCTGGGCTCAGGGAAAACGATCAGAATAATTTACATCTGTGCATATTTTGTGTGTCAGTCAGTCGGGGAAGGTGCCCAGAGATGCGTTACATGTGAAGAATACTCTTGAGGGAGGAAGCATGAGGGTATGAGACTGATTTGCCTTATATGAATATTCTGTCTTAGATATCTGTCTTATACGAATATTCTGAATTATTGCAAGTCAGCTGGGCCACTGCTATTACAGCTGAAGCAGTATTTAAGTTTTGATCTATTAGGTCTCTGTAATTAAAAAAAAAAAAAGGGCAATTTTTTAAAATAAAGCGAGCTGTGAGTGAGAAATGGTTGCACAGTTACAGTTAGATTTGCCTTCAACTCTTGAGAAAAAGCCCCTGCTGTGTTGCATGGGATTTGAAGGATAACTGCAGAGACAGCGTAGCGACTCTGTGATTCAGACGTTTGAGTTGAGGGCGAACGTGGAGCTAACGTCACAGACCACCTTTGGGAAAGGGTTTTCAGATTCCTTTGTGTCCTGCTGCTGATGCCTTCCCTCAGGAGTTCAGGACTAACTTTGCTGTGGGAATGTTTGTTGAAACCTTTCAACTGGAATGGGTTTTGGAAATTTTTAGGGAGTGAGTTCTGATACTGGAGTACTTAAACCAAATACTTTTTTGTTCTTGGGGCCTTCTGCAGCTTTTAATTCAGCTCTCCCTGAATGTATTTGTTTGTGTTTTGTGCCTGAGGCAGTATTCTGTAAGCCAAAGTGCATAGGAGATTTGTATCCTGTTACGTGAAAGAAATTTACTCAGTAAAGGATACTTTTCTATCCCAGGAGAAAGGCATTCTGTTTGAAATCTGAAGTTGAACATTGCATTTTGACAAACCATTTGGAAATGGACCAGAGGTCAAGAATTCCTTGCTGGAATAGTTAATTCAAATTAGAAAGGTTCACTACCTGCTTGAGGATGAAAGGAGAACATTCACATGTGGTTTTAGTGGTTTAGCTGTCTAATTTGATTGCATTGTCAAGTATATCTGTGAATTCAATCACTGGTTCTCTTTCTTTCCAGAATTATCCCATTTGTCCGTCCTGTGCGCTATGAAGACGTGCAACAGAAAGTGAAAACAGCCTTTGGCCAGCCACTGGACCTCCACTACATGAACAATGAGGTACAGAGCGTTGTTATCAGTGCTCAGAACATGGAATGCTGTCTCTGGATCACGCCTCCTTTTCCCATCGCAAATTCTGTACCCTTAAATTTAATTTTCCGTTCTTCCCTCTAATACGAACCATAGTTGAATCACTGTGCTCCAGAGGAAAACATGCTGATATTGACAAACCAGCACACAGCGTCTGTTGTACGAAAGTCAGCATCTTGCTTCCTTGTACTGGGGTTGTTTGGGAGATACTCTTGGGGAAGTTAAAAAAGGTATTTGAAGTATTTGCAACCTCATGAAGTTCAATAAGGCCAAGTGCAAGGTCCTGCACGTGGGTCAGGGCAATCCCAGGCACAAATACAGGCTGGGCAAAGAATGGATGGAGAGCAGCCCTGAGGAGAAGGACTTGGGGGTGTTGTTGGAGGAGAAGCTCAACACGAGCCGGCAACGTGCGCCGGCAGCCCAGAAAGCCCCCCGCATCCTGGGCTGCATCCCCAGCAGCGTGGACAGCAGGGCCAGGGAGGGGATTCTGCCCCTCTGCTCCACTCTGGGGAGACCCCACCTGGAATACTGCGTCCAGCGCTGGGGACACCAACACAAGAAGGACACGGACCTGTTGGAGCGGGGCCAGAGGAGGCCACGGAGGTGCTGCGAGGGCTGGAGCCCCTCTGCTGGGAGGACAGGCTGGGAGAGTTGGGGGTGTTCAGCCTGGAGAAGAGAAGGCTCCGGGGAGACCTTATAGCAGCTTTCCAGTATCTGAAAGGGGCCTGCAAGAAATCTGGAGGGGGACATTTTACAAGGGTATGTAGTGATAGGATGAGGGGTAATGGCTTCAAACTGGAAGAGGGGAGATGTAGATTAGATCTCAGGAAGAAATTTTTTTACTCTGAGGGCGGTGAGACCCTGGCCCAGGTTGCCCAGAGAAGCTGTGGCTGCCCCATCCCTGGAGGTGTTCAAGGCCAGGCTGGATGAGGCTTGGAGCAACCTGGTCTGGTGGGAGGTGTCCCTGCCCATGGCAGGGGGTTGGAACTGGATGATCTTCAAGGTCCCTTCCAACCTAAACCATTCTATGATTCTTTTTTGACTGTTGAATACACTTCTTGCAGGCCAATATATATATATATTTGAGGACTGCAGGCAGTCCCAGAGTCATTTTTTCAGCTGCCTGATAGCAGGGTCGGTACTGTTTGTGGTGTTTGACTGCCGACCAGCAGCAGCCAGCCGTTTGTAACACATTTACCTTCTGCCGGCTGCAGCACTTTCTGCTCATTGCCCAGTATTGGGTGAACAAGGGGAGTTAGAGAACAGGAGAGACTCTCTGGTATAAGGTGCTGTAGGGGGAGGCTGGGGGCACTGGCATTGGGAAAAGAAAGTGACATGGGGAATGGCATTGGTCTCTGAGGAGCTGAGTAGTCTATGTTAATACAATCATAGAATCGTCTGGGTTGGAAGAAACCTCTAATATCATCGAGTCCAACCATCAACCCGACACTGCCAAACCCACCACTAACCCATGTCCCTCAGCACCACGTCTGCCCGGCTGGTAAATACCTCCAGGGATGGCGACTCCACCACTTCCCTGGGCAGCCTCTTCCAGTGCTTGATGACCCTTTCGGTGAAGAAATTTTTCCCAGTATGCATCCTAAACCTCCCCTGGCGCAACTTGAGGACATTTCCTCTCATCCTGTCACTTGTTACTTGGGAGAAGACAACAACCCCCCCTCACTACACCCTCCTCTCAGGGAGTTGTAGAGAGCGAGAAGGTCTCCCCTCAGCCTCCTCTTCTCCAGGCTGAACAACCCCAGTTCCCTCAGCCGCTCCTCACAAGACTTGTGCTCCAGACCCCTCACCAGCTTCCTTGCCCTTCTCTGGACACGCTCCAGCACCTTGTCTTTCTTGTAGTGAGGAGCCCAAAATAATAATGATAACTATTAATTCAGCTTTCCCTGTATGTGTGTGTGTATGTTTTGTGCCTGAGAAACAAAAAATAATCTAAAGTATTTTGTTGGCTCTCTCCCTCTGGACACCCTGGCTTTTCCTTGGGTTTTTTGTTGTGGTGTTGCCCTCCCGCCATTTGGGACTGCACCCCTAATTGAGAGGGACGCAAAAGCCCATTCCCCAGTAGGAGTCGGACAAAAATAAAAGGGGTTCTTCAGTGTTAAAACCTGAAGGAAAAAAAACGTTTCAAGATGTGAGTGGGCAGTAGAACAGAGAGTGTCTGAGCATAATTGCATGGGGTCTTACTACTCCATGGGGTCTTACTAGCAAATTTTAAATTCTTCTTTGATTCCCTCTTTCAAAGTCTTAATCTTCTGTGTACTAATCTCTATCTGAAACCCAATTTTCACTTGATCGTTAGGTCTGGATTCATAAGTATTCTGAGACTGTTCTCATCAGGGAGTCAGGAGTCTGTATCTGACTTGTTCTTTGCAAACAACAAATTCGGGTAGCAATTCGTATTTTTGTGGATGGTGCCTTAGAGAAATTTGCATAGGGTCAGCCGTTTCTCTGGCGTGGGAGGAAAACCTTGTTAAAAAGGACAGTAATACAGTATTGTAATGAAAATTTGTGGAATAATTGAGCAATCAGAGTCCTATCTTATATTCTGATAATTTTTTTTCTTAATGTTGGTTTAAATACCTATTGTGGAAGTAGACTTATTTTTTCTGTCTTTTCTAATGATTTTTTCCTTTTTTTTTTTTTTTTTTTTTTTTTTCCCTTCTCCTTCCTCCTGGCTTCAGCAGCTGCTCAGGGACTAAAGCATTGCAGCTTTTAAGCTGTAATATGAAGGCCATTTTATATCAAGTACCCAATGACTGTATTCAGAAAACACTTAATGAGTTTGGTTCGCAGAGAACTTTTTTTACCTTTGATTAATAGCACAGTGTAGAGAGTGCGTGTAATTATCTTGCCTTGAGGAAAGCACAGGTTGTCCTTGAAGGCAAGCTGTGAGCACTCCCGGTGCTCATCTCCCGGTGGTATTTCAGTTCTGTAGCCTAGTGCCTTGAATCCAGCCTTGGTCTGTCGAAACCAAGTTGCTTTTAGCTAATAATGGTGTGTTCACACCTCAGATGAATTTCATTGTGTCTTGGTTCGCTTTCCTACACCACAGGTGGCTGTGGCAGTGAGTGTCAATGCAGTTTGCACTTTTCAGCAGAAAAGATCATAATATGAAATAAGTCTTTAAGTCAGGCTCCCAAAGCTGCCTGTTTTGGACAGTGAATTGAACTGCAAGCTGAAGAGGGCAAAAAGAGTCAGAAGTTTCCATTATTCCCAGTCTGTGACTGGAGAACTTTATTCACTCAATCAATGTCTTCCCCCCCCACCCCCCGCAGAATTTAGGTTATACAGCTGTTTAAGCCAAAGAGCTTGATAGCGTAGATATTTTATTTACAATTTACCAAATTCTCATGTAGAGTGTGACACAGAAAGGTACTTTGTCTTGAAAGCTCTATTGGTAGTAGCTTGTCGATCTTGAATGTTCATCCCCATTCAAGTTCTGCAGACTGTGAGCTCAAACTCTTGAAATAATCACACCTGTAATTCTTGGAACCATCAGGAGAACTTAAATATACTTCTTACTATTTTTGAATTTGATAATCCGTGTTAATAGAAATACAAAGACCTTCAGGAGCATTAACAGTCCTTTCCCAAACGACTGGATGCCAAAAGCTGGAAAGGTGTAGGAGGGATGATGCTGTTCCTTGTCCTATGCCCTTTCCCTGAGCATTTGTTACTGCCTGCTCTGAAGACAATGCTTGGCAAGAAGGTCTTTGCTCTGACCTAGCGTAGTCAGACTTTGTTCTGTGTTGTCAGGAAGCTGTAAAAGGTGGCCTTTACTTTTGGTATAACACAGTAAAACAGTCCTCTTTTACAGCCCTCTATTAATTTTGGTGTCTTCAGACTGCAAATCAGATCTTAGATGATACTATCTAAACTTTACGTAAGCCACCTACTGTAAACACCTAGTAAATCTCATCCCTACACCAGCCAGTAGCCAGTACTGTGGTGTTGTCCTTTTATTGGCTGTTTTTTCCTCTTTTGCTCAAAGCAGAAACAAACAGCGAAGTCTTCAGTAAGTGCCACTGTTTCCCCCCTCTCCTCTGACTTCCTCTTCAGCTCTGAGTTGCCTGACAGGAGAGCCCGACATGTGATAAAGCAAAAGCCCGCAAGTCTGAAGGAGGTTTCTTGGCTGCATGATCTCATCCCACTGAGGGAGCGGGAAGCATTATTTTTCCTGAAGTACAGGATGCAGATTTTGTTTTGGTTGTGCTCTTTTCTTTTTCTGGGGATGGAAAGGTAACGCCGTGGCTTTGGCACAAACGTATATATAAAACAAATTAACTTTACAGCAGTAGCTGTATGCCTAGTACTGAGAGCCTGTGTTTGTGAATAACGTTTATATTAATTTTCTTGTGCCTCTTTCTGTGGCTCATCTGTGCTTTCTTCTATCAAACAACTCACTTCTGTTGTCAGTCCCTTCTTGCTGTTTAGAAACTAATGGGAAGAACTGGTTAAGTTGAGCACCTAGAGTACTGAAGCCAGACTGTCCACATAAATGGTGTGACCTCTGCACCCTTTATTGAGCTCCCATGAATCTATTCATGGTAGAGTTTACGTAATTTAAATCAGGCTCCCTCCTTACTCTGTGCAAGGGTAAATGGTTATTAAATGAGCGACTATTCGATACTTTCCTTTTTTGATTGTGTGGCCTCACACCTTGTTTGCCAGTCATATTCACATAATTTTCAGAAGTCAGAATTAATTTCCTTGGGGCATCTTTGATTCTGTTCATCTCAAAAAAGTAAGTTAACTTTAGTTAAATTCTGTAACACGCAAGAGGAACAGCATATTATTTCCTCTTGTAAAACTAGGTACTTTGGGACAAGAAGACGAAAATTGAAAGTGTCCAGTAGTATTGAGCAGCTGCTTTGACATGCACAGGATCTCATTTGCCTGGGGGAGGTTGGCAATTCGCAGTATTTCCTCTGTTCAGACCTTAGTGCACCCTCCTCAGAGAGCTGATAGCCTCTTCAGTCCTCTGGTTAAGAGCCCGTGTTCCCTGTATCGTCCCTGGAGAGAGCGCAGAGGTGTTAGCTGCCTGAAGCTGCAGCCTAAATATTTCCAAGCGAGCACCCTCTGGAGTCTGAAGTGGCCTTGCAGTTTCTCGTGGCAGAGCTGTGCGTAAGTGCTGCACAAGGAGGGCAGCAGTTCTCCTGGGCAGCATCCTCCTGCCCTAAATTGCAAAACCATCCTGCAGTTCCTCTTCCTACAAAGTGTGCTGAAGTTATCCCTTCCATCTTTCTCAATAAATGGAGGAGAAGTCCTTTGACATGTCTCCTTTCGTTCCTTTTCCTGATTTGAATGAGAAGATGATACCATGGAAAAATGATTTTTAATTAAGTTATGTCTATGTACATTCAGGGAAGGGTAAATAAAAGCGACATAAGCAGCATTCATCTTGGCATCTCCGAACTCTTTGTGCTCTTAAACTCTCTAGAAATGATTTTCACTTAAACTGAGTTGTCAGTTTACTATTTTAAAAATTGTGGGGAGTCAGGTGGCTATCTAACTGCTTCTGAAAGAGGGGAAGTAATTTATCTCTGCTGGCCAAGGAGGCTGATAGAAATTGTAGGTTCTTCCATGGTGTGGTCTCAGGGAGTGGTACGAGCCCCTTCTTGTTGGTTTCATAAGTAGCTGCTAATGGGAGACAAACATTGAGACTTGTAAATCCTGCATCCGATTTGGGGATGGAGGATAGCGTGCGCTAGTTGTTCGACTTCTGTTTTACACAGTCATTGTAAAGCTTGCTCTCTTGCTGCCTTTGTTGTTCATGTTCTGTGAAGAAGATTTTGGGCTCTAGAACTGTTTCTCAGCTACCTTCTTGCTATTAAACATAATGATATTTTTGAAACTGTGGCCAGACTGTTTGAGCTCCTCAGTCTCATAATTTTTTTTTTTTTTTTCCATTTTACCCAACAGACCAGTTCTTCACCCCATTCTGGACTGCCTAAACAAGTCAGGATTAAAACTTCCCAATCTGTGGGGGATGTGAACATACCCTATCAGCAGCCAGAACCCAGAAGTAGGCATCTGTCTGTCAGTGAGTATTTTTGCCACTTCTGCTTGTCTTTGTTTTGTGAAACGTTTCTTTTGGGCACTAGTGTTTATGGTATAGCTTTATGAAAGCCATGAGAAATTGAAAGGTTATTCTAGGACAAGGCAGTTCATTTCCAAACGCTTTTAATATGTTTACAATAGAATGTTTCAAAGTTCCTTACTAAGTTCTTGAACAGCTGAGTAGCTGCTAAAGGGGATGTCCTAAAGCCAGATTCATTGAGGTTAGAAATTTGGAAAGCTTACGTGAGTCCATTAAGCTTTTTATTTAGATTGGCAATTTCAGTTCATGAAACATAGATTTGTTTGGGTTTCTTTTTTTTTATGTTGGGCTTTGGAATCTGTCCTCGCTCCTGTAATCAAGCATTTTACTAGTAGCACAGGAATTGCCGCTGCAGATCTAACCAGTGCCCTACATACCGAGTTCTCTAACCTTTCCCTCTCGTCATTACCAGATGAGTAGAGCACAAGGCTGATAACACAGGTGACTGGCACAGCTACACGGAAGATAATGAGAAAAGTCAGAGTAATATGCACCTTCGTCTCATTTCTTTGTGTTTCTGTTAGCTTAGTAAACTCGTCTTTAGTGGAAAGGTCCATGTAAGACTCCTGTGATTTTTATGACTTTGATCTCTGGTAGATTTGTCTGAGTCGTCCCAATTTCTGTGTTATAAACCCCTGTATAACTATGTATTACTATTCGAATCTGTGGTTGAAGGATGCTCAAAGCTGTTAACTTTTTATATGAAAAACTAAAACATCTGAAACTGCTTCAAAGACTTTTGAGTCAAAAAAAAAAAAAAAAAGTCTGTGGTTTAGAATCTGGCTCCTCGGTGTGAAACTCAGTGAGCAGTGAAAGAGCAGGAAGAAGGTGAACAATAATAGGGATCTGCAGCGCGAGGGCTAGAGCCTAAGATGGTGTTCTGTGTAAATGACTTTTGCTTTAGAAGTGAGGAAAGCTAAATTTTGCTGGAAACAGCAGCAAAGGATGGCTGTGTTTGTTACAACGGCTATTTTAGGGCTTGTCAGCCCTAATGCTTCAGATGGCAGGTGCTGCAAATCACGAGGGCAGAACTAGGAGCTGGGAATGCTGGAGTTGTTTTGTTTCCAAGTTCCAAACCGGCTCCCTCTGTGGAAGAGGAGTGCTTCGGTTTCATTAACTGTGTAAACTTGAGGCGTAATCGTTACAGGATCTTAAATCAGTATTTGCAATGCAATGTTAGTATCAAATAATATATCCAATTAAACTAGAACAGTCTCCATATTCGTGGGTCTAGACCGGAGTCAGATCCACGTTGTTCTGACCAAAGATAATTGGGAGAGGAAGCTCAGTAGAGAAGGACTTGAGAACTAGACCAGTAGTTCTCAATACTAGACTCGTCTAGCAAACCTTATTGTATCCTGTCTAGAGTCTGCTGATCCCCTTCCATACAGTTAGCTTCTATGAAGTAGCAAACAAACAGGGGGAAAAAAAAAAAAAGTGCTGAAAGCTTGTGAAGTCCGTGACTGAAACTGGGACAAAAAGGGTTTTCCCATCCTTTCTAGTTTGAAGTTAATATGCATAAAAAGAGCAACATTCCTCGGTCCTGTGAAGAAGGCAGCGGTATCTATGCATGGCTGAACACCACATTTCTTTTTTCACAGACAAATTCAGTGCCAAAAATATTTTATTTGAAAAAAAAAAAAAAAAGTCTTTCTCCTTTATTGGCATTCTAAGGTATCCAAACAATGATGCCAAAGCTAACAGACTGTACCGAGTGTCTGTCATGGGTAAACTGTATAGTAATAAGGGGCCCCTTCTGTATCCCAGTTGTACAGACTCTTTCCTCTTATCCCAGCTTATGGATGCTTCCTGATTAGCCTGTCATTCGTCAGTCAAGAAAGCGTTCGTTTTATTTTCTGAACATGTCAGAGTACCAGACTGTTAAATTATTAAGAGGTCCAGAAGAGTTCCAGTTCTGTCGGAGGTGTGATAGTAATTTGGCAATAGCTCAGTCTTGAATCAATTCTTTCTTCTTTCTCCTATCTTTGATTTGGAAGAGGAATGTACCCCTGTTTCCTAGTGTTTCAAGCATAGAGATTTTCCTATTCGTACCATGGCATGCAATGAAAGTCAAAAGCGGTGTTCAACAAAAGTTGTTTGCATGCAGGAGATATATCTGTGTAGTTCCTGTCTTCTTAAGTGGACGGGCCTGAAGCCTGCTGTCACCAATTCAGAGGTTTGCAAGTAAAGATAACTTTTATTTAAAAAAAAAAAAAAAGTTGCTAAGCATTCTGGCAGCACTTGTGTTTTTTCCACTCACTTCCTTTGATATACATTGATTTAGTGCCGACTTCCTTTTCCTGCCCAGTGATGGTGGCCTTTCCACAATAGCGGCTGGGCCGATGCCAGCAGGACTTGGGCTCCCTTTGGCCAGCCATGGCATTGCATCGGAAAGAGTGAAAGTGTGCTCCCGTGACTCAGTGCAGCCCCAAGGCACGCTCTCTTGTTTATCTCCACGCCAGTTGGCTTGTAACGTCACGTGAGCCCCGCAGAACTGCTTGGAAAATCGGGTGGTAGCTCTAAGCAGTAGATTTTTTCTTTTTTGCATGTAGTTCACCCTCCGTGCACTCTTAAGTCATACCAGCATTGGGGGGGGGGTTCCCTTCTGCAGTCCTCTGAAGGTGTGTGCACTGCTTTTCAGTTAGCTTCTGCCCACGTTTGCCTTCACTCTTTATTACAATAACTTCTGTAGAAAATATTTTCCTTGGGAGAGTATTTGCTGATCTCTACCCATCTTTCATAGCACCTGTGTACACACAGTTAATTAAAGACAGCATTGTACAGAGCACAGCTTGAGCGCTGATCTTAAAATGCTGTCTCTGACTTCATGGGTGACCTTGAGTAGGTTGGCTGGGCCTCAGCGTTTCTCGGAGCTCACAGTTTGACTTGGTGGGAGCTGCAGGTGGATAGGTCACCGCAAAAAGGGATTTTGTATCTTCCTGTTTCTAAAGTGTCGTCATCTTTGAGATCTGCAAGGAAAAAAGTTTCTCTCAGTAGGTAGCACAACAGGAACTCTTTAGGTAGTACCATTAACGCATGACCAAAATGTTTTCTCATCCTTTGGCCTCTAAACATACTCTCTGTTCATCTAGCTATCTCATCTAATTTACAGAAACTGCAGAATTGACCTCCATGTGGTTTTGCCCAAACTAGTCATACAGTTTCATTTTTCACTGAGTAAACCAGAAATTTGGGGGTTATTTACAAAGGTAACCGTGCTCCCATGTGATGCTGGAATTGCTCAGTGTCATTATAATTAGCTCAGCTGATGATGACTCGCAGGGATAGGGCTGCCACTCGAGGTAAATGATACCAGTTGAGGCAAACTTAGAATCAAGACAGAAGACTGGTTGCCCTGACAAGTGTTATGTTTAGTGGAGATTAGCAGTGAAGAGAAGTTCATGCCCAAAAGCCAAGGGTTCCAGGGGTCCTCCGCCTTCCCTGAGATATGAAATTATGCTCAGAAGGTTGAGCAGAAGAGGTTAGAAATAGGTGACTGCTTTGTTAAAATCTTCACCAATAATTTTGTAGCGGCTAAAATGACTGTACAGGTGCTCATCAAACGATTTGCTTTTTGACATGGCACCTCCTGGTCCAGACTGTAAGATTTGCTCCAGAGCTGCTGTGATCATAGAGGTCTAGCATTAGAGGTGAATATTTGGATTTTGTGTACGTGCATGTGCAGTCTCATTTCAGTAAGCATAAATATCAAAAATGTCCTTCTTTCTGGCCCAGGTTCCCAGAACACAGGCCGAAGTTCACCACCTCCCGGGTACGTTCCAGAGAGGCAACAGCGCATTGCTCGGCAGGGTTCCTACACCAGCATAAATAGTGAAGGCGAATTCATCCCAGAAACCAACGAACAGTGTGTGAGTATGAGCGTTAGGGTGAAAATAAGTAAGTCCAGCTGTTAAGGAGCTCTCTGCTGCTCTCTGGGCCCTCTTTTTCCCTCCAGAATATTCACTAGCTGTAGTTGCAGTAGCACCTACTAGTACTGCTTTGTTCATTTAAACTACGCTTCAAGCTTGTTCGTAGATGCTTAAGTTCAAGACGTGCGTTGGACTGCCAGAAGCAGTTGCCCTGCGTCTTGGGCATTGTCTCTCCACCTCTGAATGAGCAGTTTTGGTGTGCATTACACATGTATGCTCATGTTTCCTATTACCGGGCTTGTGTCACCCTCTTGCATTTGAAACCGCGCTCTCCATTCAAAAAAGTAGGAAGCAAGGCCAAAGGGCGACTTGCAGGTGGAGGCAGAAATGCGGTAGCACCAGCAGAGACTCTGTTCCTGAAGTCAGTTGGGATCAAAACGCGGCACTAGGCTTACTTAAACTTTCGTTTTTCACAGCGGAGTCTGTCGACACCTAAAGCAGTGTCTCAAATTTGCTATGTCCTTAATAATTTCTGTGGGAGATAAAGGAAAAATGTACATTCCAAATAGCTTTAGACTCCCCTTTTCATCTGGACGCCCTCCAGGCAAGCAGCAATGGACTCTGATGCTCTCGCACAGCCTCTTTCAGGCATTAGACGGAACTGATGTTGCCCTGTGATTTCTTCTGTGTTGCAGATGCTGGACCCTTTAAGCAGTGCTGAAAACTCGGTGTCAGGAAGCTGTCAGTCCTTGGACAGGTCAGCAGACAGGTACAAATGTACAAGCTGGTTGGAATTTATGTGCTCAAATTGAAATGCCAGTTGTACTTATGCAAAAGTCTGTTTTCCATCTCATAAATTTTCTTGGAGAGAAATAGGAACTTATTTCCTACCTATATCCCAATGTCTTTCTTAGAGAGAATTAACTATGTTTTAAGGCTGTTTTATTTTCTGGAAAAACCATACACCAACAAACGTGTGCTTCAATAGCTCTGTGTTATAAATACACAGTTCTAAAGCATGCCGTCTGTGTGGAGCCTGGGCTCCAAGAACATCTGGCTGCAGGGTATTTAAATCTCTTTTAGACAAGGCTCTACTTGTTCATTAAAAAGAAAACCCACAAACCTATTCTAAAGTTACAGAAATACATCATTACACTAGATTCCTATGTCCTGCAAGATATAAAATTAGTTCCAAAGGTAAATAGGGGGGGCTCTTCCTTTGATGAAGACTTTGTCACGGTCTGATGCTCTGGATCTTTTTTTCTTCCCTTTCTTTGCTGTTGGTGTTGCTTCAGATGGTGGTGGGCAGCTGTACGTCCTATTAACTTGAATAGCAACTATGGCTTCCCAGCACCTGTAATGTTGGGCTTCAGCATGTTTTTAAGATTCCTCCAAGCTGATTCCCGTAGGTAGTGTATGCCTTTATGTCAGGTACTTGAGGTTTGGTTCTGTAGCCATTCGCTTGCTCCAGTTTATGGAGTCCCAAGGAAGCACTTACAGTTAATCAGTGTGTATGTATGCATTCATTTATTGGGGGGGGAAGGGCATCGCTAATTTGTTACCTGTCCTCTCCCCTTTCCCTGACCTAAGTGGAGGAGGGGGAAAAATAAAAAAGCCTTCCTGGTTATTCCTTGTAGGAGAGGCATCACCTGGGGAAACTGTTGTTCTTTGTGTAGTAGGAAAGGAATCTTGTTTGGGAGTCTGAAAGCCGTGTCAGGCTTACTCCATTTACACTGGCTAACAAAAAAAAGTGCGAATCACATGGCTTTGGCACAGACTGAGTTTGTGTAATCTCTTAAGAGATGTTAAAGACCTTCTGCCAAACGAGGGGCCGTACTCAGGCTTGCTTGAGGAGTTCTGCTTATTGGGGAGAAACGTGAGGGTTGTAAGCAATGTTTGTGTTTAGGTTCATCTGCTGGTGGTGGAGAGGAAAGTGCCCAGAGGTTTTCATGAGAGGAACTCTTACCCTTCATGGTAAATTACTGCGGGCAGTAGTCCCCGTTCTCTGCTGCCCTGGGAGCAATGTGCTGCAAGCAGTACCCTGTTCTGGTCTTCCTCTTAGCCTTGGTTTTAACCTTCCACTGCACGTGTCTGAAGGAAGCACTGAGTCTTATACCACAGGCTGGGGAACCACTGAATTAATGGCACGAACTGAACAGAAAGGATCACTGCCCCCCCTGGGAAATAGTCCGGCTAGCTGGCTTTAGCTTTGCAGATGTAGTGCAAAATCACTGCAGGGACACAGATTTGAGAATCACTGTTACTTAAAGTCCTTGTAGGTTTCACTCCAGTAGATAGCAAAACTTATTCTTGCCTTCTTTCTTTAATAGTCCTTCTTTTCGGAAGTCACGGATGTCAAGGGCACAAAGCTTTCCTGATAATAGACAGGAGTTCTCAGGTATGTCAGTGTCCAATATAAAGATTATTTGATCCAGACATTTTCTGCTGTTTGCTGGCTACCCTCCATGCTTGCTGGGATTGTATATAAATAGAAGAACTGGGGATATGTTGATTGAAAAGCTATGAAGTTATTTATTACCTCTTCCTAACAAACCTGCTGTTACAGGAAAATTCTGTCATTAGTACGTACGCTTTTTGAAGGAGCCTCTCTTCTCGCTTTGTATCTCGTTCCAGACCGTGAGAATCAGATCTATGACAAAGCGGGGAAAGGTGGGACCTACCCTCGGCGCTACAATGTCTCCATGCAGCACAAAGACTACAACGATGGTGAGTTGGTTTCAGACCTTCGATTCCAGGCTTGAAAAAGAAGGTGAGGCAATGGCAACCTCCAGGGACGAGTGTAACTCCTAGTTGAAGAGTCTGGAAGTGCTCTGGTCTTTGCAGTTAGTGCTGGAGTTAACGCTGCTGTGCGTGATGCCACATTTTCATAACAACCCATGATGGCTGTTTGCAATTCTTTGTTTACTTTGCCCTTTCTGGGAAATCCAGGCTGGCTGATCAGTGACTGCTAGTGTTGAGCACTGGGCATACTTGGTGGTATACAGTGGGTTCCTACCTCAGGGATTCATTATGCTTTGCTAATTCACAGTGCAAACTTGCTTCTGGGTCTTTTAAATATACCAGTGACTTAAAGAATCGCATCTCTGCTCGTCAGATGGCTTTATGCAAATTAATTTCTCAAGAGTTTCATAGGAGGTGCAAGTTGTCATAATCTTTGTTTATGGTTGTTATTTACAAGTCCAGGCGTGTTATCTAGAAAGTCATGTCTGTGCAGTTGTTAAGAAGCCTCAGAGCTTGTGTGGTAGCCTGTAAACCAGATTTTAGCTTTGGAGGGCAAGCTTAGATCTTGCACTACTGCACTGAGGGCATTACAGAGTGTTCTCTCCCTTCTACTTTGGGAATGATCCAAAGCTGTACTGAACTCAAGCAGCATCAGCCCTGAACTGTTATATTTTTGCATCTTGTCCGTTTGGCAGTAGATTCTACTTCACGGGAACAGACCAGAATACGTTATTTTCCGCTCCCTTCTCTTCATTGCTCACCCTCCAGCCATTACCTTCCACTTGTAAGCATGCTGTTTTGCTATTTAAAAATTTTACTTCTTTTCTCCAGGCCGGAGGACGTTTCCCCGGATACGGCGTCACCAAGGGAATCTTTTCACCTTGGTCCCTTCAAGTCGTTCCTTAAGCACAAACGGAGAAAACCTGGGCCTGGCGTTGCAGTACCTAGACCCCCGGGGGCGCCTGCGGAGTGCCGACAGTGAAAATGCCCTTGGTGTGCAAGAGAGGAACATTCCCACCAAATGTGAGCAGTCACCCTGATGATGATAACTGGGGAAAGGCTTCCTGGGGTTACGGGCAAGAACGGCTTTTAGAGATGAACTCCAGACCCTGTATATTGCCATAGCTTCATTTTAACAAGCCATTCAAAACCACATAATTACATGGCTGCGTTTCGAGAGCAGTCTGTCTCACCTGTAAGACAGGTCCTCTTTTTCTTCTAAGAATATGTAGTCTTGCACTGGGAGCTGGCCTTTCCTTTAGAAAGCATTGGAAATTCAGCAAAGAGGTTAAAACACCCTAAGTTGATTGGATCTAGATGATCTATAGGGTTCTTAAGAGTCAGACAAGCTTGTTTATTTTCTTGATACATTAGCGTTTGTAGTCAGGCTTGTGGATCACAGTTATTTTACTGGTTAAGGGTTGTATTTATTTCACTTGATCCTTAGTAGAAAGATTTACTTCTGTATTAATAGCATTCCTGAGTTGTTTTTTAGGGAACTTTATATTATGAAAAAAAGAAATGGAACGTAAATCATTACTGATGAACTTCAGATAGCCCACGCAGTAATTTAAGGATCAAAATGAAGACATTAATGCAGCAGAGTAAGCAACACAGTAAAACACTGACTGGCAGTAAATCTGATTAAATTAGACATGGCAAAGCTAATCTCTCAGATCTTCTGTATTTTCACACTGTCCAGATGGCTGGTTCCTGTCTTTGTTTTTAGTTTCTTGTTAGATACAGCATAATTGGATGCATTGCGCTGCATGTATCTGGTAGTGTCATTTTCAGAATTAGAGCTAAAGAACTGGTCTTTGAGTAGTATGTTTTGGTGTTAAGTGCAGTCTGGAAGACTGGGTCCAGGTATTAATCTCTGGGTTAGGAGACTGCTGCTTGTGCCATGTGCTCGCCAGTGCAGGAGAACAATGAGAACTCAGAATTCCCTGCTGACGTAACCTGCTGGGGTATTCGAGGTGGCTGCTTTAGCTGGTTCTCATGTATATTTTTATTAGAGTCTGATTGTTCAGCAGGTAAAGAAGATACCTCCGCTGTGCTTACGTTATGGCCTTTACCTTACCAGTTTCTAGTAGGGAATTATGACTTCTAATTTTTCTGCTGTAGAGGTAGCCTTCTGGCGGGGGAAAGAACCCTAAACTAACCAATGGTTGGCAAAGAACTCGGAAATAATGTCCTTCAAGTTGTCCCAGAAGCTTAACAGTCATTCCCAGCTGAGTGGGATTGATTTAGCAAGGCTGATCCAGCTCTTCTTCGTCTGAGGCATGTAGGAACTACAGATCAAGGTTGGAAAATGCGGTTTAATTGCTGCCCCATCTTTTAAGACAGTGATGTTGTAGAATGCACTCTGCTGGTGGAATGAAATTTCATCAGCCTTATTGAATAACTTGTCTATAGTATTTCTTTGCAAAATGTCTCATGGTTTTGTTTTAATGTGACACCAGTCAGCAGGTCCTGAGAGTCTGAACAGTTGGATTCTGTTCAGAGTTCTGCCACTGACTCCCTTGTACTGGGAGAGTGCCTCACATCTGTTTCTTCAACTGCAAAATACCTGTTTCAATCCCAGTATGATGGGAATTAATCTTTGAAAAGATCACCGTTATCTTTAAATAGTATAATGAAAAGATAAATTGTTACTGTTCTTTTTTAGCTCCGAGTGCTCCAATAAACTGGCGACGAGGAAAACTGCTGGGCCAGGGTGCCTTTGGTCGTGTGTATTTGTGCTATGATGTGGACACGGGCAGAGAGCTTGCAGCCAAGCAGGTCCAGTTTGACCCAGAGAGTCCTGAAACAAGCAAGGTAATTCTCGTCGCAGCTTCTAAAATTCATTTTGCAGACTTTGAGATCCTGTAAAATGCCTGTATCTGTCTGTCCTCGAAAGCTGGTATCTTATTTAGTTTGTACTAGGGTTTCAAGTCATGTGAAGAGGAGTAAGAGTCATTTAAAAATTACTTTTCCGTATTATTAACTTCAGCCTGGAACTAAAATACATTTTCTGGCTTCATTTTTGGCTCTCCCTTCTCAGCGTTTTGGTTTGTTGCCAGATTACTTGAGGAATACTAGACTGCCCTGTGTTCCTGGTTAGACATGTATGTGAACGAAACTAAACCCAGAAAGAGTAGAACTTTTTTCTTTTTTAAACAAACAAAAAAAAAGCTGCATGCATTTGCAAAACCCACTTTCTGGGCTTATATGGTAGGTCCTGTATGAAGTGTATTAATTACCAGTTTCTGCTTCTGAATCCTCCCTGTCCTCAAAACAAACTGAACTGTGGTGTGTCAATTAATCAAGAAAGGTGATGTGACAAGACATGAGAAATAGTGAAGATGGGAAGGGGCACCTTGAAATTACAGGTTAGACACGACTTCTGCACAAGGGGTGCAGCTGGAATGGCTGTTAGGTTCTTTGCTAGTGTTCTAGCAATGTACCAATCTCCCAATATTGAACAAATTCACTTTGAGCTGAAATAACTGATCTGTGAAGATTTAATTATTCTGATTTTTATATGGGATGTTTGCGCCAAGATAAGTGCTAACTTGGTAAGTTCTAAGTTACACCATGTCTCTGTTGTAAATCAGACAGTAACTCTGAGCAAAGGAAGAACAGGCTGGAATGTATTTTGAAGGTACTGAAACTCCAAACCTTAAACTATCACTTGGCCCGATGACGGACCTTCCTCTGGTTCCATGGATCTCTGCAGCAGCTAGGTCCTTGCTCTTGAAGAGCCGCATCCTCTCCAAAGCAAGAGAAGTGAACCTGGCACCTTCCAGTGGCAGGAGAGAGTTAAGTGGGACTAATTTTGGGGAAACCATCATTCCTTTTTCCATAAATCCTCATGCTCCGGTACCTTTGATGTTCAGCCTGTTCATTCCTTGGATTCAGCAAGAACCTGATACTGTTCTGGGCAACAAACATCTCTGATTCAGTCTGAAATTGTTGGATAGCCTTTTTGCCTTTGCGCTATGATACCCTGTTGTCTGTGGCAGGAATAAAGCAGAGAATCGGTTTCATGTGCATGGCTGCAGATTCTTTGAAGTAAGTAAGAGAGGAAGCCGTTTCTAAGGCTGATTCCAGTAAAATCATCAGTGTGAATCGGAACAGGACTGGGTGACAACAGAAGTTTAGCGACTCTTAGCATCTGTAGTCTTGCTCCCTAATGGGTTGAGGTTCCTGCAGAAAGATTCCTAGCAATTCTGTAACTATGTGTTCAGAGCTTTTTCATCGTTGAAATTAACGCTCGCTGCCCTCAGCTTAGTGGTGAGAAGTAAGATTATATCTCTGCATGAAGAATGTTTTAACCTACTTGGCTAAAGCCATTCAGCTGACAGAATCAAGACAAGAAACAAAGTTCTTCTGGTACTAAACCCATATATGATACTACCTGCTTATTATACAGTAAGGATTAATGTGAAGCATTGGTATTGTTAGAGTTTCCCAAGAGGTAGGTGAGCCAATGCCATGGATTAGACTTCTTCAGTGTAGTAGTGGCCTCACCCTTCCAGTGACATGGACAGATTTATTGGGATGGAATATTTCCTGGGGCCACAACCTTATTTTCTCCTTCAACTTCCATAGGAAGTGAGTGCCCTGGAGTGTGAAATTCAGCTGCTGAAGAATCTCCAGCACGAACGTATTGTTCAGTATTACGGCTGCTTACGGGATCGAGCAGAGAAGACCTTGACCATCTTCATGGAATACATGCCAGGGGTAAGAGCTGACACGAGCAGCACAGTCGCAGATCATAAGGGGGAGATAGGTGGTTTTGTTAGTTGGTTATTAGTTGCTGTGATTACCCTAACTATGTAATCCCTCTTATGCCCTCTTAGGTATGCCCCTTTCTCATACTGGCTTTACGATGCCACCACTTTCTTTTTATTTATGCCCAAACCACCTCTTTGGGTTTTTTTCTTAGTGTCTTGTACTTGAAATACATTGTCTTCATTAGTCCCTAACACCAGTTCTTTTCTTCAGTCTAAATTTGTTCTAACAAAGTACTTCAGAGGAGTTCGGCCATCTTGTAAATCAGGCTAACTGAATTAGCAGAGTCATATAGTACAGCAAATTAGGCTAAAACTGACCCTGCAAGACTTTTGACCCGGATCAGTCTGCTGAACTATTTTATTGCTTGTCTTCACAAGTAGTTATACCAGCACAGCTCAAGGATGGAGGAAGCAAACAAAACCTCCTTAAGCTATTTTTGCCGTAAAGCGTGTCCTTGCTCTGCTTAAAAGGGGCTTCACAGGGCAAGATGCTCTGAGCGCCTCACAGAAAAGGCTTTAGAAGAGGCCAGAATTCATTACTGTGTCGGCTGGGTGTATAACACAGTCACAGCTCGTGGGAATTGAATGGAGACTGCAAGATTTGTGGTTTGTCATTTCTTTGCCAATCCTTTCTGTTTGCTTTTGGTTCAGGGGTCAGTGAAAGACCAGCTGAAGGCGTATGGTGCTCTCACGGAAAATGTAACCCGGAAATATACTCGCCAGATTCTCGAGGGAGTCTCGTACCTTCACAGCAACATGATTGTGCACAGGGACATAAAAGGTGAGATCAGCTGGTGATTTATGTGTATACCACGTGCTAAAGGAACTCTGAAAAACCAAGCGTAAAGAATTCAGTGTCCTGGCTGGGGCTTCTGAACACTGCTTTGCTCAGTTATCCCCTTTTGGTCTTGTATCCTTGCACAGGCCTTAGGGAAGGTTGGGTTCTGGGCTGGGTAGGGGAAGTTGGGCTCCTCTCTACAGGACCTGAGAGCATAGTAGTTGGTTATAGTAAGGAAGACTGGAAGCCTCTCATCCTTAGGAAAGCTCCTCTTTAATTCCTCATTTTCCTCTCATGCCCCAGCAAAATGAGGCTGAGTTGCCACCTGACTTTCACTGCCCCTATAAGGCACGCTCGTTTCCCTGTGGTTTCCCTTCTGATTTCTTCTCTGCTTGGCCAAAGTACCATTGGTAGACATACCAGTTGCCATAGGAGCTCCATGCCTGCTCCTGGCAGTCCTGCTTACCTCAGGCTCTTGTGACTGGACTGTCCTGCCTCCTCTGTGTAAGAAACCTCTAATCTTCCATGTAGAGCCTCTGGGATTAGTCCTTAAATCTTCCTCTTCCCAATATAACCCCATGGAGCCAGCCAGTCTCCTTAAGAGTTAATGTCAACAGATGTGGCAGACACCACACAAATTTTTCTGTGTTCTAGAGGCACCAGGAGGGTTGCCTGCTGCAGGAAAAATATCCTCTTGTTCCTGGCTATAAATCTTCATTGCATCCCTTCCAGGCTGGCAAAGGGAAATGAGCTGCTGATTCTTGAATAACACCTTGTATACTGCTCATGTGGTGCTCTTTACCAAATGATTTCCTACTTGGTGGGTTATTCTCTAGTTTGCACCCATCTAAACCAAACTGTTAACTTGCCTCCAGGGTGCTGGATGGACAGACTTGTTATTCTGAATTCAGCTCGTCCAGTGGGGAAGTGAAGTGATAAAGCTATCTCCCAGCACAAGTGCATTTCATCTGAGGGCAGGAGTTCACATAGGTACATACCAGATAATGGCAACACAAGGTTCTTGGTCTTATTGCGGCTTTGGAGGAAGAATTGTTTTTGATGTCTAAGCCTTAGTTAAGCTTAGCTAAGCTCTTAAGTTTGCTTTTTTTCCCTGGTGCTTCATGTTCAGGACCTCTGACCAAGTAAAGTGGAGATTGACTTGTTTATTGTAGGAGTTCAAAGTGGTTTAATTAGCTACATCTGTTACCCAGCTGACCAAAAAGCAATGGTTATGCTCACTGAAGCAGCATCCCAATAAAATCCTTTTCTACGCAGCTATGTACTATCTGAGCCATTGGCCTGGGGGCCCTGCATAGGCTGTCTGAGCTGTTTACGGGCACTGTAACAATGACGGTGCTGACTCAGCTCTCATTTCCCTTCCCCCTTCACTTCCTTGTGTTTTTCCCCTGAAGTTTTTCCCATTTGCAGCCATTAGCAGTTGGCCTGTCTACAGCCTGAAATAAAGAAGTGATGTTTAGCAGGTCACCTAAGGCTTAATGGGGAAAAAGCCATACCGTGAGCATGGGTATTTCTGGGTTGGATATCAGCTCTGTAGGCTGCGGATCCAACAGCTGGATTGCATGAAAACAGCTGTCTCAATTCTTTGGTTTTTGTCCAGGAGCCAATATTCTCCGTGACTCTGCTGGGAATGTGAAGCTTGGGGACTTTGGGGCCAGCAAACGGCTGCAGACAATCTGTATGTCTGGAACAGGCATCCGCTCTGTCACTGGCACGCCATATTGGATGAGCCCGGAGGTGATCAGCGGAGAAGGCTATGGAAGAAAAGCAGACGTATGGTGAGGCTTTAATTTTCTGTCCATAGATCGATTTACAGCTTTTCTGGAGCAAGATAAGACATACACCTTCTGTCATCCATATATCCAAATTCAGATTTGGTCTGGATCAAAAGTTTAAGGTGAACTGAAGATGTTGATTTGAACTCAAGACATGTTCTGCTGCAGGCTGTGCTTTGCAGTGTCAACACACAAGTGCTCGTTTAGTCTTTCAGGAATGATTTCTGCTCATTCCTCCCTCAAACTGATAACTGGTTTTCTGACTTTTTCTGGTGTGAGGTTTCCATCCTTCTTATATCCCTTATAAGAGAGAATGAAGGTTGTTCAGGGACCATCCATTTGTTTTGTTATAAAATGAGAGCTATGCTTATAACACTGTGGAAATGAAAGGAATAGAATTGGATAATGTTGACAAAGCTTTAAAGGAAAGATGCCCAAACCTGGAATAACACAAAAGATACAGGTCAGCTCAGAGGTGATCTGCAGTATGCATGAATGGAAACTGTGGCCATGCTACTATTGGCATAGCCGAGAAGCAGCCTCTATCAAAAGGAAAAAGCAAAATGGTCCTGTGTCAAAATGTTAGTTTTGGAGGCCTTAAAAAGGTGAGATTATAAAACTAAACTAAACGACAGCGACAAAAGGTATGTTTGTCTCGCCGCAGTAAAGCAAGGCCTGTGCTATTTCCTGTACAAGCAGGGAGTGGAAACAGAGCTGAAATTTGTCTCGTACGCGAAGAGTTAAGTTCCGCAGACTCTCCCAGTTGGGATGCTTGGGGAGAGAATGGAGCACGTGCCCTTCCCCCCGGGTTGATGCAGTTGTGGATTTCCTCTTGGTGCTGACATCGGTCCATTCCCATCAAAGAGACGCTGCCGTTGGCTGGGCTCCAGTTCCTACAATCCCCATCATTATTTAGGGGGGTCAGAATTTTCCAGTGCAGCGTTAGTCCCAGGGTGGATGCGTATGGCCGAGAGGCTCAAAGACGTAACAAATCTCGCCACCTGGCTTTCCGCCACCGCTGCAGGCCCCTCTCCAATTTTCTTTTTCCTAAATAGCAGAAAATGTGAGCTATTTGTTATTGCTGGAGTGACTTGACATGAAAAACATTCCTGCTGTTTGCTGAATATCTTAAAGAAACCGGATCTGCTTAAACAGTATAAATCAGTCTAAACAATAATATATCCCTGCTTGCTCTTGAGCAAACCCCCAGCACTTCAGCACACATGGTTTGCATTTTCTGTACTCTCCTCTAGTAAGTCTTAAATGGCTGGAAACCAGTGTAAAATTTTCACGTTGGATTTTAAACCTTGTCAAAAAGTCATTTCTTGCATATTCACTGGATTTAATTCCTTTCCTTCCTTGTCTTGGCAACTGATGCAAGTCTGCCTCTGAAAATGTCTTTTCTTTGCTTTTCACTTCAAAAGAGGGTTTAGTTGAAAGGTAGAAGAGGCGGTTTAGCCTTTTTAATGGAACGATGCGATCAAAACACGAGACTAGGTATTAGAAGTTCACTAACTGCTATTGCTTAATCTGTGGCCTGGAGGAAGCAATTTAATCCTTTTTGAACAAAACCCAATCGCTGCAGTACTACAGAAACCCATCTTCCCTGTGAAGGCATTGGTGTCACGCGTGCTTCAGAAAGGTGGCCGAGCCATGTCCGTCCCCATAAGCACGTTCTTGCCTGGAATTAGCCTGCAGAGCCCCGTTAACTTTACTAGTTTTGCCTTAATGTAATGATGCATCTGCCTGCTGGCGTTTTAACTTAGTGCCTCCTCAGTTTGGAGCTGTTACAACTAATTATGTTTTTAACTGTCTGTGACGCTTGCTTTCTTGTGAAGTGGAGATACTAGGGGTTTTTTTTCCCCCATGTGGGCATTCTGAGGCTGTGTGCTGGAAAGAGATTTTGCCGAAAGGGGGTCAGCCAGCTCTGATTGACTGGACCTTGGTTAAAAAGTACGTTTTCTACCTCGCAACTCAGCAAGTGCCTTTCAAATACAGCAGCAGCAGCACCCAGAATACCACTGAGATCAAACGGTGCCTTCAGGGACCTCTCGTGTGCACCTCCTGTCCCCCGCGGTTAATGCAAATGTTTACTGAGAGCAGAATTTGAGCAAAGGAGAGCTGGACAGATGGCGACTTCACGGCTCTCGGTGCAGTGAGAACCACCGTGGAAAGCAGCCTCCCTGTCTCAGCACTTCACTGGGAGCCCGACAGTAGGAAAAGCAGCGACGTTGGCAGGTCTGGCTCGGAATCTGCGCGCGCACGGGGCTTGCTGAGCACAAAGCCGTTTTATAGCTGTTTTCAGAGCGGAGCTGTACCTTGATGTTCTCTCTGAACACTGTGCGTTATTGTGTGAGGCAGTTCTCACTTTGGTTTGGTTTTTTTGTTTTGTTTTTCATGTCTGCTTTTCCAGGAGCCTCGCTTGTACCGTTGTGGAAATGCTGACAGAGAAACCACCCTGGGCAGAGTACGAAGCCATGGCAGCCATTTTCAAAATTGCCACCCAACCCACCAACCCCCAGCTTCCCTCTCACATATCCGAACATTGCCGGGACTTTCTAAAGCAGATCTTTGTGGAAGCCAGGCACAGACCCTCTGCTGAAGAGCTGCTCAGACATCAGTTTGCACAGCTCCAGTACTGAATTACCTCCCTTGCTAGCAGCTCCTGCTGGGCTTTCAGTGCCCCGTCTGGTCTAGTTGCAACTGCCCGTTGTGGTGCTGCATCTTCAAAATGCCGACTCAGCTGTCCTAGTCCTTTGGGGAAATTATGCCAAGGAACCTAGGGTCTGCTCTTGTGCCTGATACCTTTGTTTGCTGGACTAATGTTTATTCTACCGACAGCTGTCCAAACAGAGCTGCATTTTTTGCCCTAGTTACCTTGATGTGAAATTGCAGCTGGCTGCATGTTTTCTGCAGGCCCAAGAATGGGAATCTAAGAAGCGTCTCGCTGGTTGAACGTAGAAGAAACCTGAACCAAAGTGGGAACTGGAAGAGCTACTCTCTTTGGAACGGAAACGTGCAACAGCCATCCAGACCAGCTCTCTACGTGTGGGTCACTGGTTTCCAGACTGCGAGGGCTTTAGAGGCATCTATAGTACATGAATCCAGCAAAAAGCCATGTGTCATTGAGCATGCGCTCGCTATATAATTATATATTTTTCTTCTTAAGTATTCAGCATCTGAAGGTGTTCAGAAAATATTGATTCAAAAGTATGTGAATAGTGTTATTTTATAATGAAACCATGGATTTTGGGGTGGGGGGTGAGGGAGGTCTTTCTAGCTAAATGTCAGGATAATCAGAAAAGTTTCAGCAGAATGCAATCACGCCAGGGCCCAGGATAAGGGCTCTCCCACTGACGTTAGAAAATCCAGAGCTTGATTTCCAAGGCTTGGTCTGTCCTAGCATTAAGACAGTATCAGTTAGTTTGTGTCCTCGTAGCCAGCAAATCTGTGCTCCTGCTTCATCTCCCTGGGCCTGCTGGGTCTAAACAAAACCCTTCCGGAAGGGAGTTCTGCGGAACAACTTGCTGTTGCGCATGTCTTTTTGGCTGGTAACTATTTACCATCCCTTAAACCAAAGATAGTTCATCTGGTGCCCAGGAATTTACTTCAGGAAAAGCTTACGTGTTTCTCTGAGGACCTGGCCTAATGGAAAATTGATTTTTTTTTCACGGGGAGAATTTGCTGGACACTAGTTTTGTGCACAGTGAGTTAGAACCAAGCTCAGCCCTTCAATGTGTGTGTGTTTTGTTTTACAGGTGTGCAAGTGTTCATTTACGGTTTCCGTAAAATATTAGGGCCCTATTTAAATAAGCTTTTGTACGAGTTAAGTCGAACAGTGAACCAGAGGGAACGTTTGTAATGCTGGCATATTTCTACAACGGACTGGAGATCCCCGTACAGGTACCAGCAAAATGTATCCAAGTGATTTTGCGTTTGAAAGGTACCACATCTCGGAGAACTGGGTTCCTGATGGCTTCCTGGCCTCAAATACTGTATGTTGACCAGGGTACTAATACTCCTTATTTCACTTATAACAGAGCGGCAGTTTTTAACTGGGGATTCACGGAGTAATTATAAGTTATCGGTGTGAAATGAAACTAAGAAAAGCAAATTAGCTAAAATATTGCTTTGTAGAGCAGCGCTGAAGGCCTTCTGCTCTTGTTTTGGAAACCGTATTAAGGGTCCACATGCCTCCGCTCTTCCCTCCCCCCCAAAGAAAACTTGAAAATTGCTTTCATAATGCAGTAAAATTAACAGTTTTAAGTGAATGCTCATAGCAGGAAAAGGCAAGTTTTAATGAAACCAGGCTCCTTGCACACGTGATAAATAATGTGTTTAATTAAAAGAGGGGGGAAAAAAGAACCCTAAAATAACCTCAAACAACCAAAAGCCCTGAAAGGGTTTAACAATCTGAAGTGTTTTTTCTGTGCCAAACTCGGAGCGATGTGTTAATTAGTGAAAGCAAGCTAGCGTTGGTTTCACTTTCAGGCTCTCCTGCACTACTACAAGGATGCACTGTTTAGGTTGCAGGCACTTAGGGGTGTATCTTATGAAAGCCCTTGTTCCATAATTTATTTAATTCTAGTGAGAGCACTTCTATTGATCTTTTCCAAACCTGGAACTTCACCCCAAATTGTCGAGACACGTGGCCTGATTTTTGGCCCGCACTTCACTGTCGCTTGCACGGAAGGGATGTGAGGGCATGACACTACTACTCTGGTTTAGGGAGCTTTTTACACCACTTGGCTGCGGTGTAAGTGGCTGCGTATGCTGCAGAGGAATGCGAAATCGTTCCTGTCATCTTGATGACAGAAGTAGGGTGGTCGGCACTCCGGTGGGGCCCGGTGGCACTCTTCAAGCCTTGCAACTAGCACCTAAATATACCAAAGATTGGAATCTTTCATTCATCATGCTTTACCCTGCAGCAATCAAGAGCACGGTGATCCTGTCTGCATAGGTTTCTCTCTACCCTTGGCTTGTCCTCACCAAATTGAGACCTTCTTTTCCTTGCTATCCCACGCGTTGCGTTTTGGGAGAGAATAGGGCATGAGGAAACGGTGTAACTTTCAGTGTTTCAAAGCAACTAAATCCTCAGGATCTGTTGTGGCTTTTTACCTCATATGCGTCACGGAAGGCTGTTCCAGAGCAGAGCAAAGAGCGTCATGGACTGATGGGCTCAGTCCTCTCCCCGCCAGAGCTTCTGGTCCTTCCCACCACCTATGCTGAAATGTGCCTACTCTGTGTATACACTTGTATTCCGGTCTGTATTAATGAAAGTCAATAGCAATTGTACAGCGACAGAGAACATGGGGGTGCCAGCTTGGACTTCTTGTATTCCAGTACCTGACCCAATGCCACCCGTTCGGCACAGGAACAAGCCAAAGCATTACTTGTATGTTTGGAGATGCACTTTTATGAATGTAGTTTATATCGCTCTTTTTTAGCTCTTTTTACATCATGTAAACGGTGATGCCTCATACTTTTTTTTTTTTATTTATATCGTAAAAGATCATATTTGGTGATTTTTATATATATCGACTCGACTGTTACGGGGTAGGGGGGAGGATGGGAATAAATTTGACGCCTTTATGAATTTAAAAAGGAAAAAAAGCAGCTGGTTTTGCAGAGAATTTGCTGATGGTTTATAACAAGTAGAGCCAAGCCAAAATGCGTTCTTTGTTTCCTCACAGCCCTATTGATTATGGGAAAGGAAGATCTGGATTCCTAAGTCCACTGCGACAGTGAATAAGCTTGGGGCCAACATACTACAGTCTCTTAATATGGCCTGGGCAGCAAAAAAGTTTCAAGTGGACATAAATGTAATTATACCTCTAAATTGAATTACATCTGGCCTCTTTATCCTGGCAGAATTCGAAAAAAAAGCTGGGAATAAACTCATTTTGGGGGGAGTGGAGGACTGCCAGGCTAACAATAAGCTATTGTGTCCGTTCCAAATATCGCTTTCTGTTTTCTGCTGTTCCTTCCAGGGAGGGATATATAGTGAATATTGAGTATTGGGATCCTGGATGGAAGGTGCTGCAGAAATGGAGAATATTCTGTGTGAAGAAAATCTCTTATAGGAGTCTCGTTACCCTGAAACAGTTGAAACTGTGACCAGGAAAATGTCTGAGATTCCCATCAGAGTACCTTGGGGGAGCGGGGGATTCAACTTGTTAGGAAACAAACTGTTGGCATTTTGGTCTCGGTGTGACGATTCTGTGCATTCCAGGTTATTTGCTTGTTCTCCAGTAAACCTGATCTTTGCCTATTCTAGTGGCGGTAGCTTGCAGCAATTTGATTTTAATATTTTTTTTCATATTTTTGGAGTAGCATTCCAAAGGACCTCAAGATGCTTCAAACAGTTCCCGTTGCCATTAATTACCAAAACAAATTGCCTGAGAAGGAAATTGGTACCTGCTCAGGTGCCACCTGTGATTTCCAAGTGTCCGGAGAGCCAGGATAACTTGTTGAAACCTCCGTAAATATATAAATCCGTGCTGTACAAGCTTTCCCTGGTAGGCAAAGGCCAGATACCTGGAGCTGTACAGGGGGGCTGAATGAGATCCCAGGGATTGGTGCTTAGGTTAATAGCTGCTGGACGGAAAGGTTTTATGTATTTCAGTACTTACAGTCCCGTGGCCGTCACGTTGGTACCTGCCCTTGGAGCTGGGACTATTCAGTCTGTCTTTAATTTTCAGAAAAAAAAAATCGTGTCATCTGTGGTTTAATGGAGTTTGGGCTTCAGGTCTTTAAACTCCAGCCTTGTTTAGGAGCAAATCTCACTGAGCAGCTCTGAATTTCCCAGTTGGAAAAGGCAGATGTGCCTAAGGTGCAGTTCAGAAATGAAGAAAAGGACTTTATTGTCTGTCGATACCTGTCTGACATAAACCGTGCAGAGCAGGGAGAAACTGCTTTAACCTGGATTGTGCAGAAGACCTTGAACCAGTAGTCTATGTATACCGACCGGGGGCTTGCAGTGCAAAGCCAGGCCAATGTATCGTTTTATTTACAATAAAATTATCATTTATATGAAAGCCTTTTTGGTGGTGATTTGCAGTGCAGTGTCTCTTACTTCCTGTGTAAACGGTGCCTCAAAATGAGTAAGACAGTTAACTACTTTTCCTTCTAACCAAGGACCTTAACTGAAGGAGGAAATTTTTCCTTTCAGGAATTTATTCTTGGGGACAGATGGGGAAGTGTCCTATTTGGGAAGCATTGCTCCTTGCATCGGGTAAGTGCTTGTCCTCTACAAGGCTGCCTCTGAGGAAGGTCACGTTCATCCATTTTCACTCTTCAAAGAGAGAGGTAGAATGGCTCCATCCCTCTCCCTAGTGTGTAAAAACAGCAGCATCTGCATCTCGCCTTGCAGGAGAGGCGCTGGACTGGTTCCTTGGCTCTTCCTGTGGAGATCTTACTGATGGGGAGCAGGAGCTGAGGTTTCCATTTGGATTTTGCTGGGGTGGTCAGTACTTTGCTCTGGGTCTTGGTCTGTAAATGTTCTTGATTCATCAGTGCTTGACAGGGTAGATCGTCATCAGGTGGGGAGAGAGCACTTGGCAACGGGAGCAGGAGGAGATGGTTAGTCTGATGATGTCTGCTTTCCTGCTGTGGTTTGCTTCAGCTGGGAACTCTCTAGAGTAGCTTGCTAAGCGGGTAACTCCAGCCTGTGAAGCTCGAGCTCCTTGCAAATGTATTTATTCTAAACAACTGGAAACAGTTAAAGGTTCCTGAATTGTTTCTCCTTTGAATGTGTTGTCATTTGAGCA
The DNA here is from genome assembly GCA_008921705.1 of Burhinus oedicnemus. Classification (NCBI taxonomy): domain Eukaryota; kingdom Metazoa; phylum Chordata; class Aves; order Charadriiformes; family Burhinidae; genus Burhinus; species Burhinus oedicnemus. The sequence goes on from VFFE01008394.1 coordinate 1,023,870, forward strand.
AAAATTTGGAGAAGTAAGGCTGCTGGACTTCAGACGAGTGGGAGATATCATGAGCTCCCTTCCAGAACTGAAGCTTCTCAGCAGGACTGGAGGAAACTGGGTATTCTTGCCTTGAGCTTACTAAGGATTTGGGACAGAATAAGTTTCGCTGTCCCCGAGTAGGGCACAGGAATGGGTAACCGCATCTCCAAATATTTTGAGGCTTTACTTTTCTTTTTCCAGTGTACTATCTTAGGAAAGGCCAGAAATAGTGCTCCTATAAAATGCGTCTACACTGCTTGCTGAAATGCTTGTTTTTTCCTGGTACTGCTCGGTCTGTTTATGCAGCTCCTGGTCTTCAGTGTCACAGTCACTTAAGCGGTGATTTGAATGCCACCACGGTCCCTTGAGATGCTGGCCTCCCCGGTCCCTAACCACAACCTTCCCTCTAATCGCCTTTTCCCAGGCCATGGTGTAGCCAGTTGCTATGTCACTTAAATACCGAAATATTTGTTAATGTCAAATACAAACAAATAAGAATAAACGGGTTAACAAGCTGATGCAAGAGAAACCCCTGCACCCGAAACAAGTGCATGCGTGGCGCTTTTGTGCTGTTCCAGGACAGATGAGAACCAGACAACTGAAGTTGTCCCAGCACAAAAAAATGTCTTGTGGAACCAGAAACAACCATCTCCCGCCGCTTCCTGACACCCTCCTTGTGTGTGTGTTAGGACCTGAAAATCCCGCTTTTGCTGCAGGAGGAACTGGGAAACTCTCAGTTACCTTTCCTTGAGGAGGTCCTTCCCAAGGCTGATGCGTTCGTTCTCCTTTCCCCTCGGTGTGTTGGGTGGCAGCGGTTGCTTTATGGACGTGAGGTTCACGTCTTGGGCCTGTGTGATGGCGCGTTTTCTCCCGGACTCCCCTCCCACTCGCCCCCTCGCGAAAGTCAGTCGCTCGCTCGAGAGTAATTCTGCTTGCCATAACCACGGAGCGTGTGCTCCTCGCTTGAGTCTCACCATGCCTGTGCGTGGCGGGGGGTGAGCAGGGGCTGGGGCTGAAGGTGGAAACGAGCAGCCACAAAACACTGACCAGGACACAACAGAAATGCGGTTAAAAAGCTCTGCTGCCTTTTTCATTTCTGGTAATTCGCGTGATATGTATAGCGTGGCTCAGGGGAAGGTGAGGGAAGGTGTGTTTCCTCTCTAAATCCAGCTCTGAAGCGAATATAATTTAAAATCTCTAAAGAGGTTGGCTATACTGCACCGCTGTGGCTCTTTCTATTAGGATAGTAAAGTCTAAACTAGGGAGAATGTCTTCTGCATTTAATATCGCCTGGGTGGGGGTGGATTGCGTTATATCCAGGAAACGCTGGCACGGTTGGCTGTCGTGTCACTTGTTCTTCTGATGCTGATCTCTGCCTAGTGCTCCGCGTCTTGGCCAAAACTGGACATCTGGATGGTATGGATGTATATGGATTCTTACTGGTTTTGTTGGGGTTTTTTTTCCCAAACCAGTTTTTATTACATGAATCTGTTGGCTTGAATTTTTAGGCTCTGGAAAATGTCCTTTCTTGAGCTAAAAGGCAGGTTGGTAATGGAAGACTCGTGCTTGGGTGGAAATGCAGAAGAAAGTTGTGGTGTGTGCAATAGAAATCAAGGTTATTTGTTGCTCCTCGGAGCAGATCTGTGCTTTGGAGGAGAGGAAGCGCGGGTGGCAGTGTGCCATTTTCTGTGCTCCAGATTAAAGGCCGGTTAAAGTGTTGCGGCAGTCGTCCTTACGCCCTGGAACAGCCCTTGGGCTGCTCTTAAAGCCGCTGTTCTGGAGCCCTCGCTGCATCGCCTTGGAGCCCGGGAGAGCTGTAGCACGCTCTGCTTCGGCTGCGACATTTGCTGTTTCCCTGGCTCCTCTGCTGTTGGGGATATTTTCCTCTGGAGCTGCTGCACGGCTTTGGCTGGGCTGGAGCGGCAGAAGGAAGCCCCAGCGGGGTCCGGGTCACGACATGAAAGGAGCTTGAAGCAGTCGGTCTCAGCTGAGCGCAAGCTCTGTGCGGCATCCTCGAGTGGGCTGCGGGCGGTATGTGGCTCCCTAGCTCTTTCTTCCCTTGCCAGATGCTGCAGGCTTCTCCCGGATCCCAGCGGTCTGGACAGCTTCTGTCTCCGCATGGCTCTGAACCGCCTTTGTGCCGGGCTGGCGTGGGGTGCCGCTGTGCGGTGCCGCTGTGCGGTGCCGCTGCGCAGTGCGGCTCAGCCTCACCAGGGGGAGCGCAGGATGCTTCCCCCTCCCCGCACCGCTCCACCTTAACGGCTGGCTTCTGGCCGCTCCGAAATTGCGAATAAAAAAGCCGTAATGATGATCGGCAGCTGTATATGCTGAAAACCTCTGGTCCTTCTCCTCCTCCTGGGTATTTCCATCGTTAAATCTTACCCCAACTGTGAGGTCTGAACGTGCTGAATCCTGCTGGCTCCATCCATACGGGCTCCCAGTTCGGAGCTGCTGGGAGCTGGGATGAGAAAAGACAGCCCTGGTGCTTAAAGCTGGAGATTTGAAGCGAGGGTGTTGCGGTAAGAAGTCACCGTGTCTCCTCAGAAACAGGATTTTTGTGTGTGTTGCCCAAAAGGCGTGCGAAGGGTACGGGCGATTCAGAACAGAGGATTCCAGTCCCAGTGGAGACGAGACTAGCTCTCGTTGTAAAATCAGCTGGATTTTAGCTAAACGATAGGGACAAAGAGATAATGTTTGGGGCTTTTTTAATTTTTTTTTTGTTGTTATTAATCTGTTTTACGGAAACCTCTCAGTCGGAGACATTTTAAGCTGGGGTTTATGTGGCACTGCTGCTTCTGGTACGCCCTGGGAAGGTGTGCGCTGCCGTTTGTGCAGTGCGTACCGCCTTTGAAATGTATTGGGCAGATAAAATAGGCTCAAAGCCTTTAAAAAAAAACCAAAAACAAAAACCAACCTTCCCACGTGTGTTACCGCTAGGGTTTCCCTGTGTGCAGAGCCCGGCATGTTAATCAGGGAAGCGGGAGTTCGCCGTTAGCTGCTTTGTGTGCAGCAGCCATTCCGCGAAAGGGAGCTGGGTCGAACGTCTCTCTCCCCCCCCGTGAATCGGATACTCCTCGGATTCGCTTCCCTGCCCCGAGCCTGGGTCAGGCTGCTGCAGCCTCTTCCGGTAACGCGTCGCCTGGCCGTTGGCTCCTGCTCTCAAACCCAGAAGAGCCATCGCGCAGCAGGCTGGAGATCTCGCACCTCCGGGGCGTGCACGTGCTCTCCCCGCTTCTGCTGCCTCAGCCAGAGTTTTCTGTGCACGTGTAAGGAGGAGGTCGGTAGAAAATGGTGAGCGCTTACGGCCTTTAGACAGAAGCCCAACTTTCAATTTTGGGGAGGGAAGGAGAGAAATTGGAACATCGATGTTCTTCTTGCTTAATGTTCTCTTTTTAACTGAAAGCCCAACATTTAAAAGCTGGGAGTTTTGGGGTTTTTTTTCCTCCCTCCCCTCCCCCAAAATCATCTGGTGTAGTTAACAACGCTTTCTGCCCAGGTGAGAGAATCGGGAAGCGAGGCCAGCAAGAAACAGGAAGCGAAACCGAGGAGTGAGTCCGCTGTCATTTTCTAAGCCAGCCTTAGGAAGGAAGGGGCCACCACGCGAGCAGCGCCACGAGACCCTCGCCGCAGGGCAGCGACCCCCTGCTTTCTGCAGCGCGGCAGCGAACGCTGCGGGGCTGCTCACGAAGCGGCTTTTGTCGCCGTGCAAATCTGTCGCCGGTGGCGTGTTGGTGCGAGGAGGAGCAACGCCTGCGTGATGGGGACAGTTAAGGCACTCGGTGAGGCTCAAATTCCCTTGGGAGCATTGCCAGGGCCTCTGTTCGTGTGCGGTCCCTGCTGTGCTGGCAGAGTAAATCCCCGGGCGCTCCCCACCCGCAAGAGCGGACAGCCCTGCCCTTTAACAAGCCCTTCATTAAAAAGGAGAAATAACATGGCCAACATGAGGGCCGTCAGGTTCCTGGGGTCATCCAACCCGTCTCTTCCCCGGGATCAGGTGTGACTCCAGCCAGATCTGCCGGCGAAGGAGAGCTGGGGCGATGGTGCCGGGCCGTTGGTGCACACCCAGAGCCCCAGAAGGACCTGTGCTGGGGGAGGAGTGCCGCAGTGGTGGCCTGGGTTAAGAAGACACGTCTCTATACGTACCGTCTGTTCCTCCTGGGACTCCTGTGGACTGCCCATACCCATCTTTTCCCCTCTTCAATCCTGGACTGCCCATACCCATCTTTTCCCCTCTTCAATCCTGGACTGCCCATACCCATCTTTTTTCCCTCTTCAATCCTGGACTGCCCATACCCATCTTTTCCCCTCTTCAATCCTGGACTGCCCATACCCATCTTTTCCCCTCTTCAGTCCTGGACTGCCCATACCCATCTTTTTTCCCTCTTCAGTCCTGGACTGCCCATACCCATCTTTTTCCCCTCTTCAATCCTTAGCTCCAGTTCTCATGGCCGTGTCTGGATTCTCCCAGACAGGACGTGCTCAGCGGGAGCCGATGTTATCGGTCAGGGATGGAATAGGGGCTCTTGCTGTTGATACCAAAGGCTGTTGCTCTGCTACGTGGGCTCTGAAAAGCCCAATTCCCGTAGCATTTGAAAGACGTGGGGTTCCTGAGTATGTACTCTTTCAAGCTGGTCTTACGAATCCTGCGTGGAGGAAGGAGGTAAATAGTAATTAAAAACAGACTCACCTGCTTTGCCTGGTTTCACTGCAGTAGGCTCGCCAGCCTGGCAGGTCTTGTTTGGGCTCGTTAATTCGTAGGGCCTGAGCCGTCCAGGCATCGCAGCTCCGCGGGTGGGGTGGATCCAAACCAGACCTTGCACTGCGCCCCTCGGCCCCGCTCTGACGCCCGGCCGGCCCGTGGCGCCGGCTGCAGAGTGAATCCAGCCGGCGTCTGCTTGCGGAGGCAGGGCACGGGCTTTAATCGATACGGAGGGGGAAGCGAGTGAGCCGCAAAGTGTATGCAGGGCGAAGGGGTGGATCTAATCCACAAGGAGGGTGAATTCCCTTTGAGGGTGGGCTTGGGCGTGCGGTTACAGCTGGGGCGCGTAGCGCCCGGGGCAGTAATGCTGGCCTGCAGTTTGAAATCCTGGGTTTGGTCCCCAGAGAACCGGGCTGCCTCAGTCAGGACATTACACACACGTATCCAGGAATAGTTTTGTAGAATGGTTTAGTTTGGAAGGGACCTTAAAGACCATCTCGTTCCAACCCCCCTGCCGTGGGCAGGGACACCTCCCACCAGACCAGGTTGCTCCAAGCCTCTTCCAGCCTGGCCTTACGTTGATCCTGCATGGGCAGGGGCTCTTTGCACAGTAACCGGGGGGTAAGAGGCAGACCTGACCGCTCCTCCCACCTCCCCGGACCCCTGGGAACACAGGACAAGACAGGGAAGGCTCGGAAACCTTGTATTACAAAAATAAAAGAGCGCATGGCGCAGTGTCACGCGTGAAGCTGCCGTGCCGGGCTCCCGCGCAGAACGTACCAATGAAAGGCAAATATAAAAAAGACGGACGCTGTTAAACAGTCGCAGGGCAACATCCTTAAGGCTGAACAATCCCAGCTGAACTGAGCTGATGTAAACCAAGGACCCTCCTTATTCGGAGCCCCCAGGGTTGGTGTGGCAGGAGCTGGGAGCTCTGCCGTGACTGGCAGGCTAGGTAAAGCCCCCAGGTCGTCTCCTTTTCCTTGGTGGCCGGCCTGAAACGTGTGAACAGGGCTGGGGTTCCCATGGGAGCAAGCGCTTCTGGGTCTGATCTCATCGGGGAGAGGGGTCTGCAGAGAGAGAGCTTCGGGTCTGGGGGGCTCTGCCCCGCTCCCCTCTGCCCTGGCCCCTCTAAGCATCCCCCAAAGAAGGCTGCGCTGCCTCCCTTCCCTTACCGCCCGCAGCCCCTTGGGTCCCCTTTGCTTTACATCAGCTCAGTTAGCCCCCGGCTCAGCACTGCTCCGTGCCGTCTCTGCTGGGCTCCAGGGAAGGGTGGACTGGCCCCGCTCACGCCGACTTGGTCCCGCTCTCCACCTCCTTGTGCACCCACAGCTCCTTGTGCTGCTTGCGCCCGAAGCCCTCGTCGTAGTTGCCTTTACTCTTGAAGAGCTGCTGGAAGTGGGGCTTGCAGTAGAATTCCCCGTGGAGCGCTGCGTAGCTGCCCAGGCTGGGGAAGGAGGAGGGCAGGGTTAGCTGGGGGGGAGCGTGTGAGGCTCAGGGGCGCCGGGACAGGGGAGGAAGGAGGAGGGAACATGCAGGAGGGACCCTTAGAAAGGGCCAGCTGCTCCCTCCAGCCGGCTCAGGATGTTAGGGGCTGCTGTGGGCAACCTTAAAGGTCTGTAAAGATGGGGGTCCCACAGGGCAGCTCAGTCTTGGCTCTGTGTCACCTAGGAGGACGCTCTGGCTCAGCTCCGTGTTACCTTGGGGCTGCTCTTGAGGGGGAAAAAACCCCCTCTTCTTCCCTATCAGGTGGGATTTAGCTGAGACTTGGGGCCAGGTGGGCAGATAAGCCCTTTTCTTGCTGCGATGAGTGGGCTGGGGGGTCTTTAGCTACTCGACAAGAGGAGGGGCTGGGCTGGGGTGGGTGGGTGACACCCGTGCCACCTCGCTGTCAGCGGCCTCCCGGCCCGGCTCACCTGAGCTTGGTGTGGCAGTGCTTGCAGCAGAAGCAGGCGTTGTGGAAAACGAATTTATCCGCCACCAGCCGCTCCATGGGATAGACGGTTTTCTGGCAGGCGGTGCACATCTCCTTCACTTGCGCCTTCAGGCTGAAGGACTGGGCAAGGGGAGACCAGAGAGAGAGGGTGAGGAAGGGGTGTGGGAGATCCCATGCCTGGCTCCCACCACAGCCCTCTTCCCTAACATCCATGCTGCCATTTGCTGGAGCGTTGGTTGGCGTGAAGCCGCCCCATCTCCCCTCGCCCTCCCTGTGCCGCTCCGCTGATGCTGGCCCTCGGTCCTTCCCCCCTCGCCCTGCGTCAGTAGGATGTGGTAAAGTCGTGGGTACCTTGGAGCGCTGCACCGTGCTGCCTCCTGAGTTGGCCTTTGCCTCCTAAGGAGGGAAGGAGAAGAGAAATGAAAATGAGAGCCTGGACTGAACGAGCCTGGCGCCGAGTTGGGCTTGAGGAGGAGCAGCAGAGGGTCGGTACAGGCAGCTGAGCTGCAGGACCTCGGGACACGCCAGCAGCCCCTGCAGGACCTCGGGGCACGCCAGCAGCCCCTGCAGGACCTCGGGGCACGCCAGCAGCCCCTGCAGGACCTCAGGGCACGCCAGCAGCCCCTGCAGGACCGTGGGGCACGCCAGCAGCCCCTGCAGGACCTCGGGGCACGCCAGCAGCACCTGCAGGACCGTGGGACACGCCAGCAGCCCCTGCAGGACCTCGGGGCACGCCAGCAGCCCCTGCAGGACCGTGGGACACGCCAGCAGCTCCTGCAGGACCTCGGGGCACACCAGCAGCCCCTGCAGGACCTCGGGGCACGCCAGCAGCTCCTGCAGGACCTCGGGGCACGCCAGCAGCCCCTGCAGGACCTCGGGGCACGCCAGCAGCCCCTGCAGGACCGTGGGACACGCCAGCAGCCCCTGCAGGACCTCAGGGCACGCCAGCAGCCCCTGCAGGACCTCGGGGCACGCCAGCAGCCCCTGCAGGACCTCGGGACACGCCAGCAGCTCCTGCAGGACCTCGGGGCACGCCAGCAGCCCCTGCAGGACCGTGGGACACGCCAGCAGCCCCTGCAGGACCTCGGGGCACGCCAGCAGCCCCTGCCTGGCTGTCACGGGCATGCGGTGACCGTCTCTGAGCTCACTCGCCCAGAGGCCGCGACCTCCGTCAGGTCCTCGTGCGCGAGTTACTTCCTGCGCTGTGGTGCTTTTCCCAAAGAGAGGAGAAGGAAGAGAGGAAAATAGAAAAAGAGGAAAAAGCATTTACATATTGCAGAGAGGGAACTAGGCACCAAGAGGCTGCGGGATGTGCCCGGGGCCGTGGGGGCAGAGCAGCCAGCTCTCATCCAGCGGGATGATGTGACGGGACAGGAGCGTGTCATGGCTTTGCTTCTGCCGTGGCCCAAGGTATAGGTGACTCTTTTGTGGTGGTAGCACCCAAGCACAGATCCAGGAGATGGCACAGCCTAGGCAGAGCGTGACCCCAGAGTGACAACTCTCCCTTGCTCCCAGCCACCACCGAGGAGCAGCTCTCGCCATCTGCAGGCATCAATTACCGTCCTTGGCTACCCGGCGCAAGCGCCACGCGTGTCTCAGACCACAGAGGGCTGTGCCGGCCCTCGGGAATAACAGCAGCAAAGCAGAGGAGCTCCGCTTCCACGTCCTAGGGGACGGTTTGCCCTGGGGTGGGCAGAGAGGGACAAAGGGCTTTGCAGAGCTGCCCCTGGCAAAACTCCCGCTGTGACCTGCGCCGGTGCGTCGTCACCCGAGGGCTCACGCGTCTACTAACAGCGGCTCGGTTTTGGTGCAAGATGCTGCTGTCGCTCCTTCTAACCAACATGTACCCCTCGGGGCTGGAGAGGGGTGATTAACCCTTCTCTTGCTGGAGGCGCACAGGGTTCTAGCAGTGCTGCCAGTGTGGGTCTTTGCCTGCAGCCGGAGGGTGGTAGACTACCCAGGGCATAACTGGGCGACTACCGCTTCCCCCAGGGCATAACCGGGGCGCCCCTCGCTCTCACGGAGCACGTTGTGCTGGGTCCCCCTTCAGCGGATGTTTTGTTCCTGAGCTCCTGCGCTCGCCCCGTTATCAGCCCGTCGCGCCACTGCGCTGCGCAGGAAACGCCTGCGCCGTAGGCGAGACCGAAAAGCCTTCTCGAGTCCCTGCAGGAGGGGCGGTGGGGCACAGTCGGAGTTGAAGACGCGGCTCCATGGTGTCCTGCAGCTTGGTGGGGTCAGATGCTACTCGGAGCCGGCCGCTGTGAGGGGAGTATTCGGACAGGGAGATCCAAACACTGAGGTGCCTGTTCCTCTCCCCCCCGGGATCTGGGAGCGGGGTCTCTGAATACTCTCCCGTCTGCAGCTGCAACAACTCATCTCCTCCCAAATCACCTCCCGCTCCTCACCCTCGCTTGCCCTGCTGGGTCCCCGTCAGCCACCTGCAAGTATTTTAGCCTGCCTTTGCACTCATGGAAATGCTCCCTTCTTCTGCCAAAAGGTCGGGACCAAAGGGGTGAACAGGCTTCTGGCAAAGGTGGACCAGCCGGGGCGGCGTCACAGCAGACTGGCTCACCCTCTGCAGTGTTTCCTCCCCAGGCTGGGGCAGCGGGACCCCAGAACGTCACCCCTGCTGCCTCCTTGTCCTCCTCTTGCTGCTGGCTGGCCCCAGCACTGCCCCTTCTCCCTGCCCCCCGGGCTCATCTTCCGTCCCCGTTCCTCCTGCTTTGTCCTTCCCCATCGTTTCTCCTCTGTATTTTTGGAAACGGTTTGTCTAAGAGACGCACAGGAAACTCTCACTTCGCCGAGCTGCCTCGTCAGACGTTTCCCAGCTGCTCTCCTTGACTGGGGTCAGGGACGTGATTTTCCTCTCACTCCCGCAAGGCTGGAAGAACAAGCCAAAGTCAACAGAGGGACACGGGCAGCGAGGAGACTCGGGCCGTGTAAAACCAGTTGCGTCCCTCGGCACTGGTAAAACAACCGCAGGTGCTCTCCTGAGGTTAGGATTTAATGTATTGTTTCCAGGCTCAGCTGACCAGAGCTAAGGAAAAGCTCTTTGGAGTTGGAATGCGTCCGTTCCCAAGGCTGCAGGCAATCCACCGTTGCTCATCACTTCTCGGCAGCCTTCTGGCTCCAGTCAGGAACACTATCTATTTCATATCTGATATATCCTCCCTCGGGGAAGGGCCATATCCTGTCCCAGCAGGAGATGTTCTTGAGCCTTTATGTTTTTCCATCTCCACTCACTCCAATCCTCACATGCTCGCAATTGTGATCGCAGAACGCCATGGAAACACAAACAAACAGACGGCAACCAGAGAGGGGAGCAGGGTGAGCAGCTCTGTACGGACCAGAGCCTGGGCGCTGGCGTCGCAATGTGCCCAGCAAACAGCACCTTCTGCTGGAACGTTCCGGTCCCCGGTTTTGTTGTTTGAGTAGCATCGACTGTGCCTTTGATGACCCTAAAACGTCAGGTCCGGAATACAGCTTCTGTACGCAACCCTCCATCCCTGAGAACCAAAACCCGGTTTGAAATTCCCATACAAAGCGCAAAGGATGCTACGTACGTGAGTTGGGGGTGGGCTGGCGGGTCCCGTGGCCTGGAACATGGTTCCTTCCCCTCCTCCGTCTATTTAATCCTGAGCTTGAAGTCTGTGGGCCGATGTTCCCTGGGGAGGTGTCTAAGACAGACCTCTTGCAACACCTGGAAAGGAAATGTCAACAGGAGCGGGGCTGGTTTCATCACCCCGGCCCCGGCAGCTGTGCAGCTCGGCAGGAGCTGCTGCGTGACAGCGACACGCTCGAAGCTTCCTGCGTGGGGTCGGTGCAGCCCCTTTGGTCTCGGGGTTTCTTGAGGGATCCAAGAAATCTAGGCACACCCAACTGGACTGGCAGGCAGGAGAGACAGGTCTGGGATACTGCTCGGATTTAGGAAGCTGGCGGGTGATCTGGGGCGCTGAGCTCAGCTCCTGCAGTCCCATATGAAGATATTGGGCTAGGATGGGAGAGGGCTGCTGGAACCATGAGCAGAAGGTGATGTGATGGCTTTTGCTCCAAACCCGCGTATGGAAGGCAATTGCCGGGCAATGGCCGAGCCGTTACCAGCAAGGCTACGACTCCCAGCCAGAGCCAGTGTCCTGCCGAGGCAGCGACACCAGCACCCCGTGTTTCACTAAGGTACCCACTAAAGGACTGGTGTTGCTGGAGCAAGGACTGTGATTTCAGTCTAATTTTAGCCCAGAAAAGCCTTGCTGAACAGAGCGGATCGCAGCTCAGCAGAGCGAGTGATGGGGATTTTGTCTTCTCTGGGCAGCCCACGTTGCCTTTAGGCTGAGACCCGCAAGCTGTGGCCTCTGCGAGATGTGCCGAGTGCCCAGGAGGATGAGTTCCACAGGTCCCAGACCAGTTTTAACGCAGCACAGAAAAAAAAAAAACAAAACCCCCCAGCACTGCGAATCACCCCTTTTGGTAAAACTTAGCTGAAAAGGCACCGACAGATCCTCAGGGGTTTTTCCCCATTGCTTCTTACCTTCAAAAAACACCCATAAAAGGTCAGGCTTGATGAGCCCTGTTTTGCATATGCAAGACAGAGATGTGGGGTTGAGCAGATGATGCCGAGGGAGGAGCAGAGGGGGGAACGGGAGGGCGGAGGGGTGGCCGAGCAGCTCTGCCATGATGGGGATGCGCTGGGGGCTGGCAAACCGGCACTCCCCCTCCTGTCTGGGGGCTCCTTTCCTCTCCTGCTGAAACCTCTCATCTTCACATTGTCACCCCAAAAACATTCCTGCTGCCCAAGGGCTGGGGTAGAGCCTGAGAAAGCCCCAGGGCAGGAGACGTGCCGGGGTGGAGGGCTTGGGGCAGGGGACGTCTCCGCCATGCCAATCTCACGGTGACGTTTGCAAACATGCCCTGGGTTTGGGGGGCTCTTCGGCTGCCTAAAAACTCCCAACACCCAGCAGCTGACCCCAGGCTTGCCTTGTGCCCAGCAAAGCACCCAAAATTAGTGGCTGCATTCCGAGTGGAGAGACCCCAGCTCCAGGTCCTGAGCAGTGGCGGGGAGCTGGGCTCCCCCTCGCAGCCCCGGGGGGGGCTGGCCGGCCCTCCTCCTCGCAAACATTTCACAGCCTCATCTGAGAAATACGGCTCTTCTTTTACCTAAATCATTTCCCGTCTCCTCTGCGGTTTGCTTGTTATTTCCTGCTGGCCGAGCGGGGCGGATGGCAGCACGCAGGCGGCTGCTGCCGTACCCGGCGTGTGCTGGGGCTCAGGGTGGAGCCGGCCAAGGAGCCACACCGGTGGCAGGGGCTTGTGGCCCAAGCCCACAGCCCCTCTCTGCCCCCCGTTCCGTGGGACGGGACCTTCCCTCTCCCGTGTCGGGACTGTACGGTGCCTACAGGCCAGCGCAGACCCCAGGGGCACCCCTCTGGTCCCTACCCCACGCACGTCTCTCCTGCGGATGCACAACCCTCCCCCTTTTCACCTGCCTTTCACCTTCTCCCCTGCCTTTGCCACAAACATTTCTCCACTCCCAGCTTCCCATCCTCTTGTCTCACAGCTCATCTTCCACCCCTACCCCAGCCACCTTCTTCCCCTCGGTTTCCCCAGTCTCCCTTGCCCTTCCCCATAAGCACACGCTCCCTGGCTCCTTCCACCTGCTCTTTGTTCCTTCGCTTCTCTTGCCCCCAAACCCTGTTCCCTTCAATGCCCTCCCCCTTCTCCTACCCCGTGGCTTGATGTTCTCCATCCAGCCCCATCCTCCAGGTCTCCTTCCTCTTAACATCCCTCTGCCTCCATCCCTCTGCCCCTCCGTGCACGTACCCTGCTCGCAGCCCCGTGCCCACGTTCTCCCAGCCTTCGTTTCAAACGAGAGGTCCCCTCCGTGTAGCTGCCCTACGGGCATATGAGTAGGAGTTGCTAAACATCCTTCCTGCCGAAGGTCAGGAGGCACGAGTAGAAATCTCAAAGGGGAAGAGTGTGCTGAAGCGATAAGGGAAATGGAACAAGTTAGAAACTGCAGGAGGGTTTCTAGGAGGCCTTCAGCTGGTGTCATCACTCTTCCAAGGAGGCGTTAGTCTGCACAGGATGGGATTTGAGCCCAAGGTGGTCAACACAAGCCTCCATGAGCGGAGGAACCCCAGTGGCACAGGCTTTGCTTAAGGACATGCTGCCACATCGATGTTATGAAGCCTTCAAAATTGCTAGGACAACCCTCCAGCGCGCGGGGGGGGCTCGCTGATTTTCTGAGGAGCGCAGAGGGCATCTGTGGCCAAGCGAGAAAGCCAAGTCCAAGTCTCCAGCGTGGAGGCTGGCACCTGAATTCTCCAAACCTCTGTTCCCTAAGGCTCTTAGCCATCTTTGCAGTCCAGGAAGAGCAGGACTGAGGAGTGTCCTCTCCTAGTCATGCAGCCAGCAGTTTCAGGTATTTGGCTGAGGACAAGGTGAGAACCCCTTTGCCTTACAGCCTCCATTCTTCCTGCCCCTCCTAGGAGCACCTGATGGCTGGCGTGAACAAAAAAACCCTTTTCTCCAAGGTTTCTGCCCTTGTGTCGTCTACCCAGGGAGACGGAGCAGCTTCTGATGGCAGCACTGGTGGCCACAGCATGGCAGGCACAGAAGGAGGTGGATCTCGGTGTGCTCCAGAGCCGTGGCACCAGAGCCAGCAGGATGCACTTGGTGTCCTCGCTGCCAGCTCTGCCTGCCCAGGTCATCACCAGCAGCTGCTGGTCCTGCTCTGGGGGCTTTTTTGCTGATCTCAGCAAGCTGGTGTTCGGCTCAGGACCTTGGGGTTGGAGCTGGTCTGGCATCCACAGGAGCTGTGTCCTCTGTCTTCTAGCACCAAACGGGGAGCGGGTTGGGGTGAGGAGGACGACGTCCATCCCAGAAGCTGCTCGGTCACAGAGCTTTTCCCTAGCAGCCTCTCCCGTCCCCTCTCACCTTCCTGCCTGACTCTGGGGGCAAGAGAGAGGGAAAGCGAAGCACCTGGGGCAGCCCCTCAAGGAGATTCCCCAATCCCTCCGATGGCAACCTGCCTCCAAAGCGTCACGTTTCCCGCAGCCAGGATGGGTGCCGGCAGCCCCTTTCCCCTCACCAGCGGGGTTGCCCGGGCTGCCCTCGCTGCCGAGCCAGCCTGCTCCCAACGAGCCCCCGGCCCGGCACAGCCCGACGCTGGCTAATGGCCTCTCCGAAAGCCGATGGGTTTCCGGCACAGGAAAGCAGCGTGACTGCAGAGGGCGAGAGGCCCCTCTCTGCCATATGGTTCCCATTAGCAGCCCTGTGAAGTGTATGTTTACTGCTGGGATCGCTGGACCATCGCAAGAGACTTTCCCAAAGGCAAAGCGCGGCGTGGGGGATCCGGGCCCCTTCCTCCTCCATCCTGGGAGGACGCGGGAGGAGTATTCCCCGGCAGCACTGCGAGGCACGGGCAGGGGCTCAACACCTCGGAGAGGCTGTCAAGCCTCTCCCCCAGGAAATCGTGGGCTAAGCCGATCGCTGTGGGGACCGACATCCCCAAGATCATGTGCGGGATTAGTGCAGCCTCCACACATGGGACGGGCACTGACCCTCCAGCTCCATGGCCAGCCAAACCCATGGTCCCTCAGGACTGCGTGGGCAGGAGGTGGAGAGGAGCTGGAAGACCCTGTCTCCTGAGCTTGGGAATCACCCGGCTCACTGCCCAGTTGGCCCCCGGTTCTGCAGCCTCGGGGTCTCACAGCAAATCCACACCATGAAACAAAGCGTGGTGTAGAGCTGGCATGAACCGGGCCAGCACCTGAACCGGGCACAGCACCGCCAGGGAAGGGGGCACAGCGTCCCCAGTGCTGCTTCTCCTTCTCAAGAGTGGAAAGAGATGGCGAGATGCAGTTTGGGGGGCGATGATGGAGCAAGCCTAGTGGTCATGGCTCCAGCTTTAGCCGTGGAAGACCCTAGTTCATCTTCAGATCTTGGCTCCTTGTGTGGCTTCGAGCCAACCACTTGACCTCACCAGTATTTGGGACCCCGAGCAGGTCCCTGCTGGCTTGACACAGGATGGCGGACTCCAGGGAGGAGCAGCTGGGCCACTTCTGTGGACGTCAGTACCCTATTCATCAGGTTTCCGGAGAGCAGCCCCACCACACGGACCTGTCCCTGCCTGCACCCCACGACACGGAGCTACCTTCCACCAGCCTGCCCCTCTAATCCACTTTCCATCCACGTTCCGCGCCCGGGCTGCCTCTTGAAAGACTGCCAGTGGGCAGGAAATCTGCAGCCGAAATGCTGAGGGATGCTGACAAGGAATAGTTGTGGGGAGGAACAGGGCTGCCTTTGTCAGGGCAACAATGGAGGACCCGCACAAGCGAGGAGGGAGCCCGAGGGAAGCCCCTGCCCACCCGCTCTGCTCTCTCATCTTCCTCCCTGCTTCGGCTTGCCTCCCCTGAGGAGGAGGTGCACAGCCCTGGAAGGACCAGGGTCAAGGGGGACCGGGGTGGTCCCCAGCCCCTGCCTCTCAGCGAGGGGACAGACTGGGCAGGAGGATGCTGCTGGGATTCACTTGTTTTCCAGAAGTGGAAACCGAAGCACGGAGCAGCCCATTCCTGGGACCGTGGCCATGTTTAATGGCATCCATTAAAAACCACGGTCTGAAGGGAGTCTCTGCTCCGTGGGATCTCCTCTGCCTTGCTAGGGGCTCAGGTACAGCAAACACAGCAGGAAGCCTGCTGGCAGGATGAGAAGAGCTTCTTTTCCGGGCAGAGACAAATCCTTCTCACTAGTGCCAGGTGACAGAGCAAGCGGCAATGGCCAAACATTGCAGGTTGGGAGGTTCAGGTTGGACATTAAGGAAAACTGCTTCATTGGGAGAAAGACTTGGCAGCTCTGCAGCATGGTACTAATGAAGTGCAATATAAACCTGGTGCAAACAAGCACGATAGGCAAATAGCAGTTCATGCGCCTTCCCTCCCCTTTTCAGTTTTTCCATAGTCTCTTCCATAAACCGCGCTCCACCTGGAAACCTCACCCTCTGGCTTCCTCCATAAATGTATATCCATTTACCGTTATACTGGCATTATGTTCCTAGTTCTTCTCCCACCGTAATATTTGCCTCTCACAGGGATTCATAAAGAGTAATCACATTCTTTATCAGCCTTTTTTTAGCAGGAGAAGCCAATTCCTTTTAATCTGTTCTCGTAAGGTGGGTTCTGTGTTACTACAGCCACCGTGGTGGCCCTCTGCAAGTCGGTGAGCTGGCCTGGATGCCCTGCACTGAAGGAGATCTCAGACCTTTGTATGGTGGTGTGAATACTCCTCCGGCATCCCTGAAAATATCTGGCCTCGTGTGCTTTTCCTCTGTCACCTCTGCCAGAAATCCCAGGTGCTCGCTCGTCTCCAGTGCCCTCCGCTTGCTGAAGTCCCTCCAGGCTACGGCAGCTCGGTGTTGCAGCTCCCCGAGGGCCTGCTCTGGCACAACTCTACTTTAGCCATTTCTAGGACTCCCGCCTCATCCTCCTGTTTGCCGAGCTGTGTTTTCTCACCGTGGCCAGATCTCCTGACTCCTAAAGGGCCTGTTAACAACTTCAGTCCCTAGATTTCCCCTTGTGGAAGATCCAAGCATCCTCCTTTCATTTTGCTGTCCCTTCCCTATCATCTTTGCCATCTCCACCTAAAATAATCCTTTCCTTGGAGGACTGTGTCAAGTGCTGTCCTTAAATCCAGATTCATGAGGCCCCGGTGTTTCAGAAGTCAGTTATCATATCCAAGGAAGATACTGAGGCAACTTGACGTGGCGTGTTAAAACCACGCTGCATTTTATTCCGCTTCCCAGCGCCATGTCTTTGATTACTCTTCCAAAACCTATTCTAGAAACTCACCTTTTATTGTAGTCCAATGAACGGACCTGTAATTGCCTGTAATGTCCTCTTTCCTCAAACAAAACCTGTAAATGTTATGTTGGCTAATCTTCTCTTATGGATCATGGGCTGTAAAACACCAGACTTTGGACTGGCATTCCCTATGTGGGTTAGCCCATCTCCCGAGCTCCCCGAGAGCCCCTCCTGAGAGCTCCTGCTCTTTCACCATCTGCAGACGCAGCAGGAGCAGAAGCGAGTCCTGTTCCGGGCACCCCAAAACGCGACACAACCACTTTCCACGGTCCCTGCCTCCGCACCACCCCCACGAGAGCTGCTCCGTCCTCCCACGTTTGCTGTCCCAACGCAGATTGTGTCAAAAAAAAGAAAAAAAAAGCCACCAAAATCAGATTCGTAGGTTAAATCTCTCAAAAGATCATTCTTTTGGAGCTGCCCTGTCTGTTTTCAGCCTTCACCTCCGTCCTCCCTTTTAGGATCCAAGATGCCATACAGCCCAGTAGAGGATCGGGATTTCAGCGGAGCACCGTGTGTGCTGGGAAAAGCAAGCCCTGGAGAGGCACATCAGAGGTTGCCGAGGCTCCTTGCGTCTGAAAGGCCCTGAGTGGCCACAGGGAGAAGGTTACGGGCACACCAGGAGTGAGAAATATGTCTGAAGTGTACTTAATATTGATTGCAATAATCCCTTCCCCCAGATTTAAGGTTTTCCATCCCAGAGATTTTGCTGACGGCTAGGTGAGCCCTGCAACACCCCCAGATGGCAGATAAAAATGAATTAACTGGGAAGCGAAAGGCAGACACCTCTGGGGGAACACGGCAGCTGCCTGACAATGGACAACAACCCCGCGAAAGCTGAGGATGGGCAACAGGGGAAAGAAAAACTCCATCGCCATGTCGGAGCGGAGGGGGTAGTTGTAGGCTCACAGGACTGCCTGGCTGAAGGAAACCAGAAGAGGAACTCCCTGCCCTAGTGAGAAGTCTCGTGGGATTTGTTTGTTGACCAAAAAAGGTCAGGAACCTAGTTTTGAGCTGTATCAAAAAGAAGATGCGTCCAGTCACTTTGCAAAGCCCAAGGGGCTGGTTCTGACGGACCCTCACTTCTGAACTGGGAATTCGCTTCTTGCAGGGCTCCCATTTGAAAAGGGCAATAACACCGGAGCCGTTTTGGGCTAGGCTTGGTCGCTCGCCCTGCAATTGTTCTGTAATCTACGTTCATAACGCTGCAGATGTGCAACTGCTGGCCTTAAATACAGGAGCGCTCAGCTGGGGCACCAGATGTCTTCCCTGCGAGAGCCCTCACACGATGTCTTCGGTGGACAAAGCCCCGTTTCCAAGGCATGATCCAGGCTGCTGAATGATCACGTTCTTTCGAAACAGATGCCCACCCCATGAACAAAAACCAGCAGAAAATTGATCAAAAATATGACCTACAAGGTAGCTTGGCTGGTCTCAAGTGCTCCAGGGGGATTAGACAGCTCAGACTGGCTCAAAACCAGTTTGAGCACCGGACTGGGACTTGGGAGACCTGGGCTGGATTCCCCACTGGGCTGCTAATTTTTGGGTGACAGCGGACAAATAATTTCATTTTTTTTGGTTCCCTTCCCCAAGGAAAACAGAGCGGCTCTCCTTTGTGAAGCCCGGGGAGATGCCTGGCCGTTAGGGGTTATGTCAGAGCTCCGGGTATTTGTGCTGTTATTAAATCTCACGGTCGTGCACCGGCTTCCCCAGGGAAGCGATGAAAGACCCGTCGCTGGAAAGCTTTAAAGCCAGGCTGGATGAGGCGGTGGGAGACACGCCATTGGGAATTAGCAGGCATTAACGAAGGGGGATAAGGGAATCGGGATCTAACAGGTTTTCTTCCATCTCTGCTCTTTCTGATCAGCTTGATAAAATGGATCTGTCCAGCCCCCCCCCCCCCCCCCCC